>JAVJIF010003107.1:0-317154 GCA_038442645.1 Agave tequilana | reverse complement strand
TGAGGTAAATTCCGATTCCGAGCTTGATGAAGATGTTGAGATACTTTACCATGAACTTGCATTATTTTGTCAAAAACTTCTTGCAAACTATATTTTGTTAAAAGTTGAAAACAAAAGATTGAAAAATGAAAATGATTTTGTTTAAAAGAAAATGATTCTCTTCAAAATAAATTTAAAATTATTTTAAAGAAAATAAATTTTTGAAAAATTAAGTTGCTTTGATGTCTAAAGAAAAAGGATATTGTTTTAAATAAAATGATTCTTTGAAAAAGAAAATTATTTTGGTTGAAAAAGAAAACATTTCATTTCTAAAGTGAAAAAGGATTTTATTTCTCATACTCATGTTTCTTCTTCTAAAATAAAAATGATATTTGTATTTTGAAGAAGAATATTTATTGTTTGGGTTCCATTTTGAGCCAATGTGCTATTAATCATTCTAAATTGGAATCCATATTTTGTAAGAAATAAATTTCACATATTCATGCATATACTCTTTGACATACACCTCATGCACACCATGCTCACACTTATAACACCCACATGTATGCTAGAGTATACACATATACACATTGTGGCCGCAAAGGCCATCTCGTAAGATTTTACTTTGATAGATTAAAAACTTATAATTTTGCAAATTAAAATATTTGGGTTCCCAATGTAGTACCCCCGTGGACCCAAAAAGATATGGGTACCAAAATCTCTACCACTTGTTTTTGATGTAGGTGTGGGCTCTCACAAAATGTGATAGGATTGATGCCTTGGTGGAGGATACATTTGGAGCTTGAAGGACAAACAAACCCATTTGATTCATTGCTATCAAGAAATTCTGTTAGGAGGACCACCTTGTTTTTGGAGAAATGGATTGGCTACATTGTATTGGTAACCATTTTATCCTCCACTTTTAAAAATATTTTGTATACTTATATACTAGTGTAGTAACCTTGACTCCATCATATATTGTTTTGGGTTTATAGTTGATGATTGGTTGCCTTGTTATGCATGTATATTTGAAAATAATGTTCATGGTTTCAAAAATGGATTTACATGCCTATTTCTTTTGGGAGATTCATATTTTTATATGCTTTAGTTAAAACATATATTGATTTATATGTTTATATGCAAATCTTGTTAAAACTTGTGTTATACATGTACAATTCTTAGATTCACTTGATCTTCATGTTATACATACTTTATTTCATTTGTGTACTCATTTTATATTTGATTGTACATTGTATGTCCTATTTTTGATGATTCTTGCATAGTTATATGATATATCATGCTTTTGAGAAAAGAATTTCATGTTAGTTTGATTTTTGAGCTTAATTATTTTATCTTTATAGATATGTTATTCACATAAGCATTGAGCACTCACCCTTATGTTTACTCATGATTTTATTTTCATGAGCTCATTTATGTGCCTTATAGATCTTGAGTGTCAATTTTTATGTAATTAACATGTCTCATGAGATATATGATTTGATTAATGTTTGAAGGATCTTTAACTAGTTTTCAAAAACTATTTAAAACTCATTATTTATTCTTCACTTGGTAGTATTTTCAATCCTTGCTAAACAATTTTCAAACCTTATTTTTGAAAGCTTCTACACTTAAAGAGCAGTTGGTTGGGCTACCATACCTTGTGTGCCTTAATTGTATATCTTTTTAACTTGTGCATGATAGGGTGGATGAAATGAGTTATACACATGATTCCCATGATATTTCATTTTTATATACTCATTCAAGTTTTTCTATATATGTATGCATTAAATTTCAAGTGGTATTTTCATTAACATACATACATATATATAATGATTGTGCTTTTTTTACATTAACCAACAAGTAGTATTATGCTTTATAGCACAAATTGATTTCATGCTAAACTTGGTTTTTACTTCAAAACATTTGATTTTGTTTCCAACAAGCTTATGCATAAGTTTTGTAATTATTTTAAAAAGAGAAAAAAATTCTTTAACTTAAAATGATTTCATGTTTATGTTTATCTAGATAATATTATGTTTATTTACAAGTGGTAATCACAAGTGGTTATCTTCTTGTATATTTTTTTATCGTTTTGTCAATTTTTTTTTTGATTTCAAGGAATATCAAAATCTGCTTTAAGTAGTATCAAATTTTTTTTAAAAGTAGTATCAAAATTTGTTTAATTGATTTCATATGGTATCAAAATTGTTTTGTTGATTACTATTAGTATCAAAATTTATTTTAATTAGTTTTTCAAAATTTGTTTTGACATGTATTGCTTATATACAAGGGGAGCTTAATATTTTCTCTATATATAGATTCATGATGAGTATAGTATATAAAGAAGAGCTTGACCTCTTTTTCTATATGGTACACGTGTGTATGGGGAGCTTAATATCTTCGTCTATGCTTTGTATATTATGCTTATATGGATTAGGGTTTAGTTATCTCTTTCTTCATGTAATGCATGTATGCAGGGGGAGTTCCTTACAGTCTCTCTCTTCATGAATTTATATCGCATGTACATTTATCATTATTTTTATTACTCCTTTGTTGATGAATTGACAAAATGAAGGAGAGAAATTTAGAGTTTATATGTGCATGTTTATTTTTATTTATGCATATATATATAATATATAATATATATATATATATATATATATATATATATATATAATATATATATATATATATATATATATAGATAGACTTGTATCCTTTCAAAAGGATTTGATCCCGGATCCTTCCCACTCAAATTCAACCTCCAACATTCGAATACAAGATCCACTCCGTTGAAGTTGATCTATACTATTTCAAGTATTTATAAACCAAAAATTAAGTGTTTTAAATACTTTTTGCCCATCCATCAAGTAGGGGAAAAACGGACGGCCTAAATAGTGAGTTGGTTAGTTTAACGGTGTAGAACATTTGAAATCTAACAAAAATTAGTTTATAGGGGTTTTTAAATGTTTAGATCATAATGAAATGGCCGGATCGAGAATTTGTATGTCTAAAGACATAGATCTAACCAACTCACTACTTTCGGCCGTCCATTTTGCGTCGCTTGATGGATGGGCAAAAAGTATTTAAAACACTTGATTTTTGGTTTATAGATACTTGAAATAGTATAGATCAACTTCAACGGAGTGGATCTTATATTCGAATGTTGGAGGGTTGATTTTGAGTGGGAAGGATCCGGGATCAAATCCTTTTGAAAGGATACAAGTCTATCTCTCTCTCTCTCTCTCTCTCTCTCTCTCCTCTCTATATATATATATATATATATAATATATATATATTATATATATATATATATTGTTTATGTTTGTTTAGTTTATGATCTTTATTGAATATCTATATGTTTTATCACTATGCATGAGTTAAGGGGAGCTTATATGAAGCTTATCTTTAATATATATATATATATATATATATATATATATATATATATATATATATATATATATATATATATATATATATAACTGCATGAGTCTTGTCATCATAAAAAAGGGGAAGATTATTGGCCCATTTTTGATAATAATTAACTTATGTAGTTATAGTACTAATAATTTTGTGTTTATTAAGTTTCATATATTCAATCAAGATCTTAGTCGGTGTTTAGCTTCAAAAAGAGATTCGAAGTCAAGTTTGAAGCTAGCACGTGTTTATTCAAGAGCTCATGCTTCAAGATCGCATCAAGTACTCAAAGAGGAGTCTAGCTCATGAATCAAGTTTGAATAAAGTCAAGATAGAGAAGAAGATTTTCAAGAAGATTTGAGTCCATGTTTGTAAGTTTAAGTTTTTTTTAGGATAAAATGTAAAAGATAGATTGGTTGAGGATTGCTCAAGCTCATACACACACAAAATATTTCATAACTTTCATGTTAAATAGTTTTAGTTCTTGAAAAATATAGTTTTGATTTTGATTTCAAGAATACATCTTTCGGTTTCATGAACAGATTTCATCAAAGCAAGTTTACATGGTTTATGTGTAGTGGATTTCATCCATATACATTATTGCTTCATAGTGTTTAGATAACTTATTTTGGTGAGTTTATATCATGTGTTTAAGTTTTATTTTTATCAAAACTTATTTTTGGAGCTTATTATCAAAAACAAGTATATTTCATTTATTATGTGTATTGAATCATTTTCTTATACACTATGCTTTAAATGTTGTTTTTATACTTGAATAGTTTTGAAAAAATCAGTTTTTCATTTAGAAGTTGATTTTTGAAAAATATGATTTTTGGTTTAAGCCTTAACTTTTTTACCTCAAAAATAGTTCACAAGTTTGTAATATGTGTTGATTTTTTGTCACACATATTTGTACTTCAATATATTTATATGAACCTATTTTTGTGCAATTTATGGGATTTATTGAATTTTTAAGGGTTTAACAAGTCCAAGTTTTTATCCTTTAAAAACCTGTTTTTGGGCGGTCGACCGACTAGTCGACCGAAGCAAGGCTCGGTCGGCCAACAGATCAACCAATGTGCATAATATGCACTAGCCCATAGCGGTCGACCGGGTCGGTCGACCGACTGAGAGACAGTTTGTCTCTGTTGGGTCGCGGTCATCCGACCACTCGACCGACAGAGCCTGGCTTGGGGTACGGTCGAATGGCAACCAGAAGGGTCAGAAATCTGACCGTTGGCCGGTCGACCGGCTGGTCGACCGACAGGCCATTCTGGCCAGATTCTGAGTCATAACGACTAGTTTCTAAACCCCTATTAATACGGGGTCTTTTGGCCAGTTTTTGGACAAGATTTTACAAGGGTTTTCTAGAACTATTTTACTATCTTCCACATAAGTTTCTCAACAAGTTTTTAGAACTTTATTTTCATATCAAAAGAGAGTTTATCAAGAGTGTATCTCTTGACTTTATCAAAAGATTTTCTTGAGTTTTTTCACTACAAAATCTATCTTATTTTCTCCAGAAGCTTGAGCTTTTCATTGCTATATCCATCCTTTAGGGATTCTTATTTATGAGAGTATTTGTTGGTGATCAAAAGAAGAGATCATCAAGTGTTCAAATTTGTAATTTCAGGAGTTGGAGGTTGCGGCCTCGACGAACTTGCGGGTTCGTGTTGTGTAATGTTCTTGCGAGAATAAGTGAGGCACTTACGGGTCCAAGAGCTCTTGAGGGAGCTCGTTGTAGGTGTTACGGCACCGAGTGATCTTGCGGGATAATTTTTAGTGAAAATCTTTCATTGCGGTGAAGGCGGGGACGTAGAGCAAGTGGCTGGACCTCAAAACAAATCTCTCGTGTTTGCGGTTGCTTCTCTCTTTACTCACTTGTGTTTAATATCTTGCATATTCATATATTCTTATCTTTATATATGCTTGATATTTACTTGTGCTTAATTGATATATTTACTTAGGTTGTTTGATATCTAATATTGTTATTATTATTCATTCTCTACATGCTTGATATTGATTTGTGCGCTCACACTTGTATTCATCCAAGAGAGCTATAGTAGTATCTCAAATCTTAATCTAGAGGAATCTTGAGGAGAAGTCCAGAGCCCTTTACCAAGAATTCGACTTCACTCTTTGGTTATACATTGTGTGAAGTTTTAGTTTGCATAATAGTTTTTAATTATGCATTGTTTGGCATTAGATTATCACATCACCTATTCACCCCCTCTAGGTGATTTATAATTTACATTGGTTAATTTAATAATAATGTATTAGACAACTTAAACTGGGTGGGAAAATTGATATGGGAGACAGTGTTGATATTTTTAGTGGACGTAGGATACAGGTTGTGCAACCAATGATGGATTCCACCGTGGGGTTCCCGAGGATGACTGACATCTCATACTGTTTATATACCGAGTACCTATCAGTACGTCCTAGTTCAACACTAGGAATCTGGGCCATGATTCTGAGTATGTATGAAACCCACCTAAAACACAGACAATGTTTCGACTAATCAGTTTTAATAATATAGGACCCTAACTGACTCATGTAGTAGGCATAGGATGAGGTACGTTTACTGCAGGTGTCAATTGAAGTTTACTAACATAATTAATAAATCAACATGTTCACTAATTATGTATACTGACACATGATATATGCAATCACTAATAAATACTTTACATATGACTCAATAACAGATTGACTTCACCATTGTTTAATTTATGTATTACATGTTATAGTTTATGTATGGTTTATTATCGTTATTATTTTATATGATTCACTTCCCTCATTTTACACACTCATTGGGAGTTTACTGACTCCCTTGAATTTGCATATTTAGGTATAGCGATTTTCTTTTTCTGCTGATCAGGAGTTTACATAGGAGCTAGAGTTCCTTTCGTACGATTATCCGATCTTTGTATTATCCCTATCTCCTTTGTTTATTCCTGTATCTTCTATATAGATTGGACTCAGTATGTATTCTATTTGATTATCATAGAATAATGTATCATTGTGTAGGAATTTATATGTTATATTGCAGTGATTATCATGACATCTTAGTTGATTTATATAGCTTGTTTAGGTTACATTGAGGCTTAGCGTATATGCATAAGATATTTTTCTCACGTATATACGTCGCCGACTTTCATCACATACCCATATTAGTGTATTTTGGATAGTGGGGCGTGACAGAATACAAGGAGAACTTGAAATCTAACTTCAACTTGTTGTCAGTATTTGATCCTGATTTGTATTACAGCCAACTCACGATAATTGCTGGAAACAGATAGTCAAATGATCAAATTGAAAAAAGTTATCATAATAAAATTTGTAGCCCTTTAGTCTTCTTTCCTATCATCATGAATCAACTGAATTAGATTTCTCTAATGAAAGTTATGATTAAAATATTTAAATGTGTCTAGTCTGAATCTGATTTTCATTCTATGCTGACTTCTGGTTAACCAGTCAATGACGAATCCACCGTAGTCAATGGCAAATCTGTCGTTTGACTTTGAACTTTGATCTAGAATTTTTGTGGATGCTTTACTTTAAGTGTAGATCATATTTCACTCTCTGAATTCATCTTTGGGTTACCGGTGATTTTCATGTTACAACTGTATTCTTTATCGTTTTTTGGATTTTCCCCCAAATTGCTCTTGACTATATATCTGTAAAATCATAAACAAACCTACCCTTGCAGAATCAAATGTGACAAAAATAAGTATAAAAAAGAATATAAAATATACATGAAAATCATAATTATCACACCCCCATATACTTAACTCTTGCTAGTACTCGAGCAAAACCCTAATCTAAAAAGAAAACGAAAAACTAAAATCCTAAAAATCTAACTCATTTTTGTAAAAATCACAGTTGCACTTAGCACGTCCAACAAGTCGTTAAACCCTTAGGTTACCCTAGTGGACGAGTGTTGTCTCATGAGAGTTTACAGTGAATATTCCCACAAAATTCAAAGAAAAAAATAAAAAGATTAAAAATAAGGATAATTGAAAAATAAAGAAAGAGAAAAATAAGAAGAAAGCAAAAGAAAAATATTTTTGTTCAACAACAATCACTAATCAATAAGATAAATAGTTTCCACAAGTAATCCTTTTCAAGTTCAATCTCCAGTCAAGAAATCACATCTTCTCATCTTAGAAACTTCAAATCCTAATATATCCAACAATCCTTCCTAAGCTTTTTGATCTTATGCATCTTTGTGAACATATGATAGCATTTTACTTGGGACTTTGATTCAAACTTTACTTGGGACTTTGATTCAACTTTTTATGCTTAATTTTTTTCAATAATGGGGTTGTTTGGATGCCCGAAAGTGGGTGGAAGTGAGGAAGTGGAAAGTAAGATTTTTTTTCCTTTTTAAAAAATGAGAATTTGTATTTTTTCAGTGTTTGGATGGTAGTTGGGAAGTGTAATTGAAAATGTGTAATATTTATTCTGGTATTTGGATGGTAATGTGAAAGTGAAAGTGAAAAAGTTGATCACAAAGTTGACCACAAATTAATATTAAATAAATATTAATTATGAAAAAATTGAACTGTAATTAGACTGCAAATGAGATTTATGAGTATAAAATTAATTATTTTGAGTTACAACTTATTGCAAGTGGGATTTACATGACTACAAAATTAACTGTAGCACCCCAGAAGTGGGAAAATGATTGTGTAAAAGGGAAAAGAAAAAAGAAAAAATGATTTCTCAATTTTCCTTTTTCGATGTTTGGATGGTCAGCGAAAGTGGAAAATGAGACCTCCACTTTTCACTTCCTCGCTTCCACCTCTAGCCAAACAACCCCAATATAGAAGTTTCAAATATTACCACTTCGTTGCCTTTTAAGCGTATTTTTTTTTCTTTTTTAATTACATATAACTCATCCAACTTTCTTTCTTTCGTGTAAATATCAAGGCTTCTTGAGGCCAAGATCTAACTAATTGATCATTAAACTTGCTAATACATATAACTCTTTTATTTCAACTTACCTAATTATCTTTTACGTATATACCAAGACATTTTGAAGCCAAAATATCTGGCTAATCAATAATTTAGGTTCATTATACATTATATATTAATATTTTTTAAGTATTAAGTAATCCTTATCATCCCTAGTTTAACAAATGTGTAAGTGTGGATAAGATGCATAATCACATAGACAAATTCTAGATGGCATTCAACTTTTAGATTTTTCATCTCTTCTCAAAGAATTAAGGAATCTATAAAACAAATATCCCTATCCAATTCTAAATATATGGTCACTAAATCCCTTAAAACTAGATAATCTTACTAAAATTTTAATTTTTTTTGTTAGTAAAAGAAAAATCTAGTAAAATCCTAAAAAGAAAAAAAATATAACCTAAAAATAAAAGAGATAAAAGAAAAATAAAAGAAAAAGTCTAACCTAAAAAATAAAGAAGAAAAATAAGTAAAAAATAAAAATAAAAAAATCCTAACATAAACCAAAAAAAATTCTAAGTTCCTCCCCCATACCTGAACCATATCAACCCTCATGCACAATAGGATGAATAGGAACACTTATCTTCAGCAAAGAAATTCCAATCCCCAAAAATCAAGTAAATGTTTCAAATTATCGTGAAAACCATGAAATCATCTATCAAAAACTACCCACGTGTATAGAATATCCAGAAATTAAAAATCATAAACATTATTAAAGTGGACAAAATCACCTGGAAAAAGTTTCAGGACTTGGATCCATTTTTTCATGACGAATCAGTCGTCTGGACGGTGATTCCGCCTCCCATACTTCTTTGATGGCATTGGTATTTTTCAGACATGTTCCTCATCTTAGTGGTTCATCATGTATCTATGTTTCTCTTGTAACACTTGTTCTGAACTAAGGTGAAAAAAAGAATACATTAGTATACATATTTACAAGTAATTATCTACTTACCTTGATTTATTGATTCTGCCCATGAGAACACTTGCCACTTTTCCAATGCGTTCTCTTTAGAGGAGATTTGGAAGAGCTCAATCTCTTCGTCAACTTAGCTCGAATCCTTTCCAATTTGGTTTTGGTCTTCTTTAACTTCGGTCTATGCTTCTTTGGATTTGTTTTTTTTTAAACTTTGCATATATCGGATCATCCAATTATCATCATCATGCGGTAAAGTGTCTTCAACCTGGAAAGAGACATTCGATATCATTAATATTTAAAATTGTAAACACTTGGTAATTCATCAAGTTAGTCTCTTAAAAAGATTGCTCAATCGGTGTCTCATCAAAAGTGTAGATACTCAAGTCAAGTTTCTTTCTTTCGAAAGGGACTCTAACTTTGAGTACAATTTTCAATTTCAGGTTCTTCAATACTTTCTGGGAGATTTGGAGAAGATTTTTGTTCAAGATGGGTCTCGAAACCATTAGGGGATGGTGAATTGACCGTTCAGCTGGCAGATCGATCATCTGACTTAAGTTGACCATCTGACTTAGGCTTCTGATGATGGAATTTTGCATAAAGGTTTCCGAGTCTTCATCCTTCTTGTATATAGTCTCTGTTGATGTAATACCCCGTTCCCGGAATACGTACTTAGTTGCGTATTCAGATTTTCGATCGTATTTTTTCGATTTGTTTCCTGTATTTGTTTTGCTTTATGAATTCCTTGTATGATTGTTTTATCTTGGATTTGGATCCGTGAACTCGGAGTCAGCCTTAGTCTGAACCGGGGACCCGATCTCAGAGTTTTACTTGTTTTAGACATTCTGGTTATCCGATTCGACCGATTTCAGTTTTAAACTTCGTTTTCTAATATTTTGGATTTTCTGTGATTTTCTGGAATTTTCTGTGATTAAGTTGAAAATCTTCAAAACCGGTGTCGGCCAGTTCCGTTGACCGATTCCAGGATTTTTATTTCACAAACAGCTAGGAATTTCTAGATGGTCCTTTAGGCATTGTTTCTTAGAATCACATTTCCTACCTACATTCTTTTTCTGAGGATTTTATGATTTTATGAAAATTCTAACGGAGTCGGTATTTTATTGGTTCCGGGATTTTTAGTTTTAAAACTATAAAGTATTTCTTAAAAAGGATTTCACTATTATTCTTAATATAATATTATGGATTTTTGATGTTTATTTCGGGTCGTTCCGAGATACTTGATTTCGGGACGTATCCGGTATTTTCCCGAAAGGTTTCCGCATCCGCGACTCAATCCCGGGAATCCGCCACTTTCATTATTTTTATTTTGCCTTCCAAGAGAAATATCTTCTCATTATAATTTCTTTTCCATTTTTCCTTTTCCTTTATTCTTTTCTTCCTCCCTAAGCTTCCATTTTCATCCACACATTTCCACCCATTCTCCACCACACAAATCTCCACCTCACCCTCCACCTCACCATCTCTTTGGCACACTTTGATTGGCCAAGGGACACCTCACCCCTCTCTTTGGCAAGCTCCTATTGGCCAAGGAGAACACCTCATCCTCCACTTTGCAATCAAACCCTCCCCTTTTATTTAATTGCAACTTCTTTACAAAATCACAAACCTATAAATCCTTTTCCTTTACATTTTTATTCCCCTTTTTCATTTCTCTTCACCAAGAGCCAAACCCTAGCTTTCACCATCTCCATCTCCTTCTTCATCTCCACCAAGGCAACCACCACCACTTCTCCAACCTAGCTTCATCTTCTTCCTCTTTCATCTCCATGGAAAGCACCACCAAGGTCAACAACAACTCCACCAAAGCTCCACCTTCTTCTTCATCATCAACTTCAATTACAACCATCATCACTCCATCACTTGTACTAATTTTGGTGAGTAATCTTCTTCACCTAAACTTGATTAATTCCTAGCATACTTGTATCTTCATATCTTGTGGTCACATGTCATCAAAATCATATTTTTAGACCATCACACACAACCACACAAAAATCTGATTTTTAGACCAACAGCAGCAGATTTCAGAACTTCGGTCGACCGCCCAAGGGGGCAGTCGACCGATGTGCACAAACGTGCACAGTTTTGAGTAGACGGTCGACCGGTCCACCAGCCAGTCGACCGCTAGGAAACCTGGAGCTCACGGCCTTGTATCGGTCGACCGGCAGTCGACTGATTGGTAGTCAAAAGTGCATTTTTATCATCATATTTACCATCACATTTTCATATTTATTCATTTAATTCTGCACATTTATTAATAATTTGTAATTTATTGTGGGCAGGCCTCGAATTGTTATTTTAACAATAAATAAAGCTTAAAGAGCCCAAAAGCCCAGATCCAAGCCCATGTTTGAAGCCCAGGTGAAAAAGCGCAAATACAATGAGTCAAAATGCAAATACAAGGGCTAAAAGTTGCAAATATCAGAGATTAGGGAAGGATAGACTTCTATCCAACCCTAAACACCTGCAGGATGAGCATAAAAGCCAAAGATGAGAAGAAAATTCGTGGGAGGAAGATTTGAAGAAATCTGGATTAAGGGTAACTTGATTACCAAGTTACCTCGAAAATCCATATTTAAAGGCCAGGATTACAATTCTAGAAGCAGGCACCCACATGGACGGACCAGGGAGGCCACGCCCCAAAGCGCGTGGCCAGAAGCCACAAAAGTGCCGCGGAACCGCCGCAAATCCGCGGCACTTTGATAAGATCCTGATCCCAAATTTCGTGGGCAGATTCGTCCGGGACTCTGTAGCCTTCTGCATCTATAAATATCTCCTGCAGTGCAACGTAAAGAGCGTCCAGCGTCCAGCAAAGGGCCAAAGTTCAGATTTTTAGGGTTTTTCCTCTTTCTTCTAGGTTAGGTTTCTTTTTGTTTATCTTTTGTAAATTCTGAGAGTGGAGGAAGCTTTCATGGAGGAAAGAGTCCATGCTTGTACTGAGGTGACAGCGGTGTAAGCCAACTCTTCTTCAATTGTTAATGAAATCCATTCAAAGGTTTGTTTTTGTTATGTTTATTTGTTCATCTCTTCTATTTATGTTGTGTTCTTGTTCTCTTTGATCTTGTTTTCTATATTGTCTCCTTCTCTGATGTCTTGCAAACCGTGAGAACTTGACGCTTTGAGACTACCTAGCCGAAGAAGGAACCTTGACGGCCCATGGCGATGAACAAGTCTTCATAGCTTGTTGTTTTATTTCGTAGAGTAGATTAAGAAGGCGGACGATCCCATAAGCCGTGCTTGTACGCCTTCCAAGAAAAGGGAAATCATCGCAACGGTTCAAACGGCAAGCAAATAAAGAGATAAGTTTTCCTTTCTTTTCTTTTATTTTCTTTTCGTAGATTAAATCCACATCTCTCCAATATTCTTTCCGCAACTCATTGTAAATACCACGTTTCTTTGTAAATACCATCGTGACAATTAACTAAAAAAGATAAATTTTAGAGATTAACTTGCTTAACGCTTCCATCGCAGTCCCTCCTTGAGGATCACGACCCGCATAGCCTTGCTACCGCGGATTAGAACTGAACCTCACACTACTATTTCTAAATTTAATATCCTTATTTTTGTGTGCAGGAAAATTCAGTCAACAAATTGGCGCCGTTGCCGGGGAGGGACGGTAAGTTATCTCTAAAATAAAAAAATTTAATTTTTAACTAATTCTTTATTCTTTTCTGTTTGCAGGTTTGGAGAACAGGAAACAGACTCTTATCGCAGCAGTGGACATATAGCTATCCTGTGCCTCTGCCCTCGAAGGCAGAGCACAAGGACCTGCAACTTTGCCGCGGAAACGCGGCCAGAGCCGCGGATCCGCGGCAATTGCAGTGAATTACTCACTGAATTTTTTTTGCAGGTCTCTGTAAATTAAAATACTGCTTATTGATATATTCTGTTTTGTTCTGTGATAACCTGTATACTGCTAATTAATTCAACAGTAAATTATTTGTTGTTAAAGATAAAATTGATTAGACGTTTGCATATTAGGCACGTGTCTTTTCAATTCCTTTATTTTTACTGTTGAAGAGTGCTGGAGAAGCAAGGTACGTACGCATTGCATGTAGAATAGGATTCATCTCTTGGTTGATTTTCTGCTTTGAGTGATTCTTATCTATTTATCTTGTACACTTGCACTAATTCATCTTAAGGGCATAACCTATAAATAAGATAAGGTGGGGATTTCATCACCCTTCCTTAGCCCAAAAATCATATCCCGAGCACTCACTAACCCAAGCCTAACTTAAAAATTAGTAGACATTGGCCCTAGGGACATCTCGGACTCAATAGGAGATTATCCTAAGGGGGAACGGTGTTGGAAGTTGACTCCTGCCAAATCAGTGTCTAGGAAGGGGATTGAGGGCCGAAAGCCCGAAGTGTGGTGGTTATTTAATTAAGGAACGTCTTTGACGGAAAACTCCCACCACTCTTGCCCTGACCTGGCTGATTAACTTGTGGTCAAAGTCTACACCCTACCTCCCATGGACAGTCTAACCAGTTAGGAGTCGTCTAGGTCTAGGTCTACCCTAACTTAGATTAGAATTTTTCTTTTTGTTTGTTTATTTGTTTGTTTTGTTTGTGTTGGTGTGATATGGCATATAATAATAATTCCAATTTTAATCCATATTACACCCCTAACTATTATTCGGATATTACCAACCCGGCATACCCTAACTTTGACCAATCTAGTGTGCCGGAATGGTCTTATCCGAATGAATATAACCCACACCCTCCATCTTATGACTATAATTTTCATAATAATTTCAACTCGTCACAGAGTTCATGGGGTTTCGAGTCCCCCGAGTTTAATTCTCAACCTAATTGTCCTTCATATCCATCTAGTCCACATTCTTCCCAAAATTCATACTCAGATCCACCCATTCAGAATAGAAATCCATCTATCTTGGAAATGATGAGTAGGAATGAGTCCAAGCAAAAATCACCATCAATTTTAGACATGATGATACGTGAGTCCACCGACTCACAAATTTATCACGATTACCCGTTCTATTTTCAAGTCCAATCAGAACATGATCCACCTATCGACTATGAAGGGATGCTAGCTGCCATGACTGAGGCTAAATTAGCCCGTGATCATGACATAGATTTGATGGTGGAATGCTTACACCGGCCGGCTGATTCTGATATCGATGACCACTCGATTAGAGCCGACGAACCAAGTTGCTTGGGACAACAAGTTTCTAATTCAGTACCATCTTGTGAACTTGCCGAAACTTCAAATTCTGATAATTTGGCAAGTTTTTCCTTTCCCGAATTAGAACTCGAATGTGACCTAGATTCTCAAATCTATGATCAAGTTCAAATTCCTGAATCATTATTGACTCCTGTTTTGTTACCCGACTTAGGTAATATTTTAGAGTCAGTTTTGATTCCCACATCTATCATTCCTGAACTTGAATCACCACCATTGAGTCACATTCCATTGTGGGAAGATGATTGTGGACTTGAGTTTCAATTTTTTGACTTGGACCCACTTCTCGAACTTAGCCCGACTCCTGAGCCCTTACTTGATTTGAGCTTCTTTCCTGAGTCAGTATTCGTTCCCGTACTTCCCATGTCCAAGTCAATCATTCCATCTTTTCATACTCCATTTTGGGACAAGGAGGTTGAGACAATTAACTCTGAAATTTATTATGAAATTTGGAAATTTGATGGGGTGGAAATTCTAAAAAATGATTATACATATATTTTAGTGGGTTATGTAAGGAAAGTTTCTGGTGGGTTCCACCAAATTATCTGTTATCTTGATTGGGCCGCATTTCGTGGACCAATTAGACCACCTCCGGAACCACCACCCTAAGGTAACTTCCGCCTTCCCTTGTTCTGTTTCATGCATATATGCATTCATTCATACATTGAGGACAATGCATGAGATAAGTGTGGGGGTGGGCTTTACTAACATACTAACATAGGTAGACACTAACAAAATTTGCTAATAAAAAAAAATTTAAAAAAAAAAATTTTTTATAAAAAGGAAGTATTTTGACTTATTTTTTGAAAGAAATCTAAGTTAGTTTTAAGGATTAGGAAAATCATGATTAGGATTTCTAAAGACTTGGTCAAAATAAATAAATTGTTTAAATTTTAGGTATAGGAGAGAAATTGAATAAATAATTAGTCTTGATTTTTACCTTAATGAATATTGCATACCTAATGCATATCTAGGATTCTAAGACAAAGACCCTTGTGCCTCATATATAAAAGAAAAAAAGAAAAAATCACTAATTAAGTTGGATACATGTGCCTCAAGAAGCATAAGTATTCACGCCCAAAGGTGAATGCAAAAAAAAAAATAAAATAAAATAAAATAAAAAAAATAATACCTTAGTTTTGTGGCCTAGTTCACTCGAATTTGAGTCTGCGGGGTGTTTTCTCACCTGGTGCCCTAAGACCGACCGGTTTGGGAGTCACCGACTTTAAAGTTCGCTACATGGGTGGATTAGAAAGTCCGAGGGAACTAAGGAAAAATTACTTATATGTACTAACACATCTAATAATCAATTAGTTAGGTATTAGGGCCTCAAGAAGCCTTGATACTTACACGAAAGAAAAGTAGATGAGTTATACATATCAAAAAAAAATATATATATATATATATGCTTATATAATAAAGAGGCATGAGAGTCCAAGTTAAGGAATTCCTAGTAAAAACATAAGGATGCATATGATTTTTGGTAACGAAAAAGACTATATTAGAAATTCAATTTTAATTCTTACCTAAAATGAAAAACAATTAACTTATAAAGACTAAGTTTAAAGAATGAATAAAAATGAGGATCCTAAAACTTATAGACTACTTAGTCTCTTCAATAATAATTCAAATATTTTTCTTTTATGGATTTTGTGGGTGTAATCCGCTGAAAACCCTCACGAGACAACACTCGTCCTCTAGGGTAACCTAGAGGTTTAACGGCTTGTTGCACGTGCTAAGTGCAATCGTGATTCCTACGAAAGTGAGTTAGGTTAGATTAACTTTTTCTTTTCTTTGTTTTTACTCGAGGACGAGCAAAAAGATAAGTGTGGGGGTGTGATTGGTAGTCAAAAGTGCATTTTTATCATCATATTTACCATCACATTTTCATATTTATTCATTTAATTCTGCACATTTATTAATAATTTGTAATTTATTGTGGGCAGGCCTCGAATTGTTATTTTAACAATAAATAAAGCTTAAAGAGCCAAAAGCCCAGATCCAAGCCCATGTTTGAAGCCCAGGTGAAAAAGCGCAAATACAATGAGTCAAAATGCAAATACAAGGGCTAAAAGTTGCAAATATCAGAGATTAGGGAAGGATAGACTTCTATCCAACCCTAAACACCTGCAGGATGAGCATAAAAGCCAAAGATGAGAAGAAAATTCGTAGGAGGAAGATTTGAAGAAATCTGGATTAAGGGTAACTTGATTACCAAGTTACCTCGAAAATCCATATTTAAAAGGCCAGGATTACAATTCTAGAAGCAGGCACCCACATGGACGGACCAGGGAGGCCACGCCCCAAAGCGCGTGGCCAGAAGCCACAAAAGTGCCGCGGAACTGCCGCAAATCCGCGGCACTTTGATAAGATCCTGATCCCAAATTTCGTGGGCAGATTCGTCCGGGACTCTGTAGCCTTCTGCATCTATAAAAATCTCCTGCAGTGCAACGTAAAGAGCGTCCAGCGTCCAGCAAAGGGCCAAAGTTCAGATTTTTAGGGTTTTTCCTCTTTCTTCTAGGTTAGGTTTTCTTTTTGTTTATCTTTTGTAAATTCTGAGAGTGGAGGAAGCTTTCATGGAGGAAAGAGTCCATGCTTGTACTGAGGTGACAGCGGTGTAAGCCAACTCTTCTTCAATTGTTAATGAAATCCATTCAAAGGTTTGTTTTTGTTATGTTTATTTGTTCATCTCTTCTATTTTATGTTGTGTTCTTGTTCTCTTTGATCTTGTTTTCTATATTGTCTCCTTCTCTGATGTCTTGCAAACCGTGAGAACTTGACGCCTTGAGACTACCTAGCCGAAGAAGGAACATTGACGGCCCATGGCGATGAACAAGTCTTCATAGCTTGTTGTTTTATTTCGTAGAGTAGATTAAGAAGGCGGACGATCCCATAAGCCGTGCTTGTACGCCTTCCAAGAAAAGGAAAATCATCGCAACGGTTCAAACGGCAAGCAAATAAAGAGATAAGTTTTCCTTTCTTTTCTTTTATTTTCTTTTCGTAGATTAAATCCACATCTCTCCAATATTCTTTCCCACAACTCATTGTAAATACCACGTTTCTTTGTAAATACCATCGTGACAATTAACTAAAAAAGATAAATTTTAGAGATTAACTTGCTTAACGCTTCTATCGCAGTCCCTCCTTGAGGATCACGACCCGCATAGCCTTGCTACCGCGGATTAGAACTGAACCTCACACTACTATTTCTAAATTTAATATCCTTATTTTTGTGTGCAGGAAAAATCATTCAACAAATTGGCGCCGTTGAAAAAAATTTTTTATAAAAAGGAAGTATTTTGACTTATTTTTTGAAAGAAATCTAAGTTAGTTTTAAGGATTAGGAAAATCATGATTAGGATTTCTAAAGACTTGGTCAAAATAAATAAATTGTTTAAATTTTAGGTATAGGAGAGAAATTGAATAAATAATTAGTCTTGATTTTTACCTTAATGAATATTGCATACCTAATGCATATCTAGGATTCTAAGACAAAGACCCTTGTGCCTCATATATAAAAAGAAAAAAAGAAAAAATCACTAATTAAGTTGGATACATGTGCCTCAAGAAGCATAAGTATTCACGCCCAAAGGTGAATGCAAAAAAAAAAATAAAATAAAATAAAATAAAAAAATAATACCTTAGTTTTGTGGCCTAGTTCACTCGAATTTGAGTCTGCGGGGTGTTTTCTCACCTGGTGCCCTAAGACCGACCGGTTTGGGAGTCACCGACTTTAAAGTTCGCTACATGGGTGGATTAGAAAGTCCGAGGGAACTAAGGAAAAATTACTTATATGTACTAACACATCTAATAATCAATTAGTTAGGTATTAGGGCCTCAAGAAGCCTTGATACTTACACGAAAGAAAAGTAGATGAGTTATACATATCAAAAAATATATATATATATATATATGCTTATATAATAAAGAGGCATGAGAGTCCAAGTTAAGGAATTCCTAGTAAAAACATAAGGATGCATATGATTTTTGGTAACGAAAAAGACTATATTAGAAATTCAATTTTAATTCTTACCTAAAATGAAAAACAATTAACTTATAAAGACTAAGTTTAAAGAATGAATAAAAATGAGGATCCTAAAACTTATAGACTACTTAGTCTCTTCAATAATAATTCAAATATTTTTCTTTTTATGGATTTTGTGGGTGTAATCCGCTGAAAACCCTCACGAGACAACACTCGTCCTCTAGGGTAACCTAGAGGTTTAACGGCTTGTTGCACGTGCTAAGTGCAATCGTGATTCCTACGAAAGTGAGTTAGGTTAGATTAACTTTTTCTTTTCTTTGTTTTTACTCGAGGACGAGCAAAAAGATAAGTGTGGGGGTGTGATTGGTAGTCAAAAGTGCATTTTTATCATCATATTTACCATCACATTTTCATATTTATTCATTTAATTCTGCACATTTATTAATAATTTGTAATTTATTGTGGGCAGGCCTCGAATTGTTATTTTAACAATAAATAAAGCTTAAAGAGCCCAAAAGCCCAGATCCAAGCCCATGTTTGAAGCCCAGGTGAAAAAGCGCAAATACAATGAGTCAAAATGCAAATACAAGGGCTAAAAGTTGCAAATATCAGAGATTAGGGAAGGATAGACTTCTATCCAACCCTAAACACCTGCAGGATGAGCATAAAAGCCAAAGATGAGAAGAAAATTCGTGGGAGGAAGATTTGAAGAAATCTGGATTAAGGGTAACTTGATTACCAAGTTACCTCGAAAATCCATATTTAAAAGGCCAGGATTACAATTCTAGAAGCAGGCACCCACATGGACGGACCAGGGAGGCCACGCCCCAAAGCGCGTGGCCAGAAGCCACAAAAGTGCCGCGGAACCGCCGCAAATCCGCGGCACTTTGATAAGATCCTGATCCCAAATTTCGTGGGCAGATTCGTCCGGGACTCTGTAGCCTTCTGCATCTATAAATATCTCCTGCAGTGCAACGTAAAGAGCGTCCAGCGTCCAGCAAAGGGCCAAAGTTCAGATTTTTAGGGTTTTTCCTCTTTCTTCTAGGTTAGGTTTTCTTTTTGTTTATCTTTTGTAAATTCTGAGAGTGGAGGAAGCTTTCATGGAGGAAAGAGTCCATGCTTGTACTGAGGTGACAGCGGTGTAAGCCAACTCTTCTTCAATTGTTAATGAAATCCATTCAAAGGTTTGTTTTTGTTATGTTTATTTGTTCATCTCTTCTATTTTATGTTGTGTTCTTGTTCTCTTTGATCTTGTTTTCTATATTGTCTCCTTCTCTGATGTCTTGCAAACCGTGAGAACTTGACGCTTTGAGACTACCTAGCCGAAGAAGGAACCTTGACGGCCCATGGCGATGAACAAGTCTTCATAGCTTGTTGTTTTATTTCGTAGAGTAGATTAAGAAGGCGGACGATCCCATAAGCCGTGCTTGTACGCCTTCCAAGAAAAGGGAAATCATCGCAACGGTTCAAACGGCAAGCAAATAAAGAGATAAGTTTTCCTTTCTTTTCTTTTATTTTCTTTTCGTAGATTAAATCCACATCTCTCCAATATTCTTTCCCGCAACTCATTGTAAATACCACGTTTCTTTGTAAATACCATCGTGACAATTAACTAAAAAAGATAAATTTTAGATATTAACTTGCTTAACGCTTCCATCGCAGTCCCTCCTTGAGGATCACGACCCGCATAGCCTTGCTACCGCGGATTAGAACTGAACCTCACACTACTATTTCTAAATTTAATATCCTTATTTTTGTGTGCAGGAAAATTCAGTCAACATCGACCGATCACTCGACCGACCTGTATTTTCGGTCGACCGGCAGTCGACCGACAGACGACCGTCCTGGCACTGTTAGTGTACCGGTCGACCGGCCATTGACCCCAGTCGACCGTTAGTCTGTTTTAGGCCAAAATCTGTTTTCCTGTGGAAAAGTCCTAATTCTTTACAACCCTGTATTAGTCGACTTAGGGTATCTGTTAGTTGACTTAGGACCACTATTAGTTGACTACCCCATTTCTCCTAGTCGACCAACTTCTTTATTAGTCGACCACCTATTCCACCTAGTCGACTAACCTTAGCTGTCTGTTATAATTGATTCCCTTCTTGAAACTGAACCTTACCCTCTAGACTTACATCACATATAGGTATCACTTGACTTGTCACTTGACAAACATCGTCTTCTATTCTTTCTCTCTCTCATCTTCACTCTACATATTTATATCACAGGTTATGGCGCATCCCGAGCTTCCGTGGATTTCGGATATTTCGGTATATTGGTGACTCAGGCGAGTATTCTCACTCGCTACCTTCTTGTATGCGAGTAGTCTCGCTCTTCTCTATTTGAGTTCCGTTTCGTCGGGACGATAAGTATTTCTTTTCATGTTTTCATATACTTTATTTCATATACCTTTTATTGCTTTCATACTATGCTTGACCGACCCTTCGTGGTCGTTGACTTCTGGACTTATACTTGTTGGCCCAAAGGCCCTTCACCCTAGTTTTGATGATGATCAACTCATGTAGTTATAGTTACTAATGATCTTGTGTTTAATTAGTGACAGATTCATGATCAAGATCTTAGTAGGTGCATAGCTCAACAAAGGATAAAAGAACAAGATTTGGAGCTTGCATGTGGTGATCCAAGGAGTTTTTGGATCAAGCTTGGACCAAGTCAAGAAGATGAAGACTTGGGTCTAGGTATAGAATTTGTATTTTTGTTTTAGTAAAAATGTAAAGGATAGATAGTTGGTGGATTGCTCAAGTTATATCACACACACACACTCTTGATAGAACTCTTGATTTAATTGATTTCATAAAAGATTTTTTTTAGAAAAGAATTTTTATTTAGTAAAAGATTTTCTTTGAGACAAAATATAAAAACTTTGGATTTTGGTATTTCATAGTTCATATCTTTAAACCAAAATCTTGTTTAGAGCTTTATATCAAAAACATAGATATTTCTTATTGATTGTGTAGTGGATCATATCCATACACACTATGCTTTAAAATGAACTCAAATATCTTGTTTTTGTATTTGATGAAGATTTAGAAAAACAAGTTTGAAAAAAAACATGTTTTGGAAAAATACATTTTGGTTATTGAGCTAATATTTCCAAGTTACAAAAATAGACCAAAACATCTATAACATGTCTTGATTTTGTGCAAGCATGTTTATTCTTTCAAGTATATTGGTAAAACTATTTTTGTAGAATTTCTATGTATTTTTAGGATTTTATAAAAGATTTTTAAATCCTTTTTTTCAGACCTGGAAACTGGCTGACAGGCCAAACCGGTCGACCGGTCCGGTCGACCGATGTGCACAGCCCTGTGCACGTTGTCAGCACAGTGGCCGGTCGACCGGGTCGGTCGACCGACCAAGAGAGCCTTGCTCTCTGGAAATATCAGTCGACCGGGCCGGTCGACCGACAGTTCATTCCAGGTTATCGGTCGACCGAGCCGGTCGACCGGTGGCTGCAACGGTCAGAAAAATGACCGTTGGCCGGTCGACCGGCGGTCGACCGACAGCACTGACACAGCCCCAACGGCTCTATTTTCTGGGAGCCTATAAAAGGGGGTTTTGTCTATTGTTTTGAGGTTAAGATTTTTGAGACTTCTTGAGCAGATTTTCTGATACTTTTAGAAGAGTTTCTCCACAAGATTTTAGTGCAAATACTTCCAATCAAAAGGAAGAGTTTTTATCAAGAGAGTGTTAAGTGATTCTTTGAGTTTTTCACCATAGTCTTTCCTTGATTTTCTCACACCACACTTGAGCTATCCATTGCTAGATATTCCTATAGGTGTGTTGTAGTGAGAGTGCTCTTTAGGTGATCAAGTGTTGTGATCATCAAAGAGATCTTTTCTTTGTATTTGAGGAAACGGGCAAGTGTGCTCGTTGTTGGTAGTTGGAGTTCGGTTGTGAACTCTTGGTGGTTCGAGGTACGGCCTCGGCGAGTCGGTGGACTTGCGTGTGTACGGGACTTGGGAGTCCGAGGGTTTGTAGGTGTGCGGCACCGAGGAGAGATCCATTGGGATCTTGTATAGTGGAAACCCTTCGTGTGTCGAAGGCGGGGATGTAGAGCAAGTGTGCTCGAACCTCGAAACAAACCCTTTGTGTTTGCGATTGCTTACTCTTCCCTCTTTCTCTTTTTGTCTCTATTTTATATCTTGCATTCAATTTATTTTGTTCATCTTATATATGCATGATATATTTCCCTTGTGCTCATAATTGATATACATACTTGCTTGGGATTGTTGTTAACACTAGTATTCAACCAAGAGAGCCAACGCGGCACCTCAACCCATTCAAGGGGAATCTAGAGGAGCTTGTCCAGAGCCTCGCAAGGGGAATTCGGCAACATTCTTGAGTTATACATAAGTGTTTAATTAAAAAGAATTTTTAATTTGGTCAACTTAGTTTTAATTCCGCATTATTTGTTAATAAGTGACCATTAGATTAGCCATCACCTATTCACCCCCCCTCTAGGTGATCTTACAATTGGTATCAGAGCAATTTCAATTGGTATCAGAGCAATTTCAATTGGTATCAGAGCTAGTGCTCTTGATAAGGGTCTAACAACCTAAGAGTTAAAGATCCTACATTTGGGCTAATCACAATATTTGTTGTACACACACACCTCACCATGGACTTTATGTCACCACCCACCTTTGATATTCTTAACATCCACATTTGGAAAGTTAAGATGTCATTATTCCTCAAAGCCCTAGGTTATAATGTATATCTTGC
The DNA here is from genome assembly GCA_038442645.1 of Agave tequilana. Classification (NCBI taxonomy): domain Eukaryota; kingdom Viridiplantae; phylum Streptophyta; class Magnoliopsida; order Asparagales; family Asparagaceae; genus Agave; species Agave tequilana. Next base: position 293,910 of record JAVJIF010003107.1, on the reverse strand, counting down.
CACTACTAATAATGCTTATTGTATAGATGGTAAGAATATAGAGGCTAATACAAAAGCCCTTAATGCTTTAAAGAGTACCCTAAATGATGATTATTTATGTAGGGTTGCTAATATTGATATGGCTTTTGTAGTATGGAACACCCTCATCTCCCTTGGCGAAAATGAACAATACTATGCGGGGAGCGATTCGGATGTTGGAAGCGACACCTCCAACAAGTGCTACATGGTCCAAGGGGATAACCCCCTTGAGGTAAATACCGAATCCGATGATGAGGATGCTAGTATGTCATATGATGAGCTAAATTCTTTATGCCAATTATTGCTTGAAAGATATGACATAATTAAGAAAGAAAATAAAATTTTGAAAAAGGACATTGCTAGCATGCATGTAGATCATGATTCATGTAGAGATAACATTGCATGTTTAGAAAAAGATAACAAGATTTTGAAAAAGGAATTTGATTGCATGCTTAATGAAAATGATTCACTTAGAAATAAAGTCGCATGCTTAGAAAAAGAAAAAGAAGATTTGAAAAATGAGAATGTTTCCTTATTTTCTAAATTGAGTATTTTGTGTGAAGGAAACAATACCTTGAAAGAAAAGATTGATTTGGTGGAAAAACAAAAGGAAAGTATTTTGCAAGAAAATAAGTCTTTGAAAAGAAAATTTGTTGAAAAAGAAAAAGATAATGTTTGTAAAAAGAAAAAGAAAAATGATTCTTCATCTCATCATGCTTTTCATGCCACATCTAATGAGATTAAGAATATGAAAAATAAGATGAATAATTTGAGTTCAACTTTGAACTCGTGTGCATTTAACCATTCTAAGTTGGAATCCTTGTTTCAAAAGAAACAAGTTCCTCATGCTCATGCACATACACATCATGCTTATGGTGCACAACACGATCACAATCACACTCATAAGCATCATGCTAAGGTGTACATTTGTACACATTGTGGCCGCAAAGGCCATCTAGCAAAATATTGTTTTGATAAGAAACCATACTTATATTTTGCTAAGTTTAATAGATTTTGGGTTCCTTACAACAATGCTAACCCCAAAGGACCCAAGAAAACATGGGTACCAAAACCCCCACCCTTTGATTTTGATGTAGGTGAGGGCTCTCACAAAACGTGAGAGGATTGGTGCCTTGGTAGTGAATGCAATGGATATGATGGACACTCTTATAGATGCATTGCTATCAAGGAAATTTTGGTGGAAAAGACCACCATGCTTGGAGCTTTGAAGTTGGTAACAATTTCTTAACTCCTATTTTTATATACATGCTTTTACTTATTTCATACATTCATAGCATGTTCATGTTTTAAGATTTTGTGTGCTTTATGTGGTATTTACATGCCTAGATGTAGATTTGTCAAACTTGTATGTATACATATACAAATAGTGAATTACAATTGACTCTTAAATAATTTGAACTTCATGCTCACTTGTATCCACTTTATGCATATGTATAATCTAGTTTTGATAATTCTCATATATACATGTTTTGTCAATTTTTGTGATTTACTTCATGTATATGCATGCTTAATTCAAATCTAATAAATATACATGTATACCCGTGAGTCTCTTGCCTTCATGCAAACATTTAATAGACTCTTTTAATATTTGGGATATGTATGCATATTGCTAGATTTGTATAATTCATACATATACCATGTAGATTATTTTTAAGATGATTTGTTTTGATAAAAATGTTTCTTTGTGTTGGTTGATAAAAATTTTAGTCATAATTTGATTTGGGCTTCTATGACTATTTTCATATAGATACTATTTACATAACCTTTGAACACTCTATCTTTAAGAAAATATATATGTTGAGCTTTATGGAATATGAGTGCTTGAACTTTTATGTATTTAGTATTATTCATGAAAAACATATGATTTTTATTTATGAAGGATCTTTAACTAGTTTGTTAAAAATCCATTTAAACTAGTTATCTATTCTTCAATTGATGCACATGATCCTATTTTTATGGATAAATTCTTTTGTGATTTCAAAATTTTGATGCTTCATTGTATTGAATATTAGTTTAGATGTTAGTATTTGTCAACACTTGGATTTATACTTGTACACCTTATGGACCACAAATAAATCTATATATGATTGGGTTGAATGCTTATTTGTGCCTATTAGATGTACTAGTATAGCCTTATGTTGATGATCATTACATTCTTAAACTTGTATTCCCATTCGGATTTATGTTATGATCATGTGATTTCATTTCATGTATATGGTTATTTTTCCAAAACATTAAGATATACATGGATACCTCTTGAGTCATTTGCCTTTCATGCAAATCTATTTATAAGGACTCAATTGTATTTTGGGGATATGTATGTATACTTAATATCTTGTCAAAACATACATATGCTATGAAATATAATTTTGATGATTTTCATATATTAAAATTTGTGATGATTTTCGTATTTTCAAAATTTATGATTTTAAGGAATATTGAGTTTTATTGCAACTTTCATGATACCATGTTTCACATAACACTATCACACTCACTTCTTTTTGATATGGACTTTATGGATAGAGTGCTTTTTAGTGCCTTGTGTTTCATTGATCTTTCATGAAAAACTTTTTAACTTATTCCTTGATGGAAGGATCTCGTACTAGTTCTTAAAACAAGTTCATTTAACTAGTTCGAATTCTTCATATGGTAGATTATATGATGTATACACTTATGCTTACTTTTCAATTGGTATCATTGGATATTTTCAATTGGTATCAGAGCAATTTCAATTTCAATTGGTATCAATTTGACTCTTGTTGTATATACTCATATTTTGTTCTTTCATATATGTATGTATCTACTTCAATTGATATACTTTTTCATACATATATATGATTTGTACTTGTGCTTTAGCTAAAATTGACTCTTATATTTTTAAGCACAAAGTTGTTAATGCTAAGCTTACTTCAAATCTTATTTATCTTCAAGCTTATGCATTGTATTTCATAATTGGTATCAAAATTCAAAATTTGGTTGTTCTACATTTGGTACCTTAAAAGAAAATATTGTATTTTAAGATATTTCAAAATTTTGTTTTCATAAGAAAAATTCAAAATTTTTGATTTGTATTGTCTATATGCAAGGAGAGCTTAACATCTCTCTTACATATAGATTCATGTTGAGTATATTATAAATTGAGGAGATTGACAACTCTTCTTTATATGATATACGTGTGTAGGGGGAGCTTCACATCTCCTCTTATGCATGACATATTATACGTTATGTGAATTAGGGCTTGTCATCCCTCTTTCATGTAATGTATATGTGTCGGGAAGCTAACTTCACGTCTTCCTCTTCATGAATTTATATCGCATATAAATTTTATTGATTGATTTGTATTTTACCCTCCTTGATTTCTTTGTTTTTGACAAAAAGGGGGAGAAAAATTTGTTTGATGTATTTTTCTTTGAACCCTTTGTTGATGATTGACAAAAGGGGGAGAAGAATTTGTGATTTTATATGCAAGATTTTATGATTTCCTTACTTAAGGGGGAGAAGTATTTGGTTCCTTGCTTAAGGGGGAGTAAGATTTGTATTTATGCATATATGTTGTCTTGCAATTAGGAGCAAAAGATTTGATTTATGATTTGATCTATATGATTGCATCTCCTACATTGCATACATGTCATATGCTTTTAATGCCATATTTTTTATTTATTTGGTATGCATGAGTTAAGGGGGAGCTTCTTTGAAGCTTTACTTTAATCCATGCATATATAACTCCATGAGTTTTGTCATCATCAAAAGGGGGAGATTGTTGGCCCAAAGGCCCTTCACCCTAGTTTTGATGATGATCAACTCATGTAGTTATAGTTACTAATGATCTTGTGTTTAATTAGTGACAGATTCATGATCAAGATCTTAGTAGGTGCATAGCTCAACAAAGGATAAAAGAACAAGATTTGGAGCTTGCATGTGGTGATCCAAGGAGTTTTTGGATCAAGCTTGGACCAAGTCAAGAAGATGAAGACTTGGGTCTAGGTATAGAATTTGTATTTTTGTTTTAGTAAAAATGTAAAGGATAGATAGTTGGTGGATTGCTCAAGTTATATCACACACACACACTCTTGATAGAACTCTTGATTTAATTGATTTCATAAAAGATTTTTTTTAGAAAAGAATTTTTATTTAGTAAAAGATTTTCTTTGAGACAAAATATAAAAACTTTGGATTTTGGTATTTCATAGTTCATATCTTTAAACCAAAATCTTGTTTAGAGCTTTATATCAAAAACATAGATATTTCTTATTGATTGTGTAGTGGATCATATCCATACACACTATGCTTTAAAATGAACTCAAATATCTTGTTTTTGTATTTGATGAAGATTTAGAAAAACAAGTTTGAAAAAAAACATGTTTTGGAAAAATACATTTTGGTTATTGAGCTAATATTTCCAAGTTACAAAAATAGACCAAAACATCTATAACATGTCTTGATTTTGTGCAAGCATGTTTATTCTTTCAAGTATATTGGTAAAACTATTTTTGTAGAATTTCTATGTATTTTTAGGATTTTATAAAAGATTTTTAAATCCTTTTTTTTCAGACCTGGAAACTGGCTGACAGGCCAAACCGGTCGACCGGTCCGGTCGACCGATGTGCACAGCCCTGTGCACGTTGTCAGCACAGTGGCCGGTCGACCGGGTCGGTCGACCGACCAAGAGAGCCTTGCTCTCTGGAAATATCAGTCGACCGGGCCGGTCGACCGACAGTTCATTCCAGGTTATCGGTCGACCGAGCCGGTCGACCGGTGGCTGCAACGGTCAGAAAAATGACCGTTGGCCGGTCGACCGGCGGTCGACCGACAGCACTGACACAGCCCCAACGGCTCTATTTTCTGGGAGCCTATAAAAGGGGGTTTTGTCTATTGTTTTGAGGTTAAGATTTTTGAGACTTCTTGAGCAGATTTTCTGATACTTTTAGAAGAGTTTCTCCACAAGATTTTAGTGCAAATACTTCCAATTAAAAGGAAGAGTTTTTATCAAGAGAGTGTTAAGTGATTCTTTGAGTTTTTCACCATAGTCTTTCCTTGATTTTCTCACACCACACTTGAGCTATCCATTGCTAGATATTCCTATAGGTGTGTTGTAGTGAGAGTGCTCTTTAGGTGATCAAGTGTTGTGATCATCAAAGAGATCTTTTCTTTGTATTTGAGGAAACGGGCAAGTGTGCTCGTTGTTGGTAGTTGGAGTTCGGTTGTGAACTCTTGGTGGTTCGAGGTACGGCCTCGGCGAGTCGGTGGACTTGCGTGTGTACGGGACTTGGGAGTCCGAGGGTTTGTAGGTGTGCGGCACCGAGGAGAGATCCATTGGGATCTTGTATAGTGGAAACCCTTCGTGTGTCGAAGGCGGGGATGTAGAGCAAGTGTGCTCGAACCTCGAAACAAACCCTTTGTGTTTGCGATTGCTTACTCTTCCCTCTTTCTCTTTTTGTCTCTATTTTATATCTTGCATTCAATTTATTTTGTTCATCTTATATATGCATGATATATTTCCCTTGTGCTCATAATTGATATACATACTTGCTTGGGATTGTTGTTAACACTAGTATTCAACCAAGAGAGCCAACGCGGCACCTCAACCCATTCAAGGGGAATCTAGAGGAGCTTGTCCAGAGCCTCGCAAGGGGAATTCGGCAACACTCTTGAGTTATACATAAGTGTTTAATTAAAAAGAATTTTTAATTTGGTCAACTTAGTTTTAATTCCGCATTATTTGTTAATAAGTGACCATTAGATTAGCCATCACCTATTCACCCCCCCTCTAGGTGATCTTACAATTGGTATCAGAGCAATTTCAATACTATGTTCCACTTACCATGCTACTACTCCATACTTGTTAGTTACATGCTTCCTTTTAACACATGTATATCACTTGGTAACTGTGTTATCGCCTGACTACTTGACATGCCACTATCTGGCAAGACCCTTTTATTATATCATGACTTACCCAGACTTATTATCAATCTCTTGGTATGCATGTTACTTGATATACATCTCCATTTATCATGCTATCTCTTGACACCAAGCATGATACACCGATTCTTACAATTATCACGATAAAGGGGATGTAACACCTGATTACCGTTATGTACTGATTACTGTTATGTATACCTGTTTTGATATTGTTCATTCCCGAAATCTGATAATTATTTAAAAAGCTATAAAAAGGACAACTTGTATGGGTATGGGAGGAAGTGATGGATGCCGGAATGATACCTTGCTTATAGTGATGGAATAAAAGTATATATATATGGATATATATATATATACATTGGTGAAAGTGTTATGGCAACTATTATTAGGGGGACTTTGAGCCTCCAAACTGGTTCCAGGTGTATGGAAACTACTATAAGAAGTGTTATCAGTTCTCCATCGGCTTCCGTTAACAACCCTTGGCTAGCTTATATATGGATGTATGTGAGTTGACCGTACACCGAGCCACATACCGAGATATATGAGTAAGACAAGTAATAATAATAGATTCTAGTTATAGTTCATGTCTTGATGCCTGTTTTGGACTCTTATTATGGACTCCTGTATTTTCATGTCATGATTTCCGAGATGTATTCCTGTTATGACTTTCATATGATTTGCAACTCTGATTCTATATGCTTGGATATTCGGTGGCATGAGATAAAAGTATATAGATGAGGGTTTCCTTGTTTGGATTATTCCTTCGATGTACTAGTCTCATGGGACCGTGACCTAAGCATATACAATCAATCTTGCTTACAGCTTTACTTGGGATTTCCGGTTTCCTGATGATTATGTTGTACTCGTTTACATATATACTTCATTTGTGTTCTAACCCTCCGGTCTTCTGTACTTGACACTTGTGTTCATCCCGGCTCGCCACCTGGCATTGTATCATACTCGCCTGGGGAGTTTCACTGACTCCCCTGGATTCTCATGTCCAGGTTATGGAGCCCGGAGCGTGAGGATCTCCCCCTTTGCTGCTCAGAGTAGCGCAGCGGTGGCGTGGATCCCCAGCCGACCTTTCAGAGCTCCATCCTTCCAGACCCCCTGTATGCCTCTCGAGTTTTCCCTTAGCAAACTCGTGAGTGCCCTTTTCTATTCATACTTGTACATTCCTTGTATACATGTATGTGGACACCATTTTTTACTGTTCATATATGTATATCTTTTGTATTCTCGCATTTGCGCATACTAGTGATATGATATTCATGTAATATTGTGATCACTTCTGATGATAACTGTGTAATTGTACTATATGTGTTGGAATGTATAATGCACCACTGCTTCCGTACTCTGATTCTTGTCTGTACTGATGCTTAGCGTATATACGGGAAGGTAATTCGGACTTACGTATATACGTTGCAGTGACGTCCCCGTATCGCCGGGATCGGGGCGTTACAGGATGGTATCAGAGCATAGGTCAACTTAGGCTCGTCAGAGCTTAGGTCAGCTTAGGCTCTGAACATCTTCAGTACGTCCAGAAGGCAAATCAATGGTAAAGAGATTTGCAACTGGAATACATGAGTCTTGGTTATACATTCCAACTACAAGTGCAGAGTTATCTATTCTTGACTATCTTTCCTTTGATTTCAAATCCCTCCTTGACTATCTTTCCTTTGATTTCAAATCCCTCCTTGACTATCTTTCCTTTGATTCCAAATTCTTCCTATCCTTTTCCCTGTTTTGGTTTTATGAAGCCTTATACCATCTTAAGATATGACTAGACTAGAGAGGTAGTGGCTGGTTCAGAATGAAGCTATTATGTGATCTCTTCGGCCAATTCTATGAAGCTTGGTATTCTCCAGATCGATCTTGATCTGGCTATCTTTTAGAAGGCAGCAGTTGGGATTCTCTACGGATACTCTACATTCTCTACTATATCATTCAGAGCGATTGATGCCTGGTAATCGGGATTCTTAATTATCGGTCTTCTTTATTATGCTCAGGATTTTCGGGGTTTTCTTTATTACACAGCCACGACATCATCAGTATTATTCAGCATTATTCTAAAGATTTATTACACAGCCACGACATCATCAGCCGGAAATGCAGAGTATGATTCTTATTCAGTCGACTTGAGAACCCTACCTATAGTGCTTCATATCTTAATTGGTATAGATTCCACCTTTGTCCCCTTTGTATTCAACTTACCCCTTAACGAAATTGCGAGGACGCAATTTTTTGTAAGGTGGGTGGATTGTAATACCCCGTTCCCGGAATACGTACTTAGTTGCGTATTCAGATTTTCGATCGTATTTTTTCAATTTGTTTCCTGTATTTGTTTTGCTTTATGAATTCCTTGTATGATTGTTTTATCTTGGATTGGATCCGTGAACTCGGAGTCAGCCTTAGTCTGAACCGGGGACCCGATCTCAGAGTTTTACTTATTTTAGACATTCTGGTTATCCGATTCGACCGATTTCAGTTTTAAACTTCGTTTTCCAATATTTTGGATTTTCTGTGATTTTCTGGAATTTTCTGTGATTAAGTTGAAAATCTTCAAAACCGGTGTCGGCTAGTTCCGTTGACCGATTCCAGGATTTTTATTTCACAAACAGCTAGGAATTTCTAGATGGTCCTTTAGGCATTGTTTCTTAGAATCACATTTCCTACCTACATTCTTTTTCTGAGGATTTTATGATTTTATGAAAATTCTAACGGAGTCGGTATTTTATTGGTTCCGGGATTTTTAGTTTTAAAACTATAAAGTATTTCTTAAAAAGGATTTCACTATTATTCTTAATATAATATTATGGATTTTTGATGTTTATTTCGGGTCGTTCCGAGATACTTGATTTCGGGACGTATCCGGTATTTTCCCGAAAGGTTTCCGCATCCGCGACTCAATCCCGGGAATCCGCCACTTTCATTATTTTTATTTTGCCTTCCAAGAGAAATATCTTCTCATTATAATTTCTTTTCCATTTTTCCTTTTCCTTTATTCTTTTCTTCCTCCCTAAGCTTCCATTTTCATCCACACATTTCCACCCATTCTCCACCACACAAATCTCCACCTCACCCTCCACCTCACCATCTCTTTGGCACACTTTGATTGGCCAAGGGACACCTCACCCCTCTCTTTGGCAAGCTCCTATTGGCCAAGGAGAACACCTCATCCTCCACTTTGCAATCAAACCCTCCCCTTTTATTTAATTGCAACTTCTTTACAAAATCACAAACCTATAAATCCTTTTCCTTTACATTTTTATTCCCCTTTTTCATTTCTCTTCACCAAGAGCCAAACCCTAGCTTTCACCATCTCCATCTCCTTCTTCATCTCCACCAAGGCAACCACCACCACTTCTCCAACCTAGCTTCATCTTCTTCCTCTTTCATCTCCATGGAAAGCACCACCAAGGTCAACAACAACTCCACCAAAGCTCCACCTTCTTCTTCATCATCAACTTCAATTACAACCATCATCACTCCATCACTTGTACTAATTTTGGTGAGTAATCTTCTTCACCTAAACTTGATTAATTCCTAGCATACTTGTATCTTCATATCTTGTGGTCACATGTCATCAAAATCATATTTTTAGACCATCACACACAACCACACAAAAATCTGATTTTTAGACCAACAGCAGCAGATTTCAGAACTTCGGTCGACCGGCCCAAGGGGGGCAGTCGACCGATGTGCACAAACGTGCACAGTTTTGAGTAGACGGTCGACCGGTCCACCAGCCAGTCGACCGCTAGGAAACCTGGAGCTCACGGCCTTGTATCGGTCGACCGGCAGTCGACCGATCACTCGACCGACCTGTATTTTCGGTCGACCGGCAGTCGACCGACAGACGACCGTCCTGGCACTGTTAGTGTACCGGTCGACCGGCCATTGACCCCAGTCGACCGTTAGTCTGTTTTAGGCCAAAATCTGTTTTCCTGTGGAAAAGTCCTAATTCTTTAGAACCCTGTATTAGTCGACTTAGGGTATCTGTTAGTTGACTTAGGACCACTATTAGTCGACTACCCCATTTCTCCTAGTCGACCAACTTCTTTATTAGTCGACCACCTATTCCACCTAGTCGACTAACCTTAGCTGTCTGTTATAATTGATTCCCTTCTTGAAACTGAACCTTACCCTCTAGACTTACATCACATATAGGTATCACTTGACTTGTCACTTGACAAACATCGTCTTCTATTCTTTCTCTCTCTCATCTTCACTCTACATATTTATATCACAGGTTATGGCGCATCCCGAGCTTCCGTGAATTTCGGATATTTCGGTATATTGGTGACTCAGGCGAGTATTCTCACTCGCTACCTTCTTGTATGCGAGTAGTCTCTCTCTTCTCTATTTGAGTTCCGTTTCGTCGGGACGATAAGTATTTCTTTTCATGTTTTCATATACTTTATTTCATATACCTTTTATTGCTTTCATACTATGCTTGACCGACCCTTCGTGGTCGTTGACTTCTGGACTTATACTATGTTCCACTTACCATGCTACTACTCCATACTTGTTAGTTACATGCTTCCTTTTAACACATGTATATCACTTGGTAACTGTGTTATCGCCTGACTACTTGACATGCCACTATCTGGCAAGACCCTTTTATTATATCATGACTTACCCAGACTTATTATCAATCTCTTGGTATGCATGTTACTTGATATACATCTCCATTTATCATGCTATCTCTTGACACCAAGCATGATACACCGATTCTTACAATTATCACGATAAAGGGGATGTAACACCTGATTACCGTTATGTACTGATTACTGTTATGTATACCTGTTTTGATATTGTTCATTCCCGAAATCTGATAATTATGTTAAAAAGCTATAAAAAGGACAACTTGTATGGGTATGGGAGGAAGTGATGGATGCCGGAATGATACCTTGCTTATAGTGATGGAATAAAAGTATATATATATGGATATATATATATATACATTGGTGAAAGTGTTATGGCAACTATTATTAGGGGGACTTTGAGCCTCCAAACTGGTTCCAGGTGTATGGAAACTACTATAAGAAGTGTTATCAGTTCTCCATCGGCTTCCGTTAACAACCCTTGGCTAGCTTATATATGGATGTATGTGAGTTGACCGTACACCGAGCCACATACCGAGATATATGAGTAAGACAAGTAATAATAATAGATTCTAGTTATAGTTCATGTCTTGATGCCTGTTTTGGACTCTTATTATGGACTCCTGTATTTTCATGTCATGATTTCCGAGATGTATTCCTGTTATGACTTTCATATGATTTGCAACTCTGATTCTATATGCTTGATATTCGGTGGCATGAGATAAAAGTATATAGATGAGGGTTTCCTTGTTTGGATTATTCCTTCGATGTACTAGTCTCATGGGACCGTGACCTAAGCATATACAATCAATCTTGCTTACAGCTTTACTTGGGATTTCCGGTTTCCTGATGATTATGTTGTACTCGTTTACATATATACTTCATTTGTGTTCTAACCCTCCGGTCTTCTGTACTTGACACTTGTGTTCATCCCGGCTCGCCACCTGGCATTGTATCATACTCGCCTGGGGAGTTTCACTGACTCCCCTGGATTCTCATGTCCAGGTTATGGAGCCCGGAGCGTGAGGATCTCCCCCTTTGCTGCTCAGAGTAGCGCAGCGGTGGCGTGGATCCCCAGCCGACCTTTCAGAGCTCCATCCTTCCAGACCCCTGTATGCCTCTCGAGTTTTCCCTTAGCAAACTCGTGAGTGCCCTTTTCTATTCATACTTGTACATTCCTTGTATACATGTATGTGGACACCCTTTTTTACTGTTCATATATGTATATCTTTTGTATTCTCGCATTTGCGCATACTAGTGATATGATATTCATGTAATATTGTGATCACTTCTGATGATAACTGTGTAATTGTACTATATGTGTTGGAATGTATAATGCACCACTGCTTCCGTACTCTGATTCTTGTCTGTACTGATGCTTAGCGTATATACGGGAAGGTAATTCGGACTTACGTATATACGTTGCAGTGACGTCCCCGTATCGCCGGGATCGGGGCGTTACAGTTGATGTCTCTTGTGTCTTATGTATTGAGGGATCTACAACAAGTTTCTTCTCATAATAATCAATCAACCACTTGAAATCCTCTATGTAGTTTCTTTTTTCTTCTCATATGCTTTAGCCTCTTCTAAAACTTCTTACTGCTGCTCCAAGATAATTTCTTGCTCTTGCTCTTTGGACTTTCTTGGGATTACTTGGTAAACTCCCCTGGGACCTATTGGCTAGCAAAGTAGCAATCTCGCTCATCTGAACTTCAAGGGCGTGTACATATGCTGTTGTGTTTTTATGGTTTCGAGCTGTGGTTGTTACGAGTTGTGCCAATGCTTCTTCTTGCTCTTCGGGATTTGTTTTGGGATAACTAGGTGATGAAGAGTCTTTCTCCATAATTCGTTCATAAGTTCTATCGAAGCTTTCCATAGTTTCCTCCAATCTAAACTTCTTCTCTTGGGGCTGAAAATATTGAGGCCCGAACCCATGATTGTTGTAATTCCACTGAAAGTTTGGGTGATTTTCTCAAGCCAGATTGTAGATGTTGGTGTTGGCATTGATTAATACACAAAAGTGCATATTTTACATCATAATTCCCATGCATATTACAAATAAATATATGATTTTTAATCCTCTTCTCTACATATTTGCAGGTACACACTTAATGGAGAGATATCCAAATAATCACTTAATTAACACTAATTAAGTGATTAATCAAGATTAAAGATAAAGCCAAATTCAAATCCAGATCCAGAGAAATCCGCGCAACAAACGAAGATTCTAGATATACCACGTGGCTAACAACCTTGTAACTAATCTCCACTAGAAAGTTGTTAGCCAACGGCCACAAAAGTGCCGCGACTTGCGGCGGATCCACCGCAAAATCCGGGCCGTTGGATCTCAGATTTTGCGCCAACAAACTAGGCTCTCGAAGGTTCTCATCCATGCTATAAATACTCCATGAAGACCTGCGTACAGAAACTGAATGGAGAAGAGAGGAGATTAGTTTAGTTGTTGTAATTTTCATGTATTTTTCTCTTTAGGTTTTGTTCTTTAGATCCCTCTTCTTCTTCCCTAGAATTCAATGTAAAAGAGAGTGATTGTGAGGGAGAGAGCTTGTGTAATCAAGGGTGACACTTGAAGCAACAAGGATTGATCCATCCTCCTTCCTCTACTTGAAGCTTGGTTCTAGTTTTCTTGCATTCTTACTTGCTTTATTTTACTTCTTGCTTTAATTACTTGCAATTTACTTCCATGCTTTGTTTTAGTTCTTTAATGGCTTCTAGCTAATTTTCCTTCCATGTACTAGCTAACCACTAGTCTTGCCACTTCACTAACTCATGTGTGTTTGCTTAATTTCATCTTGCAAGTGTATGATCTTCTCTTCTCCGATGGTTAAACCACCGTCTTCAAAGTGAGAAAGTAATTAGGTCAACACGCGAGACGAATCCTACGCCAATGGAGTGACAACATTAGGCAAGCATTCGCTATCAAGAAGTCTAGTAAGTCTTGGCAAGCTAGCAAGGTAAGCTAGTCATGGATCTATTCTTTCTTTAAGTTTTCTTTCCTTTTCTTGTGAATACCACATCCACTTCTTGATTTCTTTTCCCACGACTTTTCCACCATGAACATATCCATCTTCTTTTAGTTTCTTTTTTCATTTGCTTCACTAAGTTTATAAGCAAGAGAAGAATACTCGTTTAATCACTTCACTACCACACGTAAAGCTTCCATCGCGAGCTCTCCCTGAGATTCGACTCGGTATAGTCCTATACTATAGCGGAGACAAGAAAGGGTACATCAAATACATTCTTATACACATAATAAGTACACCCTTTTAGTCCAATCAGGCATAATATAGACAAGAATACTAGCATGATTTTCTCCACACCACTCGCATGCTTGCGTTAGCTCATATCCTTGTGAGGATCGTTGATAATTGAAATCCATAGATCTGAAAAGAAAAGGAGAAAAGAATAAAAATAAAATAAAGATAAATTTCAAAGTAAAACCAGAGTCAAATGGTATTGATATTAATAAAAATAAACAATCCCTAGTAAGGCGCCAAAAACTTGATATGCGAATTGGTAAGTACACCAATCATTTACAAGTAATAAATTGATAAGTAGAGTGTCAAACCCACGAGGATTGTTATCTTCTTAAGTACTAAAGGTGTATTGACTCAAAGATTTATTTAAAATAAAGATAAAGATATAAAATAAAAATATACTAAAACGATATTGGCTTTGGATAGGAAAGACACTAGGGCAATTGATTTAAAAATTTAATAACTTCGAATTAACAAGTTGATTATGCTAGTAACTACTGCTACTCATGTTAACGATGAATAAATTTGGTTTTATTTGATAATCTCTATCGAGTAATATTAAATCTAACTTTAAACTAAAACCTACAATCTGTCAATTTAACGAATTTACTAGTCAAAGTAACATTAAAATCTGTAATTTTTCTCTTAAGATTGCACAACTTATGATTTTGCTATCGGTCTCATCCTGTAGGAAGTGGTTTTAATTCACAAATGTATTATTAGGTTATCTCCTATCGGTCTCCAACCTAGCCATCTTTATAATTATTGCAATCAATTAATAACTTAAAGAACGAGAATAAAAACTTAACATAGAAAGTTTTAACATGAAGAACCAAGTAGTATAATAGAAACTAACATAATAATAAGATTAAATCTTCATATAAATTGTCTACATCAATGTCCTAACTATGGAGATTTAGTTTATGGTAAAAATTACAAAACAAAATAATAAACATGATTTCAAACTTCATATAGTAAATTAAAAGAGAAAGGAAAGGATAAAGCCAATTTGGAGATCACTTCTAATCCTTAGTTGCCACTCTCCTCTGATCTTCTTCTTCTAAGTATCAGAATTTCTTCTCTAAAAATCAGAATTTTATAAAAAAAAGAGTATTTATAAGAGAGAAACTTAAAATTTAAATTGTAAAGCTTGATTCTATTTTATCTTCTCTCTATACTAAAGTCTATTATTTTATAAGAGATTGTTGCTGTATTTATAGACCCTAGAGACCTATTCCAGTAAGGAATACAAACAGAACTCCAAATCTAACTTCAACTCAGTGTCAGTATTTGATCCTGATTTGTATTACAACCAGCTCATGTTAATTTCTGCAAACAAGCAGTCAAAGGATCGAAATGGACAAGTTGTCAACATAAAAGTTGTATCCCTTTCAGTCTTATTTACATAGCATTTTGAATCACCTGAATTGCATTTCTCTAGCGAAAGTTATAATCAAAATACTGAAACATTTTCAGTCTGAATCTGATTCCAAATCTATGCTGACTTTTGGTTGAACAGTCAATGGCGAACCGTCGTAGTCAATGGAGAATTTGCCATTTGACTTTGACTTTTGACTCTGAAATTTTTATGGATGCTTTATCTTGAAGTGCAGATCCTATTTCACTCTCTGAATTCATCTCTAGGTCTCTGTATCAGTCATTTCCATACTGTAACTCTATTCTTCATTGCTTTTCTGATTTTTTCTTCAAAATTGCTCGTGACTTTATTTCTGTAAAATCATAAACAAAACTACCTATGTAGGATCAAATATGGAAAAAATAGGTATAAAAAAGAATATAAAATAGACATGAAAATCATAATTATTAGCGCCCTAGATAGGATGGAGGACACCCCGGAGATGGCTCGGGCCATGATCAAATTGCAAACTCGGTTTCATCTGTACAAGTTTTACAGTAATGAGACTCACTCACCTAGCACAGTCTCGCTCTCGATTCGGACAGACCTATACAAGATCATCATAGAGTTATACATGATCGACACAGAGTTCCCATACAACGTCATCCTCGAGAGGCCCTGGATTCATATGATGAAGGCTATCCCATCAAGCTACCATCAGCTCCTGTAGTACCTCACTCTGACAGAAACCGCTGATATACGGGGGACCAGGTAATGTCCTGCATCATCAGTGCAATTTTTAGAAAGAAGTCGGGCTGGGTGCCGAATCTACTTCTAACCGGTTCACTGCCTAGGAGAGAGATGTTGCAACAATATGCCTACAAGTTAATCGGTTAGGTAGGGGCAAAACTAAATGAGAGGTATCCGTGCAGAGAAACGGGTCTTAATTACGCCAAACCACTTTGTCTTTGAGGATCTTGCCTCTTAATCCCCAATCTTAGACACTGATTTGACCAGAGTCAAACTTTAACAACTTTCTTTCGAGGTCAATTTCTTAGTGAGTTCGAGATGTCTAAGGTCAATGTTTATTCAGATTTTAGGTTAGACTTAGATTGTAGTGCAGTGGAGATAGTTTTTGGGCTAAGGAAGGATAATGACTCCCCCACCTTATCTTGTTGTTGAGTTTTACCCTTAAATCATTTTAGTGCGTTGTGTGCAAGTATATCACAGAAAGTAACACTCAAAGTAATAAATATCACTCAAGAACATTTCCTAAGATAGATGCTATGCAGACATACCTTAGCTCTAGCACTCTTTAACAACAATTGAAATTAACAAATTAGACAAATGCCTAGATGTAAATTTAATCATTTTTTTTAGCAATTACAAGTAATAGGTTACTGTTGAGTTTAGAACAGTGAGTAAACACAAATATTTCAAGAAATTAAGAATAGAAGAAGCTATTTTTGCAAAGCAGTGATTAGTACACAAAAGTGCATATTTTACATCATAATTCCCATGCATAATACAAATAAATAAGTGATTTTTAATCCTCTTCTCTACTTATTTGCAGGTATATACTTAAAGGAGAGTTAGTCAATTAATTACCTTAATTAGCAATAATTAAGGTGATTAATTAAAAGATTAAAGATAAAGCCAAATCTAAACCCAGATCCAGAGAGATTCGCGCAACAAACAGAGAATCCAAGTAGTCCACGTGGCTAACCAACTCTCAACTGAACTGTACCAGAAAGATCTGGACCAACGGCCCAGATCGCGCGGCAATCCCGCGGCAGGGCGCGGCAATCTTGGGGCTGTTGGTCCCCGGATTTTGTGGCAACAACCTACTCTCCAGAAGCTTCTCCAATCTGCTATAAATACTGCATCATCACCTGCGAGCTGGGACTGATCAGAGAAGAGAGAGAGATTAGTTCTAGGCTTTGTAATTTTCTTAGTTTTAGTTTAGGGTTTGTAACTCTCTATGATTTTCTCCTCCCTAGACTTCATTGCAAGAGAGAGATTGTAAGAGAGAGAGAGCTTGTATCATCAAGAAGTGACACTTGAAGCTATACAAGGATTGATCCATTCTCTACTTCTCTACTTGAGCTTGATTCTAGTTTGCTTTCTTTACTTGCTTTATTACTTGCTTTCTTTAATTCTAGCACTTTAATTCTTGCAATTTACTTCATGCTTTCTTGTATTTTTCTTATGGCTTGTTGTATCTAATTCTTCTCCATGTACTAGCTAACCACTAGCTTAGCTACTTCACTAACTCATGGGTGTTTGCTTGATTTCATCTTGCAAGTGTATGATCTTCTCTTCTCCGACGGTTAAACCACCGTCTTGCAAATGAGAAAGTAATTAGGTCGACACGCTAGACGAATCCATAGCCAACGGAGTGACAACGTTAGGCAAGCTTTCATTATCAAGGAGTTTGGTAAGTCTTGGCAAGCTAGCAAGGTAATCTAGTCTTGGATCGCCTTCTTTAAGTTTCTTGTTCTTTTCTTGTGAATACCACAACCAATTCTTGATTTCTTTTCCAACGACTTCCACATGAACATATCCATCTTCTTTTAGTTTCTTTTGCATCACTAAGTTTATAAAACAAGAGAAGACTACTAGTTTTATCACTTCACAACCTAACGTTTAAAGCTTCTATCGCGAGCTCTCCCTGAGATCCGACTCGGTATAGCCCTATGCTATAGCGGAGACAAGAAAGGGTACATCAAAGACATTCTATACACATAATAAGTACCACCCAACGACCAGATCTCACCAGAAAATCTGGGCTCAACGGCCCAGAATCCGCGGCGGATCCGCGGCAATCCGCGGCAATCTGGGACCGTTGAGATCCCAGATTTTGTGGCAACCAACTAGATCTCGAAGATACTCTCCTGGGCCTATAAATACCTCACTTGGACCTGCGAGCAAAAACTGATCAGAGAAGAGAGAGAGATTAGTTCTAGGCTTTGTAATTTTCTTAGTTTTAGTTTAGGGTTTGTAACTCTCTATGATTTTCTCCTCCCTAGACTTCATTGCAAGAGAGAGATTGTAAGAGAGAGAGAGCTTGTATCATCAAGAAGTGACACTTGAAGCTATACAAGGATTGATCCATTCTCTACTTCTCTACTTGAGCTTGATTCTAGTTTGCTTTCTTTACTTGCTTTATTACTTGCTTTCTTTAATTCTAGCACTTTAATTCTTGCAATTTACTTCATGCTTTCTTGTATTTTTCTTATGGCTTGTTGTATCTAATTCTTCTCCATGTACTAGCTAACCACTAGCTTAGCTACTTCACTAACTCATGGGTGTTTGCTTGATTTCATCTTGCAAGTGTATGATCTTCTCTTCTCCGACGGTTAAACCACCGTCTTGCAAATGAGAAAGTAATTAGGTCGACACGCTAGACGAATCCATAGCCAACGGAGTGACAACGTTAGGCAAGCTTTCATTATCAAGGAGTTTGGTAAGTCTTGGCAAGCTAGCAAGGTAATCTAGTCTTGGATCGCCTTCTTTAAGTTTCTTGTTCTTTTCTTGTGAATACCACAACCAATTCTTGATTTCTTTTCCAACGACTTCCACATGAACATATCCATCTTCTTTTAGTTTCTTTTGCATCACTAAGTTTATAAAACAAGAGAAGACTACTAGTTTTATCACTTCACAACCTAACGTTTAAAGCTTCTATCGCGAGCTCTCCCTGAGATCCGACTCGGTATAGCCCTATGCTATAGCGGAGACAAGAAAGGGTACATCAAAGACATTCTATACACATAATAAGTACGCCCTTTCCAGTCTAATCAAAATGGCGCCGTTGCCGGGGACATTTTTTGGTTTAAAGTGAAGTACTAAACTATTATTCTTCTCTGTTGCAGGTTACAGGAGAAGAAAACAGGAAATTCTTTACTGCAGTAACATCTAAGTGAACCTGGCTCTCTGCTCAAGAAAACAGAGACCAGGCTTCCACTGAAGTGCCGCGGACCCGCGGCATATCCAGTGGAAACGCGGCACTTTTGAGAGAATTTCTTACCAAATTTCTGCAGGGCCTCTGGTTCTGAAAAATACTGCTGTTTCTATACTTGAAATCCTGTGTTGTTCACTGTATTCCTGTTAATTAATTCAACAGTAAAAAGTTGGGTGATAATTGTTAAAAATTGTTTAGACACTTGCATTTTGGGCACGTGTCTTTCAATTCTTTACTTTTACTGTTGAAGAGTGCGTGGAGGCAAGGTACGTGTTTGCATTGCATAATAGACTAGGACAAACTCTTGCTTGATTTTCTTGCTTAGAGTGAATCCTTGTTATTTTCTTGTACACTTGCACAATTCAAAGTTAAGGGCATACCCGTAAATAAGATAAGGTGGGGAGGTCATTACCCTTTCCTTAGCCCGAAAATCATTTACCCAAGTACTCACTAACCCAAGCCTAATTTAATAAAAAAAGTAGACGTTGGCCCTAGGGACATCTCGGACTCATTTAGGAGATTATCCTAAGGGGGAAAAGTGTTGGAATTGAACTCTTGCAAAATCGGTGTCTAGGAAAGGGGTTGAGGGCCGAAAGCCCGAAGGTTGCTGGTTACTTAATTAAGGAACGTCTCCGGACGGAAAACCTCCCACCAACCTTACCCTTCCCTGGCTGATTAGCTTGTGGTTAGAGTCTACACTGAACCTCCTGTGGACGATCTATTGTTAGGAGTCGTCTAGGTCTAAGTCTACCCTAACTTAGGTTAGAATTTTTCTTTTCTTCTTTTGTTTGTTTGTTTTGTTTGTTTGTTTTTGTTTGTGATTGTGTGATATGGCTTACAATTACAATTCTTTCCATCATAATCCTTATGTCACACACACACACCATATTCGGATAATTCCAACCCGGTGTTTTATAATATGAACCAACCACATACACCGGGTTGGCCTTATCCGAATCACTACGACCCATACCCCCCATCTAATAATTATAATGTCCAAAATAATTTCAACTCTTTACCGAGTAATTGGGGATTCCAGTACCCCGAGTCAAATTATCAAAATCCTTGTCCACCATATTCACCTTGTCCACCATATTCATTTCCTGAGTCCACTTCATATACTCCTTTTTCTGAACCTCCCTTTGAAGAAAAATCTGAGTTGCAAAGGAGTATAGAAGCCAATTTACTGAGAGTTGAGCAACAATTTCAAAAACCATTTGTCTCTCCAATTCCACCATATTCTCAAGAATCTTACTCAGTTCCACCTTTTCATAATGAACAACCATTTGCTTGTGAACCGAGTAAAGATTTCTTGTGTGAGTCAACTTTTCCATCATCACACACTTTTGACTCACACTTCCAAGACAACACTTCCTCTTTCCATCAAAACAATGAAATCATCGATTATGGAAAGATGCTTGAAGACATGACCAATGCTCAAAATGCTAGGAATCGTGACATAGAATTGATGATCCAAACTCTTCATTCTCATCCTCTTTCTAATGTCACTAGCCACTCTAAATCCAAAGAGTCATGTAGTCTTGGAAGTCCAGATTCAATTTCAGCAAGTTTTTCATTTCCTAAACTTGAACTTGTCCAAAATTCAAATCCAATTGACATTTTGGCAAGTTTCTCATTTCCTAAAAATGAACTTGTCCACACTTCTGAAAATCAAATTGATATATTGGCAAGTTTTCCTTTTTCTGAAATTGAACTGGAACATGATTTTGATCCTGAACTTCCACTTGATGATTCCATATTACTTCCTGATTCAATCATGACTTCCATATCCTTACCTGATTTCAATCCATTTCCAAAGTCAAAATTGAATCCATTTTCCATCCATTGTGAAATTGAATCACCAATCTTTTATGATGATCACATAGAACTTGGCCAATTCCATACTTCTGAAAGTCCTATCGATAAATTGGCAAGTTCTCCACATTTGATTGAACTACATGAGAAATGTGATCTTGAACCCCAACTTTGTGATTCAATCCATTTTCCTGATTCCATAATGATTCCGGTATCTTTACCTCACTTCAATCTTTTCCCGGAGTCAACCTTGAATCCTTTCACAATTCACAATGAAAGTGAATCATCCATCTTTGAGGATCATATTGCACTTGCCCAATTTTACACCTCTGAAGATTCCATTGACATTCTGGCAAGTTCTCCATCTTGTGGAATTGAACTCAAATGTGACCTTGATTTTCTCAATCTCTTTACTTCTGAAACTGATTGTACAATTCTTAAGGAAGATGTTGACTTAAGTTTTGAAGAATTGTACGGTGATGAGCTTGAATTTCTTAAAATTGGAAGTAAAGAGATATCACTTTTAGAAAGTCACATCCCATTGTTGGACTCTGATTGTGGACTTGAGTTTTCATTTCTTGACTTGGACACAATTTCTGACTTCACTTCGACTCCTGAACCATCACTTGATTTAAATCATAATCCTGAGTCGGTGTTCCTTTCCGAGTCCAAGTCAACAGTTCTATCAGTTCATACTCCATTCTGTGACAAGGAATTTGATAAATTTGAGTCTGAAATTATTTGGAAAATCTTAAAATTAGATGGGGGCATGTACATAATTAAAATAACACACGCATGCATCTTTTTAGTGGGTCATATTTTTGCTATGGTTGGTGGGTTCCTCAAAACCCAAAGAAAAGATGATTGGGCCATGTTCCGTGGACCAATCCGACCACCACCGGAACCACCACCTTAAGGTATTTTTTTTCCTTCCCTCTTCATTTTTGTTTCATGCATACATATATTATAATGCATTGAGGACAATGCATGAAATAAGTGTGGGGGAGGGTTTACTAACATAGAGTTTTTTTTAGACTTTCTTTCTTTTTACATTTCCTTTCTTTCTTTTACATTTCTTTAGAAATAATAAAATAAATAAAAAAAAAAACAAAAATAAAAACTTTTTGAAATAAGAAACAAAGTTTTGATCTATTTTTAAGAAAATTAAGATGTATCTTAGAGATTAAGAAAGCCTTAATTATGACATCTTAAACATAGTTGAAATAATAGATCTTGTTTGAAAATTAGAGGCTAAGTAAGTAAAATTGAGGAGATATTTTTATCTTGCATTTTTTGCCTTAGATAATATGCACTTTACACTTACACATTTCTTGGGATGGAA
Source organism: Agave tequilana (assembly GCA_038442645.1). Classification (NCBI taxonomy): domain Eukaryota; kingdom Viridiplantae; phylum Streptophyta; class Magnoliopsida; order Asparagales; family Asparagaceae; genus Agave; species Agave tequilana. The sequence goes on along the minus strand of JAVJIF010003107.1, from coordinate 271,592 downwards.
ACAAAGACCAAAAATGCCATATATATATATATAAAAAAAAAAGAAAAAGAAAAAAGAAAAAAATATATAAATAAAAGATCACTTATTAAGCTGGGAAATTGTGCCTCAAGAAGCATGATGACTCACGCCTAACAGTGATCTCACTTATTAAGCTGGATAATTGTGCCTCAAGAAGCATGGTTATTCACGCCTAACGGTGATTAAGAATAATCCCCTTTAGTTTTGTGGCCTTTTTCACTCGAGTCCTTAAACCCGAGGGATGTTTCCTCATCTGGTGCCCTAAGACCATCTGGTTTGGGAGTCATCGATTATAGGCTCGCTACATGGGTGAATTAGAAAGCCTAATAAAACTAAGGGAAGAAAAAGAAAAAAAAAAAAGAATATATATAAATAAATGGCTTGATGGTTGGAGTTGAAATCCCAGGAAATCTTCACTTACACGGTGTGCATACTATCTAGGTTTTATGAAAGATAAAATATTCAATCCAATTTTGAACTCTTACCTTAATTAAAGACAAGATCTTGCATAGAGACTAAGTTTAAGGAAGACTAATTATAGGTGGACTTATGACCTAGGATCACTTATATTTTCGCAAAATAGTTCGTAAACTTGTCTCTTATTCAAAATGCGTTTTCAAAATACTAACATTTGTCTTCTTTCTTTATGGATTTTGTGGGTGTAATCCGCTGAAAACCCTCAGGAGACAACACTCCTCCTCTAGGGTGACCTAGAGGTTTAACGGCTTGTTGCACATGCTCAGTGCAATCGCGTCACCTGCGAAAGTGGTGTAATAAACTTGTAGCTTAGTTTTTCTTTTCTTTTTCTTTGTTTTGCTCGGGACGAGCAAAAGAATAAGTGTGGGGGTGTGATTAGTACACAAAAGTGCATATTTTACATCATAATTCCCATGCATAATACAAATAAATAAGTGATTTTTAATCCTCTTCTCTACTTATTTGCAGGTATATACTTAAAGGAGAGTTAGTCAATTAATTACCTTAATTAGCAATAATTAAGGTGATTAATTAAAAGATTAAAGATAAAGCCAAATCTAAACCCAGATCCAGAGAGATTCGCGCAACAAACAGAGAATCCAAGTAGTCCACGTGGCTAACCAACTCTCACTGAACTGTACCAGAAAGATCTGGACCAACGGCCCAGATCGCGCGGCAATCCCGCGGCAGGGCGCGGCAATCTTGGGGCTGTTGGTCCCCGGATTTTGTGGCAACAACCTACTCTCCAGAAGCTTCTCCAATCTGCTATAAATACTGCATCATCACCTGCGAGCTGGGACTGATCAGAGAAGAGAGAGAGATTAGTTCTAGGCTTTGTAATTTTCTTAGTTTTAGTTTAGGGTTTGTAACTCTCTATGATTTTCTCCTCCCTAGACTTCATTGCAAGAGAGAGATTGTAAGAGAGAGAGAGCTTGTATCATCAAGAAGTGACACTTGAAGCTATACAAGGATTGATCCATTCTCTACTTCTCTACTTGAGCTTGATTCTAGTTTGCTTTCTTTACTTGCTTTATTACTTGCTTTCTTTAATTCTAGCACTTTAATTCTTGCAATTTACTTCATGCTTTCTTGTATTTTTCTTATGGCTTGTTGTATCTAATTCTTCTCCATGTACTAGCTAACCACTAGCTTAGCTACTTCACTAACTCATGGGTGTTTGCTTGATTTCATCTTGCAAGTGTATGATCTTCTCTTCTCCGACGGTTAAACCACCGTCTTGCAAATGAGAAAGTAATTAGGTCGACACGCTAGACGAATCCATAGCCAACGGAGTGACAACGTTAGGCAAGCTTTCATTATCAAGGAGTTTGGTAAGTCTTGGCAAGCTAGCAAGGTAATCTAGTCTTGGATCGCCTTCTTTAAGTTTCTTGTTCTTTTCTTGTGAATACCACAACCAATTCTTGATTTCTTTTCCAACGACTTCCACATGAACATATCCATCTTCTTTTAGTTTCTTTTGCATCACTAAGTTTATAAAACAAGAGAAGACTACTAGTTTTATCACTTCACAACCTAACGTTTAAAGCTTCTATCGCGAGCTCTCCCTGAGATCCGACTCGGTATAGCCCTATGCTATAGCGGAGACAAGAAAGGGTACATCAAAGACATTCTATACACATAATAAGTACGCCCTTTCCAGTCTAATCAAGCAGCAAACCCTACATAAGACAAATTTAGTAGTCCTTCTACTTGGCCGTGTTTGTACAGCTTTGGCCCTGTTTGCGCGCCTAAGTAATGGGCTCTTATGCTTTACTTTCAATAGTAGAGGCACATGGCAGCAATATGTATCCTACAACCTTTAATTTCTTGGAAAATATTCTTGCACACTGAAATAAAGAAGCAAACTTGTTAAATCAAAATTTATTGTTCCCTCCTAGGTAACAACGCAAAAATTTGTTCGGTCAAAACAGAGTACTCCCAAATGCACCACGTGAAGTAAAAAAGTGAAAAGTGAGAAGCTGTGTGTGGTGACTAGTTATAAGTGTACCATGTAGTGATTGAGTCTTGACCTACACACAAAAAAATATAGAGTTATAGGAATACAGAATAGATGTGCAAGTACTCAATACTACCGCTATAACAAGTGGCTATGCGGGTCGTGATCCACAAGGAGGGACTAGTGATGAAAACATTTTGTTCTCTTTAGTTCACTAAAAATGGTTAAAGTTCTTCTCTTGTTATTTAAAAGAAAAGGAAAATAAACCTATGTTAATTTTTGAAGCTGATAAATAGAAGGAGATGATGATTTTGGAAAATAGAAAACTAAGTTAAAGAAAGAAATAAAAAGATTGAATAAAAGAGTTGAGAGATGGAGGTGATCTAAACTAAAGGATTAAAATAAAGGAAAAAAGTAAAAAAACTTACCTACCTCTTCCGGTTGACGACTTACCTGGAATCCTTACATGTTTACCTTAATCTGGAGGCGATCAACTCATAACTCAAACGATTAACTTAGTCCCATTTCATATTACATCATCAAGGTTTCTTCGAGCAAGTATGAAATGATACAAATATAAGGAGGAATCCATCATCATGAGCTATCGATGGCACTCGCTAAAGCAAGGAAATACCGATGCTATTCGACTCACTTAATTTATCATCAAAATCAAAAGAGAAAGAATAGAAAGAATAAGAAGAAGAAGAATATGAAAACAAAAAAGAACATAAAAAATTTATACCTTCATATAGAAATGATGAAAGAAAGGAGGATGTCACATCGGTGCCGCTCTCAACATAAATCTCTCTCTTACTTACATAAATCACAGTTTAACTTATGCTTACAAAGAAATAAAAGTTACATGAAAAAATAAGAACCAAAACTAAACTAGAATGAAACTAGCCTAAGAATCCTTTTTAGCCTAATCGTTCCCTGTACACTGCGAAATCTCAGTATTTATAGGAAAAAAACTAAAAGGGGAGAGGAGTATACAGATAAGGGGAGCAAACTCTCCCTGAGATTCATGAAGATTGCCGCGGAAAAGTAGCAAAAGCCGCATTTCTGTGGCCAGGTGGCCACACCCTGGGGGTACAGATCCTAGATTTCGTGATTCCCTTTTATCTTCTGCTGGATTTTCATATTTTGGTCCTGGATTTGACGAAATCTCCTTTGATCTTTGGGTTTAACCACTTGATTGGTAAATCTGTTTTAACTAATTTTTCAACCTATTTTATCTTCTCTGATTTGCCCTGATCCTTGATTTGAATTAATTCTGAATTAAATTAGAATTTTGATGGACTTTTGGGCTCGTTTCTCCTCCCTCTCTTTTAGTAAAGGCCTGCATATAATTTAGACAATAAATAGGATTAAAATAGAGTTTATTAAATAATAAATATGAGAATGTGACAATAAATATGCATTATCAGTGACCGGTTACACTTACACCTATCTTTTGCTCGTCCTCAAGCAAAACATCAAAATTAAACCTAAGAAATTATTAGACCACTTTCACAGGTCACGCGATTGCACTGAGCATTTGCAACAAGCCATTAAACCTCAAGATTTTTCCTAGAGGATGAGTTTTGTCTCGTGAGGATTTTCAGTGGATTACACCAACAAAATCCATAAAGAAAGAGAAACAAAGTATTATTATTTTTAAAAAGCATTTTGAAAAGGAGAGAAAATATTTGAAGTATTATTGTAAGAGTTCAAGTAATCTATAAGTTATAGGAAAACATAAATTTTTATTCCTAAACTTAGTCTCTATTCAAAAACTTGTTATAAATCAAGGTAAGAGTCAAACTGTATTTCTCATCTAGCCTATTATTTTACTCTAAATCATATGCACCTTCATGACCGTGAAGTTTTGATTAGGGGTTCTTTGACTCTAACTCTTATGTCTTATTTTCATTTCTTTTTCTATTTTTTTTACTTTTGGTTGTATTATTCCTTAGTTCTATAAGGCTTTCTAATCTACCCATATAACGAGCCTTTAATCGGTGATTCTCAAACCAGATGATCTTAGGGCACCGGGTGAGAAAACACCCCAAGGACTTAAGGACTCGAGCAAACAAGGCCATAAAACTAAGAATTTTAATATTTGGATTATTTTTAGGCGTGAATACTTATGCTTTTTGATATATTATATATATTTATTTATTCTTTTTAATAAGGCATAAAAATCTTTGTTTTTGACTCCAAGTGTATAAAGCATGCATATTTCATCAAGGTAAAAATCAAGACTAAATTATTTTTTCAAATTTCCTTCCTAACCCTAAAAATCAAACATCTTATTTTGACTAAGTATAAGAAATTCTAATTATGATCCTCATTTTCCTTAAAATTAACTCAATTTCTTACAAAAGATCGGTCAAAATATTATTTCTTTTGTGAAAAAGATTTTAAAAGGCAAAGAAAATGTTAATTTATTTATTTTATATTTTTTATAAAAAGAAAACCTATGTTATGTTAGAACCCTCCCCTACACTTATCTCATGCATTGTCCTTAATGTATGAATGAATGCATAAATACATGAAAAAGAAAAAAGGGGAGAAAAATATTACCTTAAGGTGGTGGTTCCGGTGGTGGTCGAATTGGGTCAAGCGTTGTTACCCAATCAAGATAATGTGGTGGTTCACGAAACCCACCTTTATTGACCTCTTTTCTATATACATAATTACAATCCCCAATATTAATAGGATCATGAAAGATATTATCATGAAACTTATTCCCTTTACATGACAGTCTTGAAAAATTATCACTGAGTCATTATGATCAATTCCTATGTCCAATAAAAGAATGTGACTTGGTGGAATAATTGACTTGGATTCAAGAGTGATAGGTTCGGGAACCATTACTAACTAAAGAAAATCAACTTTGGGTTCGAGAGTCAGTTTTGGTTCAAGAGTTGAGTTCAAATCAAAGAATTGAAATTCATATTCTTCTCCAACCAATGGAATGTGACTATCCAAATTTAGTGATTCAATTTTAGATCTATGGGTACGGGAATAAATGTTGGCTCTGAAAATGAGTCTAAATTAGATAAGAATACCGGAATCAACATAGTTCGAAGGTGGAACTGAATCACAAGTTTGGGGATCGGGATCACATTCACATTCAAGTTCAATCTCACTCAATGGAAAACTTGTCAATTTGTCCAAAGTTTGGAGTTGGTCAAGTTCAAATTTGTGTGATGAAATTGAGTCTTGATCAAAGTCTCCAAGACACCAAGATTCTTCATTCCAATAAATATGGTTAGGGCAATCGGGAATGGTTGAACATGTATTAGGTAGAGTTTCCTCATTTCTATCTTTAATTATGCTGATATAATGACTCATTTGTGCTTTTAACCTATTGATAGATTGGAAAAATTTATTTTCAAACTGAATCAGGTTTTTCATACTCTTATCTGAGTCCATAGGTTCTTTTTCTTGTTGTGGGACTTGGAACATGGAGCAAGGATCTTGGATTTGGGAGTCTTATGGGAATTATGAGTCCATCATTTTTATTGGACTCAATCATGACTTCTATACTTTTAATAGCCTCAGATTTTTCTTCTATTGGTTGTTCATGACTAGGAAAATTATAGGTTGAATGTTGGAATGGTAGTTGATAATACGACTCGGGGAGTTGTATCTCCATTGACTTTGTGAAGAGTAGTGATGATTATTCCAGTCCTGTTTATAGTATTGGGACTGGGACATGTATTGGTTCGGATAAGACCAATCCGACACACTTGATTGGTTGAGACGTGAAAATAATAAAGAAAGAGTTAAAGTTAGAAGATTTTAGTCTTGTCTCAATGTAACCGTGTAGTAAGGGTTAGACGGGTCATCCACAGGAAAAGATGCGATGAAAGCTTTTCGGAACGATTTTCTCTAATAATTAGCTTGGAAAAAAGAGATTGATTATGAGAATTAGATTTAATCAATCAAAAAGAATTATAGTTTACTAATCATCTACCATAACTAAAGTATTAGTCTAAAAAAGAGTGAACATCATATTGAATGAAAAATTATCTACCCTAGAGTTTTGATTGAGAATCAAGTAAGATGAATAAATTGTACACCCTAATTAGTGTGCACTAATAAAAATTAAACTACATTTCATTCTAATTTCAAAGTATAGCATAAGATAAGTTTACTTAAATTATGCTATCAAAATATTTAAATATGAACTATGAATAACCATTTAAAAAGTGCAACCCAAATTAGTTAAACTTAATTATTGATTCATCTTCTAGAACACCAATTTAATCCTAGGGTTTCTAACAAGCATAGATGTCAATCAGTTCATCTTTTAAACTAAACTAGGGTTGATCGAGAGATTAGCAAACTATAAGTTTAATTAGTTACTCATATTTTTTTTATTTTCAATTTTTTTTAATAAGAAAAGTTGCATCAAACTAAAAGAAGAACAACGAATAAGTTAAAGAAAAATTAAATTGAATCTTAAAGCAAGAAGAGTAAAAAGAATGAAGAACGTTATTTTATTGGATGTCACTGACCAATTACAAAGCTACTCTGCTTCTTCAACAATCTTCTTCTCCAAATAAAAAAATGAAATAATACAAGAAAATTCAGAAAGAAAAGAGGATCTAAAGGAAACACTAGACTTGAGCTTCTGAGATCTGGCCCTCTGTTGCTCTGCAGGGATATTTATAGGAGATTTAAGACGTAGAGTTCCAGTACAACTCTCCCACGAAAACGCGTTGCCAGATGTATCCAAACGGCCGAAGAAAATCGGCTATAGCCGCGTTTTAGCGGCAAAAGCGTGGCCAATGGCCACACGTTTTTTCTCATGGCCTATTCTGGTCCGTCCATCTGGGCGCCTCCTTCTGGGTTCTGCATTCTGACCCTCGATCTTGAGAATTTAGGATAACTTGGGAAGCAAGTTATCAAAAATCTGAATTTGAAAAGGATTTGGTCCCTTTATCTTTATCTTCAAGTCTTTCTCCCCTTTATCTTTATCTTGTAGTGCAAGCAATCAGGTTCAAGTAGAAGTCCATTTCTGTTTTAGAATAAGGACTCATCTTATTCTATCCTTCTCCTCCTCCCCTTTATTTGAATAGCAATTAGGAGTCCTACTTTATCCTCCCTTTTTATTTGAATAGCAATTAGAAGTCCTACTTTATCCTCCCTCCTCCTCCCCTAGATTTTAAATTAATAATTTAAAATCTAAGTTTAGATTAGGTTAGATAAGATAGAAGCTTCTAAATTACTAAAATAAATCATGCATGGCTTGTGGGCTTCAATTGGGCTTCATTTATTTATTTTTTAATTACTCAAGGCCTGCACAACATTAAATATGTAATCACCTAGAGGGGGGTGAATAGGTGACTAGCTAATCTAATGGTCAATAATGCGGAATTAAAACTTATCAATACAAACTAAAAACTTCTTAAGCTAAACACCAAGTATAACACAAGAGTGTAGCCGGATTCCCCGTGAAGGGCTCTAGACTAACTCCTCAAGATTCCTCTAAATAAGAGTTGAGGTGCCGCGTTGGCTCTCTTGGTTGAATACAAGTGTTAGAAAACAATCCCCAAGAATATAACAATAAGCACACAATATATCAAGCATATAAAAATAAAGACAATATTAGCATGCAAGATATAAAGACAAGTAAGAGATAGAGAAAGCAATCGCAAACACGGGAGATTTGTTTCGAGGTTCGAGCACACTTGCTCTACGTTCCTGCTTTCAACACTATGAAGGATTTCCACTTAAATCGATCCCACCAGATCACTTGGTGCCGTAACACCTACAAGGTGAGTTCACATTTGAACTCCTTAGACTCTCTAGTCCCTTCACTTGTTCCCGCAAGAACTACACACCGCAAGCCCACTAGCTCGCCGAGACCGCACCTCAAACATCGAGTTCTCACTAGAACCCGAAACAACGCGAACACACACGTTCGCCTCCTCAAAGCAATGATGAAGTCTTTGGTGATCACAACACTTTGATCACCTAAAACAATCTTATAATAACACTCCTATAGAATGAATATATCAATGGATAGCTCAAGTATTTGTGAGAAAACTAGGATGGAATGTGTGGAGGAAAACACAAGAAATCACTTTGAAAACACTCTTGATAAACTTTCCTTTTAATTGGAAATATTTGCTCTCAAACTAATGGAGAAGACCTCTTAATAGAGTAGGAAAAACTAGCTTTAAAACTCTCCAAAACTCTTGCTTAAAACAGTCCAAGAAACCCCCAATTTATAAGCTATCTAAAAACTAGCCGTTGGGGTCCAGTCAGCAGCTCTGGCTGCTGTCGGTCGACCGGCCCGGTCGACCGCCAACGGTCAGAAATCTGACCGTTGGAGCCTCGATCGACCGGCCCGATCGACCGTGGCCTGGAACAGAGAGCAGACACTCTCTACCGGTTGACCGGCCCGGTCGACCGGGGCTTTCCAGAGAGCAGAAGCTCTCTGGCGGTCGACCGGGTCGGTCGACCGGCCCTCCAGCCTGAACTGGCGTGCACATTTGTGCACGTCGGTCGACCGAACTGTTCGATCGACTCCTAGCTCGATCGACCGGCCTGGTCGACCGGCAGAAGCCAGAACAGGGAATTTTAGGGATTTAAAAGTTGGTATTTTTAGCTTAAATAAAATCCCATAAAATCTCTAAAATTCTACAAAAAATAGGTTCAGTATAATACTTTAATAAATAAACATGTTTGAGTAAAATCAAGACATGTTACACACATTTTGAACTATTTTTGTAACTTAGAAATTTTGGCTAAAAATGAAAGCCGTATTTTTCCAAATTGGTTTTTCCAAAACTTATTTTTCCAAAACTTCTCCAAATACAAAAACAAGATATTTTAAATACTTTTAAAGCATAGAGTGTATGGAAATGATCCACTACACATACATGATGAAATATCTATGTTTTTGACAATAATCACTAAAGATAGCTTTGGTTTAAGACGTAAACTTTGAATACCAAAAACCAAAACGATATTTTTCCAAATGAAAACTCTTTTGTATTTTTCCTTAATTAAAACTCCTTTATGAAAACTCATCTAAATCAAAAGTATGTGTGTATATGGTATACTTGAGCAATCCACCAACTATTCTATCCTTTACATTTTAACTAAAAATAAAATCTTAACTAAAACAAACCTAGACTCAAGTTTTGATCTTGAAGGTTTTCACTTGAAGTCTTCTTCTCCTCTTGACTTGGTCCAAACTTGATCCAAAAAGCTAGACTCCTCTTGAGTATTTGATGTGGTATTGATGCACAAGCTCTTGAATCAAACCGTGCTAGCTCTAAAACATGACTTTAGATCCTTTGTTGAAGCTAAACACCAACTAAGATCTTGATCATAAATCTGAGACTAATTAAACACAAGATCATTAGTACTATAACTACATGAGTTGATGATCATCAAAACTAGAGTGATGGGCCTTTGGGCCAACAAAACAATAAAACGTTACGTAGCAGTGCTATATAAAAGAATAAGTAGGGAAATATGATGATAAATATGCACTTTTGACTACCTATCACACCCCCACACTTATCTTTTTGCTCGTCCTTGAGTAAAAATAAAAAGAAAAAGAAAAAGAAAAATAAAAACTAATCTATCCTAACTCACTTTTATAGGAATCACGGTTGCACTTAGCACGTGCAATAAGCCGTTAAACCTCTAGGTTACCCCTAAAGGACGAGCGTTGTCTCCTGAGGGTTTTCAGTGGATTACACCCACAAAATCCATAAAAGAAGAAGAAAATATTAGTAATTAATTTTTTATTTTGAAAAAAGGAGAGAAATATTTGAAATATGTTTGAAGAAACTAAGCAATCTATAAGTTTTAGGATTATCATTTTTATTCATTCTTAAACTTAGTCTCTATACAATAATTCATTATCAATTTTAGGTAAGGATTAAAATTGAATTTTTATATAGTCGCTTTTATTACCCTAAGTCATATGCATCCTTATGAATGTTAATGTTTACTTGGGATTCTTTAATTTAGACTCCCATGCCTCTTTATTATTATTATTATTATTATTATTTATATATAAATATTATATTTTAATATGTATAACTCATCTAATTTTCTTTTGTATAAGTATCAAGGCTTCTTGAGGCCCTCATACCTAACTAATTGACTATTAGATATGTTAGTACATATATAGATAATATTTCTTAATTTTCTTAGGCTTTCTAATTCACCCATGTAGCGAGCCTAAGGTCGGTGGCTCCCAAACCGGTCGGTTTTAGGGCACCGGGTGAGAAAACACCCCATGGACTTAAGGACTCTAGTAAACTAGGCCACAAAAACTAAGGATTTTATTTATAAAATCACCTTTAGGCGTGAATACTTATGCTTCTTGAGGCACATGTATCCAGCTTAATTAGTGAACTTTTTATTATTTATTTATTTATTTATATTATTATATTTTTTATAAGGCACAAGAGTCTTTGTCGTAGAATCCTAGATGTGTAAGTGTATTAGGTATGCACATTTCATTAAGGTAAAAATCAAGACTAATTACTTATTCAGTTTTTCCTCCTATACCTAAAAAAATCCAATAATTTATTTTATTTTGACCAAGTTTTAGAAATCCTAATCATGATTTTCCTAATTCTTAAGATTAACTTGGATTTCTTTCAAAAGATAAGTCAAAATATTGTTTCCTTTTTCAAATATATTATTATTTTTTTTATTTTTATTTTTTTATTTTTGTTAAGTTAATAACCTAAGGTTAATGAGTTATGTTAACAGCAACCTACAGTTAGTCAATAATCTATGTTAAAATAAATATTTTTATTCTTTTTATTTTTTATTTATTTATTTATTTTATTTTTTTAAAGTTAAGCGTTAGTACCCTCCCCCACACTTATCTCATGCATTGTCCCCAATGTATGTATGTATGTATAAATGCATGAAATGAACTGGCAGAGAGATAGAGTTACCGATATCTTGGGTCAAAAAGACCCATAGCTGTGTCTGCTTCCGCTACTGATTCCAAAACAGTTTCAGATGTTGACCATTTACCTTGAATTCATTACCATTCTTAGGGTCATATATCTCTATGGCTCAATGTGGAAACACAGTCTTAACAACGAAAGACCTTGTCCATCTTGATTTCAACTTTCTTGAAAAAAGGTGAAGTCTAGAATTATAGAGTAAGACTTTTTGTCCTTGGACAAAAGTTTTCTCATGATGAACTTATCATGAAAAACCTTAACCCTATCTTTCATAATCTTCGCATTTTCATACGCCTCGTTCTTTAACTCCTCAAGTTCAGAAATTTGCAATTTTTGAAGTGTACCAGCCTTTTCTAGATCAAAATTCAGCTGCTTAATTGCTCATAAGGCTCGATGCTCTAACTCAACAGGAAGGTGGCAAGCCTTTCCAAAGACTAACCTATAAGGAGACATTCTTAGAATCATTTTAAAGGCGGTCCTATATGCCCATAAGGCATCTACCAATTTGGTGGACCAGTCCTTCCTATTTTGATTCACAGTTTTCTCCAAGATAAGCTTAACTTGCCTATTTGAGACTTCTACCTGCCCACTGATTTGAGGATGGTAAGATGTGGATAACTTGTGTGTTATGGCATATTTTCGCATAAGAGCTTTAAAAGTTCTATTACAAAAATGTGTACCATTATCACTAATTATGGCACGAGGGGTTCCAAAGCGTGAGAAGATGTTTTCTTTCAAGAACTTGACAATAAATTTGTTGTCATTTGTCTTGCAAGGGATGGCTTCAACCCTTTTAGATACGTAATCTATAGCCAACAAGATGTATTGGTGTCCAAATGAATTAGGAAGGGGACCCATGTAGGCTGTCCAAAAGTTACTGGAGGACAAGCCATTGAAAAGCAAAGTTTCAAGCTCTAGACGCGAGGGACTATCACCCGCGTCTCAGCATCAAGGCGCGTTGGCTCGATACCCGCGTCTCAGCATCAAGGCGCGTTGGCTCGACACCCGCGTCTCAGCATCAAGGCGCGTTGGCTCGACACCCGCGTCTCAGCATCAAGGCGCGTCGGCCTGACACCCGCGTCTCAGCCTCAAGACGCAAAGGTCTAAAACCCGCGTCTCAGTTATAACCGCCTTGGTTAAGGGACCAATCACTGCCCACACGTAAGGGAAATCAGCCCCCATCGTGGCATGTCTTTAGCAGGCCGTGGGTTAGTTACCGCCCATGTAGCGGGAAAGTTAGCCCTCATTGTGGAGCGTTTTCAGGGGGCACGTTCACCCCTGGGACCTCTATAAATAGCCTTGTTTGCATCAACAAGGGGAAGAGGAGATCAGAGAGAATCAATCGGACGAAGAGAGACAGAGGGCGACACAGAGAGAAAAGAAGCAAATCAACTCTTCAGCAAGTTCGCTGCGTACGAGCTAGCTTTCGCCTACCTTCTCTTTTAGAGTTTTGGTAGACAGAGCTGTGTCACTCTTTCTACCGGCCGAAGAGGAGATCCCTGAAGGACGGTCATCTGGTCAACGGAGAACAAGATTCACTCTCCACCGCCACACGAAGAACCCGGCCTTAAACAAAGGGGGAATTCAAGATTCAATATTCTCCCTCCCTTGTAACCGGAAGGAACAGTTTTTGTTGTAATCCTTTTCATTTGATTCAAGGAAAACTTTTACTGCAATTCCTGTCTTCCCCCTTTTTTGGGTCATACAAGAGATGGCGACTCCGCTGGGGAATACGTTTGTCACTGAGGAGCAAATAGTGGCGCAAGATGACGTCCACTATAAGGGGAAGATGGTCGAATCGCTCGTTGTCGAGTTCGACCAGGCGAAATACGAAGAGTTTCTCTCTTCCGGCTCCAAGAGCCCAAAGACCCGCGTCTGCCGCCGGGTCTCGACGGAGAATGGCCTCGAAGCCCGATCTGTGGCTTTCTCGAGCTCCCCTGCTGCCGACTGTGCCAAGCAAGGTACACGCGCCAACGCCTCTCAGAAGGCCCGCTTGGTCCCAGGCACATCTGCCTTTGCGACCAACCGCGTCGCACAGAACACCCGCGTCAGCGTCTCCCAGGAGACCCGCGTGGTCAAAGTCCCTGGTGTCCAGCATCAGGATGTTGTTGGTCTCTCTCCACCTCCTCGACGCAATCGAAACGCTGAGCGTCGACAGAGGAGACGTGCGCGTCAGCTGCAAGTTGGAACCGTTGGTTGTCCAACTGAGGCTGGACGCGACGTACAATCTCGCGCCTTGCCCGCGCCACGTCCAGTACGTGAAGTCCACGTTTGGCGCCCCAAACGCGAGATTCCTTCAGTTAGGTCCTCTGAGGACCAACTCACCAAACGCCAAGATGAGACCTCTGCGCCTCGTCAAGCGCAAGAGGCACGAGCTCATAGGCGTGGGGCTCAACAGCCCATCCTCTCTCAAGTGTCTCTGCCCCGACGCACCAAACAGCAACGCGACAGGCGCGTTTTGTCTCAACAGAGACGCCAGACGCGCGCTGAACAGCTGCGGCGCAAGAACCGCGTCTCTGATGCTTGCGTCCAGGCTGTGCAGCACATGGATGCCTCCCGTCTTCGACGTTGCGAGGCTAACCTTTTCAATCCCTCTCCCATGGATTTGAGGGATTATCTGACGAAGAAAAGAAGTGCCAATCAGGCCACTTCGTCGTGTTGCTGCCAACGGCTCATCCATATGCTCTCTGAGTGCCGTTGCGGATCAGGCGTACACCAGCAGTTTTTAGTCAGACAGCTGACCCTGATTCCTCCGTCAGCTAAAAGAAGACGCTCCCACAGAAGGAGAACCTTCTCTGACGTTGAGTACCCGGAGCTCACTGCGAATATGACAAGTAGGAGCAAGGGAAAACAACTTGCAGTCAGCTCAGACGAGTCCGAGTCTGACTCTGAACCGGAAGGGGTGTATCGACACACTCGCACCCGGACTGGGGCCATTCTCCCAATTGACTATAATGCCTTAGCCCATGGCATTAATGATTCTCACTCCGCCGTAGCGGAATCAAGGGCTTCAAACTCTTCCGTCGAGAAGGAGACCTCCGCCTACATGACAGGCACTCCTGAGGAGACGACTAAACGTTTGGAGCAGATTCATAAGGCACAAATGGATATGATTCTTGCTCAGCAGGAATCTATCAACTCCCTCAAGCAGGCAATTGCACAGCTGCTCGAAGACAGGAGGAGGTCCCCTCCTAAAAAGTCAAAGGGCAAAGGGAAAAAGGGAGAAAGCTCATCTTCCGAACCTTCTGAGGAGACGCGGCGATCTACTTCCGGTTCGTCCAAGTCCTCGTCGCAAGTAAAAGGCAACCAAGACCAAGGAAAGGCTCATGTTAAAAGAATGAGTCAACTGGAGCGACGCCTCGAGGCCCTTGCCAATCGCAAAGACCTCCAAGAAGTAGGAGTGGTCCGGCCCTACCCGGCTGAATGGGACTTGGTTCCGTACCCGCCCAAGTTCAAAGCTCCAACTCTTCAAGCCTTTGATGGGAAGGGGTCACCCAACCAGCACATCTACTACTTCAAATCCCAAACCAGGAATGTGGTAGATAATGACGCCATCCTGGCACGCCTGTTCATCGGCACCCTGAAAGGGTTGGCCTTTGAATGGTTTATGAAACTCCCAGAAGGTTCTATCAAGAACTGGGGCGATTTGGAGAAGCTCTTTTTAACACGCTTCTTCGAGGATGACTCCGAAGTCACAATGCCAACCCTTTTGGCTACCAAACAGCGAAAAGTGGAGTCCGTCAAATCTTTCGTGGAAAGATTTCGGAACATGGCACTCCGGTGTCCAAGCGGTATGACCCAGGCCACCCTGGTGGAAACATGCCGCCACAATCTCCAAACCTCACTCCTTGCTCAAATAGGAGTTGCTGAAAGCCGCACCTGGAAGCAATTAGTCCAACAAGGTGAACAGGCTGAGGAGATTGTCGCCCGCGTCAGAGCAGAGGAAGGTAAGCCTAGGCTGGAAAGGTCGACAAGGCGTGCGCCGGACACATCCCTCCAAACAAAGCGGAAGGATAATTTGGCAACGGAGACCAAATCTCCCGCCAAACCTCAATCAGGCAAGGCGAGTGGCTCTT
Source organism: Agave tequilana (assembly GCA_038442645.1). Classification (NCBI taxonomy): domain Eukaryota; kingdom Viridiplantae; phylum Streptophyta; class Magnoliopsida; order Asparagales; family Asparagaceae; genus Agave; species Agave tequilana. The sequence continues at coordinate 256,119 of JAVJIF010003107.1, read as the reverse complement.
CAAGCCAGCCACGCGCCAACAAGCAATATTCCTTCAAGGAGGAACATGTCAATTCGCTCTTTAAACTACTCAACAAGAGCAACCGACTGAAGCTCCCTGAAGCTCGACGCCCAAAGGAAGTCGGCAAGACCGACAATCCCAACTACTGCATGTATCACAGGATGTTGGGACACCCCACCAAAAGCTGCTACGTCTTCAAGGACATCCTTCAGGCTCTGATTGACGCGGAGGTGTTAAAGCTCCGACCAGAGCAGAAGAAGGTGACGGCTAATGTGACGTCGGTTCTCCAGTTCGGGAGACAACCTCCGACGCCTGCGGGGGTAACTCCTATTCCAAAAGGAGAGCTGAGAGTGGTCAACACAGACCCTCATCAGCAGCAAGAGAAAGGCTTGGTACCCGTCCCTACACCTCAGGGGAAATTATGTGGGTCCACCCTGACCTTGTCAATGAACAGCAGTGGACTACTGTGACCAACAGGAAATCCAAAGGCAAGGCAAAGGCCTCATCCTGCAATGTGGTGGGTGCCTCCTCCGAGAAGCGGAGACTGATATCCCTTCACTGACCGACTCAGAGGAGGAAATGATAGTCTTGGCCGCAGAGCCCAACCAACCGATGGCGGGAACCCGTTCAGGACAGGCGTACTTGAAACAGTACGACGAGACGGCGGTAGCCCCTCCACAACCAACTGCGGAGCCAGTCAGGCCCTCCACAAAGCCACCTGTGGAGAAGCAGAAGGGGACTCGATTTTCTCGAGCCCTTCAAAAGGGCATCGCGGAAGGATCTACGGCACCTTACCGCTTTGATGTCTTAGCTCAGTTGGCCAACATTCCGGCACGCATTACCTTGTATGAACTTCTTAGACTATCAAAGTCGACCAGGGAAGCTCTGCAAGAAGCTCTGGCAAATGCTGAGGTCTTCATGACCCAGGTGCCGAAGGAAGAAGATGTAGAGGATTGCCTCCACACCTCCCAGAATGCCCCCTGCATCACCTTCACGGCAGATGATATGCAGGTGAAAGGGAAGCATGATCGACCCCTGTACTTCACAGGGTATATTGGATCGTTCGAGGTGAACCGCATCCAGGTAGACCCAGGGTCCGCGTTGAGCATCATGCCTCGCCGGGTCATGCAACATCTCGGCATTCCTACCCATCGTTTGAGCCCCACCCAGACAACTATCTATGGGTTCAATGCCAACCAGACCCGTCCGATGGGGAAGATCAAGCTCAGGTGTCAGATTGGAAGTCTCAAGTCGGAAGTGACATGCTACATCATCGACGCCGACACTTCCTACAATCTATTGCTGGGACGACCGTGGATTCACCGCAACTCCATCGTTCCCTCCACTCTCCACCAAGTCATGAAGTACATTGACGGGAGTGGAAATGTGCAGACGTTGATCGCCGAAAGGCATCCGTTCAAAGGGGTCGAGAATTATTTCACCGACTCTTTGCTGTACCAAGATCCGGTGGAGACGGATGAAGCCCCACAACCAGAGGAGCCAGACTCTGGTAATGAGGCTGACACTGAGCCTGAGAAAGAAGAGTGCCTGTGGGAGTTAGAACCACTTGTAACGGGCACTAATAAGCTCGATGTCGATAATACCACCGATGATGTAGGCGGTTGGTATATTAATGAAGATTTAGATTTTGCGTATTTTTCTGTGTGTGCTTCTGATTCAATACCGTCAGATACTAGCACTGATATAGATGACGATCTCTGGTCGGCAATGGGTGCCTTAACATCATTGCATGTACCAGTGAAATCGTCCTTCGAGACATACCAAGACAATGGTAATGCGCAAGAATCTATATTTATGGTTCCAGCAAGACGGAAAGGCCAAAAACCAATTCTTTTTGGGCGAATCTCGTCTGAACCAACGCCCCGCGACGAATCGGAAGGCGAGGAAGAATCCCCTCAGTTCGATCATTACGAACCAAAAGCGCTCAAAATAATGAGATGCATGGGGTACGACCTGACCAACAAACCCGGGTTGAACTTCGGCAAAGGAAGGAGGACGTTGCTTCAATCCTTTGTGCCGAAAGGGAAGGCCCCCGATTATTATCATCGGACACGCCGGGGGTTGGGCTATGTATCAACTCCGGTCCTATCAGCCTCCGATTCTCAAGAATCGTCGAGCAACGATTACTCTTCAGACACATCATCTTGGGAGTCAGATGTCAGTGTCGGCAACATCTTCAAGGAACTTTCAGTGAACATGGTTTCGACAAGCCACTTGGAAGATGGAAATGAAGAAATGATCCAATCCGATACAGATCCTTGGATCAAACATTTAAATGCTCTTTGGGATACCCGCTTTGAACAGCGCGAGCCACCCACAGAAGACAAGGTTGTTCAGATCAACCTAGGAGATGAGGCTAACCCTAAGCCCATCTTCATAAGTGACGGCCTGTCACCTTCGGAGAAGAAAGATCTAATATCTCTTGTACAAGAGTATATAGACGTCTTCGCCTGGAATTACGAGGACATGCCTGGACTTGATCCTCAAGTGGCTATGCACCGCCTCAACATCAATCCGGACGCAAAACCTGTCAAACAACAGCAGCGACGGTTCCGTCCAGAGATAATGGAGGCAATTCAATCAGAAGTCAGAAAACTTATTGATTCTGGCTTCATCAGGGAAGAACAACATCCCGACTGGGTAGCCAACATCGTCCCCGTCGCCAAGAAGAACGGGAAGATCCGGATCTGCATCGACTTCCGTGATCTAAACGAGGCTTGTCCCAAAGACGAATTCCCATTGCCAATCACAGATGTCATGATTGACAATACTTGTGGATTCGAACGAATGTCCTTCATGGATGGATTCTCAGGATACAATCAAATCAAAATGTATCCTGATGACGAAAAGCATACTTCCTTCAGGACACCTCTAGGGGTATATTGCTACACCGTCATGCCCTTCGGACTGAAAAATGCAGGGGCAACATACCAAAGGGCCATGAACGCCATTTTCCATCAGCAAATACGCAAAACGGTGGAATGTTATGTTGATGACATCGCGATAAAAAGCCGCACTAAAGATGATCACATATCTGACCTGAAGGTGGTCTTCGACATCATGCGGGCTCATCAATTGAAGATGAATCCCACAAAGTCCTTCCCGGGGGTGGCCAGTGGCAAATTCTTAGGATTTGTTGTAACATCCACCGGAATTCACTTGGACCCGGAAAAGGTTCGCGCTATCCAGGAGATGCAACCCCCGAGAAATCTCAAAGAACTCAGGGGATTGCAAGGACGATTGGCGTACATCCCAGGTTTATCTCAAATCTCTCCGGAAGATGCCAACCCTTCGCTAAGTTAATGAAAAAGGGTGTCTCATTCATTTGGGATGACGCTTGCCAACAAGCGTTCGAGGAAATCAAGCAATACCTCACCCAACCACCAGTCCTTGCAGCTCCGGTATCCGGGAAGCCTTTCCTGGTATACGTCCGAGCAATGGATCATTCTTTGGGAGCTCTACTAGCTCAGAATGACGACCAAGGACGAGAGCAAGCAATCTACTATCTGAGTAGAACAATGATCGGAGCCGAACATCGGTATAACCCGATCGAGAAGGAATGTTTGGCACTGGTGTTCGCTATCCAGAAAATGCGACACTATCTGGTAGGCCAAACTATAAACGTCATATCAAAAGTCAACCCCCTGAGGTTACTTATGACTAAACCTTCATCGCTAAATGGCCGACTGGCAAAATGGGCCATATTGCTCTCCCAATATGAGATGCGCTTTTTACCACAAAAGGCCATTAAGGGACAAGCAGTCGCGGATTTCCTAGCTGAGCACCCAGATCCGAGGGCAGCCAAAGTCTACGAGGATCTCCCAGATGAAGTTGCTGAAGTCTGCCTGACTCAGACATCGTTCGAAAGTCAAGTATGGCAACTTTTCTTCGACGGTGCATCAAGAACAAGCCCGAAGGGACACGTAGTAGCAGGGGTAGGAGTAGTACTCGTATCCCCACAAAATTATGTGATTCCCCGAGCTGTCTCATTAACTGAGCCTTGTTCCAATAATGTGGCGGAGTACAACGCTCTTTTGATTGGGATGCAATTCGCCGATGAGATTGGCGTTAAAAATCTCGAGGCATATGGCGACTCCAAGCTCATCGTCAGCCAAGTTCGCGGGGAGTACGAAGTCAGAAATGAAGACTTAGTACCCTATTACAACGCGACTATCCGCATGGCCAGGGGTTTACAAGCTTCTACATCGACCATGTACCGCGCAGGCAAAATGCGCACGCAGATGCACTCGCATCCCTGGCTGCCTCCTTAGCTCTTCCAGCTGGAGCAATGGAGAAGATATTCGTCTACAGTCACGACCTGTACTGCCCGAGAAATGCTTTCGAGGATTATCAGGAGTCAACGGGAGGTCGTCACCGCGAAGAAGCACTTGAAGCATCAACCGGTCCAGAGCCTAAAGACTGGCGATTCCCCTATATCGACTACGTCTTATACGGCATTCTGCCTGAAGACACCAAAGAGGCGGCTGCCATTCGAAGGAAAGCCCCCAAATTCTATTATAATGCGATTACACGAACATTGTATCGTCGATCGCATGACGGGGTCTTGCTCCGGTGCCTCTCACCAAAGGAGGCTCAAGAGGTATTGAAAGAAGCCCACGACGGCATGTGTGGAGCCCATCAACCTGGCCCAAAACTGGCACATCGACTCCAAAGATTGGGTTACTACTGGCCCAAGATGATTGCCGATGCCGTCACTTATGCCAAGAGATGTCACGCCTGCCAAGTGCACGGCGATTTCATCCATCAAGCACCAGGGTACCTCCACTCTACGGCCTCTACCTGGCCATTTGAAATGTGGGGCATGGACGTGGTTGGTCCTATCAGCCCACCATCATCAAAAGGACATCGGTTTATTTTGGCAATAACCGATTACTTCTCTAAGTGGGCTGAGGCCATTCCCTTGAAGGAAGTCAAGTCGTCGAACGTGATCAAGTTCGTGAAACACCACGTTATTTACCGTTTCGGTGTACCTCGGCGAATTGTCCATGACAATGGGCCTCAGTTCATCAGCCAGGCTTTCCAGAGATTCTGCGCTAAGTTCAGAATCCAGAGTGTGTCCTCAACGGCATACTACCCCGCCGCTAATGGCCTCGCAGAAGCTTTCAACAAGACTATTGGCAAGCTTCTCAAGAAGTTCGTCTCGAAAAGTCAACGAGACTGGGACGACAAGTTGGGTGAATGCTTATGGGCTTACCGCACAACTGTGCGAACCCCAACTAAAGCTACGCCATTTTCTTTGGTCTATGGGTGCGAAGCCGTGCTCCCACTAGAGATCCAAATTCCATCTCTACGCGTCGCCTTGACAGCAGTGATGACAACCGAGGAGAAGCATCGACAGCGACTCCAAGAACTGGAGGCCTTAGATGATAATCGTCTGCAGGCCCAACAACAAATCGAGCTCTACCAAGCTCGAATTACCAGAGCCTTCAACAAGAAAGTTAAAGTGCGAACTTTCAAGAAAGGCGATCTTGTCTTAGCCGTCAGAAGACCCATGGTAATGACGCACAAGACAAAAGGAAAATTCCAACCCAAATGGGAAGGACCATTTGTAGTAGAGTCAGTCTACTCAAATGGGTCATATCGCCTCATAACCTCGAATGGCGATACACTCATGATGCCGATCAATGGCAGGTTCCTGAAGAAATACTATCCTTAGATGGTATTCTCCCGCTGATCAAGTTAAAAATACACCTCTGATCAAAACAAGAAGAGCTTCTTCATTAATATCCGACGCCCCCGACGGCTAAGGATAGAAGAAAATGTTGGCTTCTAAGTCCAACATAAGTCTTCGACAACTCATCATGCTGAGGGGAATAGCATGGCTAGCCCAACTCAAACGGTAGTTGGTAAAGGCACCTCAAACCCGTTGACAGCTGAGGATTTGCTAAAAATCCTAAGGGACACGTTCCCATTTGATCCGACGCCTCCGACGGCTAAGGATAGAAGAAAATGTTGGCTTCTAAGCCCAACATAAATCTTCGACAACTCATCATGCTGAGGGGAATAGCATGGCTAGCCCAATTCAAACGGTAGTTGGTAAAGGCACCTCAAATCCGTTGATAGCTGAGGGTTTGCTAAAAATCCTAAAGTGGACTTGGCTCCACTCTTTCCTCCAAAATCCCTACCAATTCTCATCCACAGAATGGTAGGTCTACAAAATACAACCGTTACTAAGTTAACACTATACCTCTGGTAATGGAAACTTTTCAATATTCCTTGTCGAGTACAAATTTTGCTTGTTAACTCTACACAGAGTATCAAATTTTCAAATTTGCCAAGTTAACACTACACCTCTGGCACTTCAAAATTTTCACTTGTCAATTCTCACCAATAGAATGACAGGTCCTCAAATTACTCTTATCATAAGTCAATCTTTGTCAAGTTAACACACACCTCTGACAAATTACTGTTAAAGTTTAACACCACACCTCTAAACAGTAATCAAGTTTCTGCCAGGTTTAATATTACACCTCCGACAGTCACTTTTCTTCAGACTTCCACACCGAAGCTGAAATGGATGATGCTAAGTTAACACCACACCTCTAGCATCCAAGTCATTGCTAAGTTCAACAATACACCTATGGCCATGACTTTCCCTCGGGCTTCCTTATGCAAGCCGAGATGACCAATGCTAAGTTCAACATTACACCTCTAGCATTACCCTCACTGTCAAGTTAAACATTACACCTATGACAGTGACACTTCTGAGTTAAGTTAATATCACACCTCTGACTCACATCCTTGTCAAGTTAACATTACACTTCTGACAAGACCACTTTCAACCCGTTAAGTTAATATCACACCTCTAACGGTAACAAACTTTCCTAGATTCCCCACGAGTCTAGTCCCACTTGTTATTCTCTTCAACAGAATAACAAGTCTACCTAAAAACATTGTTAGGTTAATACTACACCATCAACAGTGTTTTCATCAAATCCCCAGTTGAGCTCAATCAAGTTACTCCCAAACACTTGATAAAAGTTCACCCTCCCTGGGGGTACCAATTTTACTTGTCACTTTCTCTTATAAAGTGGTAGGTCCATCAAAAATTTCACCTCTGTCAAGTTAATATTACACCTCTGACAGTATCGTGAGAGTTCCTGAAATAGGATCTTTCTCCACAAAGTTTGACTTATTAAAATTTTCATCATAATTTTGACAAAGTCAAAGACTCTTTGCTTCTATGCGTCTAACTGAAGACAAAAAGTTCAAGACAATGAAAGAGGCAAAAAGAGAAGTGTCACTTTTATTTATTTCCAGATACATGAAAGTGATACAAAAACGCTCTCTTATACAATAAGATTGAGTGTTACAGTCAAAACGCTCTCTTACAATAAGATGGAGTGTTACAATTAAGGAGTACAAAGAAGTCCCTCTCCCTCTCAGAGGTTGCACTCACTCCTTAAAGCCGCGTCTGATTCCAAGTGCGCGATGTTTTGTGGCTACAATAGAAGCTGGTTACACCACGATGCATGATGTAAACATCGAAAGAGCCCTAGCTGACTAAGCTAAGAGCAATGGTGTTCTTGAGGTCCGGTGGCAGCAGAAAATCCTGCAACCCTTCATTTATGAACATCTCTTTCCCCAGCAGACCATCCAGCAGACATGAGGAGTCCTTGATGTTACTTCTGGGGTGGGAGAGGAAGAGGATCCTACCTGCCACCTTATCCACTGTAGCCCCCTCGCCGCCATACTTACCCTGACCATCTCTTGCCAGCAGGCATGACTGGTGCAGTGGATCTGAAGAGACCTTGGCGAGGGTCGAGTCCTCGTCAGGGATATAATATATTCCCTTGTGGACGACGAGGACCATAATATATTCCCTTGTGGACGAACATCGAACAAGTCCGCCGGCTGAAATATTCTTCCAGGGGCCCAGCGAACCTGAAAAAGGACAATCAAGCCTACCTGTAAAGAATAAACAAGGGGGTTAGAAAATCTGGAACTTAGTGTACTTCAACAAAAGAAAACTAAGTGACAGACGCGGCTATTGTCAAAGGCTGCAGACGCGGGAATGACCCGCGCAGTAAGTCAAACTACCGCGCCAACAGAGACAGACGCGAATCAGAACTGTGGAACACACATGATTCAAATGCAGCCTCATCTTACTCCCGCGCCTAAAAACACAAGACGCGAAAAACTTCAAACGCCGAAAACTGCCATCTCCCTGTTGAATAAACAGGAGTTGCAAGATTCGGGTCTGAAAATTTCAGCCCAATTTGGAATTCATCCAAGTCAATGGCCTTAAAACGCGAGCTTCATGAGCAGAGCCCGCGCCAAGTGCCAAAGACTTCTGTACTCGCGTCCAAGGAAGTTTAAGTCGGCGGCGCAAATTCCAGAAGGAATGCACCAACCACGACTTCACAAGAAGGTCCAGATGATATCTCTTTAAGGGGTATACTGAAATTCAAACTTGGTTGGATCTAAAATGTCATGGTAAGTGGGCATGGCATACCCGCAGAAGCCTCTGTTAAGAGTTGAACTATCTGCGTTGAGACGCGGACGTAAAAAGTGCTCAAAGAGACGCTTCCTGCCATTGAAATCACTTGACAGTGGTAATCCATTGAAGAGACCAAACAGAAGCATGAAAGCTCTGGGTCATCTTCATCCACAGAGGCACCTTCATCCATGGAGGCAAACCCCTCATAGGGTCCTTGAAGGGAGAAGGCAGAGTCTCTCAGAGTACTCGTTCTCAAACAGAGCACGGTCTAAGCAGCCGCTGTTAAAGAGAGGGGGTGAGTCCTATTTATAGACAACTCCTGATAACGGTCATTAATGGTTCATTAATTAAAACCGCCGGCCTTAATGACCGCACGACCGTCAAAACCCAATGGGAGGCTGACGCGTGGAACGTCGCTTCGGGAAGCATCGCAGGCGCTGATCTCAAATCGTCAGCGCCGGTTTTGCATTAAAGGGCATTAACGCCCAAGTCCAATGAAAAACCGACGCGTGGACAACTGCTTCGGGAAACAACGGATGACCCGGTTTCCCAATCGTCAGCGAAGATTTGACGAAGACTTGACGGTCAAAGATCTCTAAAAATCTCTAAGTCAGGCTGCATTAAACGCAGATAGGAATGCCGCGTCCGGCTGCATTGAACGCAGATGGGAAAGCCGCGTCTAAGAATCTGCGTCACCTTTCTCAAATTGGAAGGCGTTCACCCGCGTTTTCCAAGAATCTGCGTCACCTTTCTCAAATTGGAAGGCGTTCACCCGCGTTTTAAAGGAGCGTCCACGTGACTCAAAGTCGCGTCCCTTCAGCAAACGGGGCCCTTTCTAAGGGAAAGCACTTAGTCCATTCTGAGATTAGTGGAAAATACACAAGGCTGCGTCCCTTGCATCCGCTCAAGTCGCGTCTTCATTGACAGGACAAATTCGTGTTACTCAAAGCCGCGTTTGTCCCCACGGATCAATGCCGCGTCTCATCAAAAAGGACTTAGTTCTATCTGAGTTCTTATGAACTGATGACCGCGTCTCCCTATGGATTGACGCTGCGTCTCATCAAAAGGACTTAGTGAAGTCTAAGTTCCTATGAAATGATGACCGCGTCTCACCCTGTGATTGACGCTGCGTCTCATCAAAAGGACTTAGTGAAATCTAAGTTCCTATGGAATGATGACCTCGTCTCACCCTGTGATTGACGCCGCGTCTCATCAAAAGGACTTAGTTCTATCTAAGCTCCTATGGACGGATGACCGCGTCTCACTATATGGATCAATGCCGCGTCTCATCAAGAAGACTTAGAGTCGACGCCGTGTCTCATTGAAAGAACTTAGTCTTACCTAAATTCAGTATTCACAGCCAGTGATCAGGGAGTTGAATTCATCCACAGTTAAACAAAGAAGATGGAACAAAAACTTCAAAAAACTTTTATTATATCGAAAATAGTAAAAGTGGATACAAACACTCTAATAGAGTGTCCTCTTCTTTACAAAAAAAAGGGAAGAAAGGGAAAAGGCTAAAAGTCTTGATCCGGCAGAGAACGGATACGCTCCCTGAGACGATGCATCTCGTGCTGACGTGCCTTCTCAGCCTCCATCATGGCTTGGACTCGCAGCTCCTCTTCAGATAAAAAGGGTTTTGCAGCCAGCTGTGCTCGCAGAGATTCCAACCTGGAGGAATGAATGGTCTGGCTTTCTTCAGCTCGTGCCTTCGCAGCTTGTTGCTCCTCCAGCCTCTTCCGGACGGTGGCAAGCGTCCTCTCATTATCCGCGATCATGGCTTCCGCCTTAGCGATGGCAGACCGAGCATTGATAATGGCGAGCTCTGCGTTTTGCCGGATGAACTCGGATTCCATTGAATCGTCAGCCAGTTTCTGACATTCAGCTTGGGAACGCTCGAGATTGCGGACCTCTTCAGCAACTTGTGCTTCCACCTCCTGTCGCTCTTGTTCCTGGGTGGCTAGGAGCCTAGTCAAGATGACCTGGGCTTCTTGAGAAGAACTAGCATTGTCCAAAGACTTCAGCTCTTTCAGGTCACTTCCAATCGCTCCACCAAAAGCATACACGACTTGGCAAGCGAGGAGCCTCCGGTTAATTCGATGTTACCGGCCATGTTTCCAAGAAACGTCCGGGCAAAGTCAAAAGAACTACGCCCAGACAAGATAAAATCGATGTACGATCGCATCGCGTCAAGGAACTGCTGCACCGTTTTGCGTGTCAGGAAATCCATGGTGTCATCACCCGAGGTACTCCCCGACCCCCTTTCTATCATGAGGAAAGGGGTGCAAGCCGTCTCTTTTTGCGCGAGAGTCGTGCTGACCGGCGATACGGCAAGAGCGAGACTGGCCACTGGCGCTTCCGGAAGTGTTATCGCTGCAGGAGCCTCCACAGCTAATGATGGAGTAGTGAGCGCAACCTCTGGGAGGTCCAGAGATGTCGAATCCTTGGGCGAATCCTGCGGAGTGGAAGTCTCCCTGGCTTCAATAGTAACCTCTTCACCCTGCAGAGTGGGTTCTTCCCCAGCCTTAGGGGTTGCCTCCTCTTCCGGCAAAACCGAAGGCTCCCCAATTTCAGTAGTTGCCCTCTCTGGAGTTATCTCGGCAACTGAAGCCTCGACTCCTTCGGACTGGGTCAGCTCTTTTACCGTCTCCTCGATATGCGAGGAGATTACAGCTTCAATATCCCCGGCCAACCCTGCAGCATAAAAGAAGAATGTTAAAATATCCTCTTCAAAATAAAAAGGGAAATTAGGTCAAAAGGTGAAAAGAGTACCTTCAGCGGGAATAATCGCCAGCTGTGATACCGTTGATGGCTCACCCCCGTATATTTCTTCCTCTGAGATGTGGGAGAACTTACTCGGATCAGGAAGAGCGGGTTCATCGCCGTAGTCGACCTCGTCTTCAAAATCGCTTTCCCCTGAGAGTGAGGAAGACGATAGCGCCCCGCGCGGGACTTCTACAGCCGGAGCCTTACCACCAATTACCCCAGTGGTAAGACTGGGGTCAACTGCCCGAGGACTGGAGATGAAGACACAAGGCGACCCAGGTTGCTGTGCCTCATCTCTCCCTTCATGAGCAAGTAAAAATCCGGGTTGAACTGAAATCCCCGGAATATCGACATCTCCTTCACTCATGATGTCGACCTCTAGCTGCTCATCCTCGTCAGCGGTGGTGGCTTTGTCAACGATCTCCCCTTCCTCCGCAGGCCTACGGTCTCTGCTGCTCAACCTAGGGGCACGGACTAAAGGAACATCCTCTTCAGCTATATCTTCCTCCCTCGGTACCTCAACGACAGTAGGGATGTGTTCGGATCGGGAGACTTCGGTTGTCAAGTCTCTCCGAACCTTCTTGGGAGCAGGTTCAGCAGTTGAAGCAGAGCGTTGACGACGCTTGCTTACCGCCTGTCGAGTCTTTGTTGCTCGTGGCTCCGCCCTTGCTGTTTGCGGCTCCTCCCTTGTTGGTCGTGGCTCCGCCCTTATTGCTCGTGGCTCCCTTCCCGATCTTCTCCCGACCTCCTTCTAGGCCTTCAGGTACTGGTCGGTGAGTTTCGAGTGTTTACCAGACTCTGACCTTGCCTCGAGATTTGCATTGATGCTCTCAATACATGAAGACGCCGGAACAAAGTCTGATGTCTGGATGGCTTGGAAATACCAAGTGCAGAAGCTGAAGCTCATACGGCACTTGGACCCCTCGATAGGTAGACGGAAAGTTGCTCCCGTCTCTCCGGCCACACTATAGTACCAAGCCCGAGCACCTTCGAACAAGTTCCCTTCGAAGGCGAGTCGAGCATTGGGATTCCCAACGTAGAGTTGATCGTAGCCGAACTGTCGAGCGAAACGATTCGGCATGTACGGCTCGATAGTGCATGAAGTCCCTTGCCGGAAAAGCACATATCCGGGCCAAATATTGATCAACCACCAGAAGACTCCCGCGGACAACCTCGTGAAGCCATCTGGCCCGCGGAATCAGTAAATAGATCCCCGAAAGATGCACCAGAGATCTCGGGGAAGCAGCGATTGAGCTGGTAATTCGCAGGATCTGAAAGTCGCTTTCGGACGTAATATATATAAAGATCACGCCAGCTCGAATCCTCCAACCGCTGTACAAAAGGGACGGAACTCTCCCTCTAACGCACCACCGTCATCAGAGAAGGGCAGTGCATCACGTACCAAGCCATGAGGTACGTATAAGGCAGCTCGATCCGAGGGTTGGGGCGCTTCACCGTTGGATTCCCCTCTGAGTCAACATACGGCTTGCCGTGGGAGTCGACAGTTTTCGGCGCCTCACAGAAACTCTTGGTTAGCGCCCGCAACCCGCTCTGAATGCCAGCCGCCATGACCGGGAGAAGGGCTATAGGGTTGCCATGAGCCAGGAGCACCGCCGGGTACACCACGTCAGCAACAATAGCTTCATGTGGCAGCGTGGGCACCACACAACGCTTCAGCCACAGCATCAAGAAGCCTGCCAACAGTGCCCTATAGGAGATAGGGGTCCGGGCTTGATGGTAGAAGCTTTCAAAAACCAGGTCAGGGTCAAAACCGTCCTCGTTCGAAACCGTGGTGTAGAAGCCCTCAGAAGCCTTGTCGATCCTGTCTTCAATCTCCCTGTCGGAACTGGGAGCCAGTCGGGTTATCGGATTGTCTTTATGATTGACATCGTTGAATAAGTAACTGGCCCAAGACAGTTGCTTGACTCCCTGCGCCCTCCAGGCGGTTATCTGACCGCAAATGTGGAAGTGACACATCACTTCCCAGTAAGTCTCGTACACCCGAGGAAACTCTTTCTTCAAGAGGTGGAGCTCCTCAGTGGTCGGGACATATTCCTCATAGGGAATGTCCCCTGTTGCCAGCCCCGAGACCTTATGTAGCTCGTGCAGTGCAAGGCCCATCTCTCCGACCGGGGTAAAGAATGTCCCTGTCAGAGGATTGTAGCGCTCCAGGATCCCGAAAAAGTTATGAGAACCTGGTGGGATACCCCACTGTACGGCCCTGACCGCCGGGTACAGTCCCACACGCTTTAGCAGATCCCCAAGATCGGTGAGGACGAAACCCACCATCCTGCCCCACCAGTAGTTCTCCGTGGAATGGACCCACCCGGGCGAACGGAAACCGACCGGATAATCACCCTCCGCTTCTATGAACGAGTTGAGGAAGGTAGTGCCAAGTTGTGGTATCTCTCCAACCGGAACCTCAGACTTGCGCGACCCAGGGAATAGGCCGAGAACCGACCTGTCATGGCTATCATGACGGTGTACTTTATGGGAACCCAAATCACCGAGAGTAATCTCAGGGACATATCGAGAAATGTCCCATTCCATCTTCTGAGGGACGGACATGTGCTGGAAGTAGGACAGCGGGAACATCCTCTCCATGTCCGGAAGAAAGATTCTTCCACCCTTTATCTGACGGAGCCATTTATAAGTTCCATCATACACACGATAGCCGCCATCGTTGATACGATCTCCGAAGAAGAAGGCAGGCTTCTCCAGCTTGACGTGAGCATCCGTTGTGAATGCTGCATCGGTCATAAGTACCCGAAGAGTTCTCATGTCAACATTAGAGAGCTTCTCCCTGCGATCCTGCGACTGGTCAGCAGTCACAGGAACAGTCCTTCGTAGCACAAAGGTCAAGTCCCAGTCACACCACCTACATGTCCAAAGTGGCGCGTCTTGGCGAGTGAGGCAGAAGGATGGGGCACTGCAAAAGAAAAGGACACTTAGTTAGATACTTAAATGCTAAGTGTTCATAACCCAGACGCAGAAGAGATACTGGATGCAGGAATTATCAAATCCGCGTCCAGACTTGCGAAACCGCGTCCAAACGCAGAAAGATGCTGGACGCAGGAATTATCAAATCCGCGTCCAGACCTGCGAAACCGCGTCCAAACGCAGAAGAGATACTGGACGCAGGAATTATCAAATCTGCGTCCAGACCTGCGAAACCGCGTCCAAACGCAGAAGAGATACTGGACGCAGGAATTATCAAACCCGCGTCCAGACCTGCAGGATCCGCGTCTCCACCACCAGAAGGTCATGGAATGTCCTTGATGTCACTTCTGAGGTGCGAAAAGAAGGGAGTTATCCACCTTAACCCTTCCATCACCACAACCGCCAGAAGTTAAGGAGGGTAACTCCCTTCCTTTCACACCCCCAGATTTCTAATTGCTTGGACTCAGGTGCCAGATTCATCAAAATCGGCAGCTGATGGAACAGAACGCAAGGATCAAATCCGCGTTCTGCAAACCAAGTCCGCGTCTGAACCCTTCACAATTAGAAATATTCTAAGTGAAGAATCCGAAACGCAGGACCCAATGGCGCGAGGGTCCAAACCCGCGCCTCGGTTATCAACTCAAAGACTGCGTCTGAGACCGCGTCTGAGAATCAAACACGAGTTATATTTTGTGTTAAGGATTCTTAGGGTTCTATGAGCCTCCGTTAATGGCGAAATCCACGCTTAAAAGGCATTATACCTGGGAAAGCGACATCCTGCGCAGAGGAGCGCCCCTCTGGACCTCGGCGGCAGTCGCCCGTGAAGAAGAGGCGGTTGGCTTGGTCTTGGGTGCCATCTTTAATTCCAGTAAAAGGAGATGAATAATTCAAAAGTCCAGTAATGAAGATGAACAGTTCAACAGAGGAAGAAGAGAACTCTCTTTCTTGAGCGAGTGCGTTCGGAGAAGAAAAGATGTCTCTCTGACTGTTGCCTTTTATAGGCACAAAGATTCGCGAAGATACGCGGCGTGTGACCCGATAAAAGCTGCAGCGAATCATCGCATGACGCGTGGAACAAATCATCGCGAAGATCATGCGTCACGACTCCGCAGCGAGTCGTCATTTGACACGTGGCGCGGTTCAGTTAATGAACCGAGAAGTCCGCGCGCCAAAAGGTGAAATCCTGCCGGTTCCCCAGGCCAGCTGGCGGCGTAATCATCACACGGCACAGATTCGCACCCAAGGGACGCACCTCTTAGATGGACATGCCCCGTCAGCATCTCCATAAATGCATTCGGAAGGTCGCGTCTCTCTACGAAGTCCGCGTCCGACCCAGCGGGCCCAACATCGCGTCTGCCTCATGGAAGATCGGGCGCGTTTCCATTGCCAAAGGACGCACCCTACAGAAATCGCGTCTTTAAAGCAGTACCATCTCGGCTTTTTGAAAAGAACCTGCGTTCGGCCTCCTGCTTCTGCAAAATCAGTTCAACAGTACACTGACGCAAGCAGACGACCAACCACTCCTGGCTTAAAGCACACCCGTGACAGACTAAAAGCAATCGGGGAGGTTTAGACTGTACATCTAGACACTCAACATGATCAACTCTGGCGGCTTCAAAGAGTTCAAACAGTACACTCACGAAGACCAACTCCAGATAAGATCGAACCCGGAGCACTAACAGTCTAGTCATGAAAGCAAATATGGCTAAAATCCAAAGTATTTCGAAATCCGTCCCAGTTAACTGCGGAATATCGAAAACTTTGGAGGGGGTTCTGTAGGCTGTCCAAAAGTTACTGGAGGACAAGCCATTGAAAAGAAAAGTTTCAAGCTCTAGACGCGAGGGACTATCACCCGCGTCTCAGCATCAAGGCGCGTGGCTCGACACCCGCGTCTCAGCATCAAGGCGCGTTGGCTCGACACCCGCGTCTCAGCATCAAGGCGCGTTGGCTCGACACCCGCGTCTCAGCATCAAGGCGCGTTGGCTCGATACCCGCGTCTCAGCATCAAGGCGCGTCGGCCTGACACCCGCGTCTCAGCCTCAAGACGCAAAGGTCTAAAACCCGCGTCTCAGTTATAACCGCCTTGGTTAAGGGACCAATCACTGCCCACACGTAAGGGAAATCAGCCCCCATCGTGGCATGTCTTTAGCAGGCACGTGGGTTAGTTACCGCCCATGTAGCGGGGAAGTTGGCCCTCATTGTGGAGCGTTTTCAGGGGACACGTTCACCCCTGGGACCTCTATAAATAGCCTTGTTTGCATCAACAAGGGGGGGAGATCAGAGAGAATCAATCGGACGAAGAGAGACAGAGGGCGACACAGAGAGAAAAGAAGCAGATCAACTCTTCAGTAAGTTCGCTGCGTACGAGCTAGCTTTCGCCTACCTTCTCTTTTAGAGTTTTGGTAGACAGAGCTGTGCCACTCTTTCTACCGGCCGAAGAGGAGATCCCTGAAGGACGGTCATCTGGTCAACGGAGAACAAGATTCACTCTCCACTGCCACACGAAGAACCCAGCCTTAAACAAAG
Source organism: Agave tequilana (assembly GCA_038442645.1). Lineage (NCBI taxonomy): Eukaryota > Viridiplantae > Streptophyta > Magnoliopsida > Asparagales > Asparagaceae > Agave > Agave tequilana. The sequence continues at coordinate 239,405 of JAVJIF010003107.1, read as the reverse complement.
GGGAATTCAAGATTCAATATTCTCCCTCCCTTGTAACCGGAAGGAACAGTTTTTGTTGTAATCCTTTTCATTTGATTCAAGGAAAACTTTTACTGCAATTCCTGTCCCCCCTTTCCCGGGTCATACATGGATGCTTGAAGAATCTTGATCAATCATATTTGGACTTGATTTCTTGATTTAAAAGAATTCTAAATCCTTCAAGCTTTAGAAACAAGTCTTCATTGAATAAAATATGAATCTTATTCGTGCTTCTCTCGTAAGCGCCTAAAAAGAAAACTGCTCCATCTTGATTTACTTCTCTGCTTCAAGTCATCGTCTTCTCCAACTCAATTGAATTTTCTTAGACCATCATCTCTTCATGAAAATAAAGCAAAATCCTAATAAATCTCTATTTTGACTTGCTTTTCAAGTCTTTAGTAAATCACCTTGAAATTTGGAGTACTATCTTAATTTTTTTCTTGATTGTAATCATATCGTGAAACCTTTAACTCTCGCCCTCTCTGAGGGGGCTTTGGCGGATTAATAGCCATCGCTTGGGTCATATCGGGCCTCACTCGAATGCACCTTTCTCCTTCCCACAACACTTTGCCCCGGTTCCCGTCCCATTGTAGTCTTTCTTAAAACTCCACCTCGTGATGAGCTTCTTTCCAAGCTTATCTATGAAACTACACCTCGATCCTTCCTTCAGCTTGTATAAACCTCAATACATCTCTCCTTATAAGATTACCCTGTCTCATTGGCTAACTTTGATGACGCTTTTTGTTGTACTTGGATCTGATATCCTTCTTCGTCAAACACTTTTATGGAGATTAGATTGTACCGTGCCTCCGGCACATATCAGACCGTCTCTAGAGCACGTACTATTTCATCTCTTTCTATAATCTTGATTGTTCTAGTGCCAAAACCTTGCAAGCCGAGGTATTACCATCTTGACAATCCCTTCATCCTTTGCAACCAAGGAGTTATTGAACAGCTTCTTCTAGGAACATATATGAACTATACTACCCGAATCAATATCCAACTTTTATCTTAAGAAGTGTTGTCTTCAACATAAAAAGCTATTAATACTTCGGTGCTAACACCGCTTTCTACGTTTGCCTCCACAGCTTGCCTCTTCTTCTTCAGCTACTCTTGTCGATGCTTGCAGTCATTTTTTCAATGACTTTCTTTCCTTCTCCTCTTTCTTCCTTCCCATGACCACCAAAATCGATCTTCTTGCTCCTCTTGATTTGGTCTTTTCCTGATCTCATTAGATAAGAGATTTGATGTCACCTCCTTCAAGATGAGAGTTTCTTACCGTAGAATATGGTGGTGACGATATGATCGAATTATTGTGGAAGCGAACTGAGAAGTATTAACGCCTTGTTCTCCTGATCGATCTTAACATCAACAGCTAGAAGCTCGCTGATGACCGTGTTGAGAAGTTTAGATGATCCAATACCGTTGTCCCTTCCTTCATGCGTAACCTATATAATTGTTTATTGAGATACAACTTGTTGGAGAGGCTTTTTGTCATATACAATGCCTCTAACCTTGACCACAATTCCGTAGTCGTTTCTTCATTCATCACGTTGTGCATAATCTTATCTGCGAGACATAGTTGGATCATGATTCGCCTTTAGATAGATCCATCTCTTCCTAATCCTCGTTTGATGTACCTGCAAGTTTTGCTGACTTTCCCTGCAAGATCTTGTGAAGACCCTGTTGCACCATCAATGTCTTTACCCTCTTTTATCATAAACTGAAGTTTCCTTTATCATCGAACTTCTTGACCTCGAATTTTGTCATATAACTTCTTATCTTCGACAAGTCACCCTTCGTCAACCTTTCAATTCGATACTAATTGTTGTAACAAATAGGTGCTATGATACAATTGTTACTCCCGGGATCGATATTTGGGGAACTTGGCAATATAATGATACTTGTAAAAAGAAAACTGCTGTAAAGTATACCTAGATAAAAGAGTAATAAGAAATAACATGAGAATTTAATGTGGTTCAGCCCAAACTTGGCCTCTGTCCACGGGGAGAGAACTTGAGAGAGCTTTATAATAAACTTAATACAAAAAGATTAACCTTCCTCTTGATTCCACAAGAGTATTTATCTTCCTTTGAATCTAAATTTAGATTATAAAAGTATACCTTCTCTCTATGCACCTTTACCTTCTCTCTTTCTTGGCTTCTTCTGATCTCTTTTTCTTGATATTGATTTACAATATTGGGTTACAATATTTATTTATAAGATTTTACAATAAAACTTCTATCTGAACTATGAGATGATCTTGACAATTGGATGCTTGAAGAATCTTGATTAATTCTATTTAGAGTTGATCTCCTTGATTTAGAAGAATTCTAAGTCCTTCAACATTTAGAAACAAACCGTCATTGAATAGAATCGGAATCGTATTCACACATCTTCAGAAAAGAAAAGTTGTAAGCGCCTGAAAAGGAAATTGCTCCACCTTGATTTGCTTCTTCTACTTCAAGCCATTGTCTTCTCCATCCCAATTGAATTTTCTTGGACTATCATCTCTTTTTGAAAATAAGGCAAAATTCTAACAAAATTAAGCTATTAATAAATTTGTTTAGTAGTTTTGTCTGTTGCAGGATAAGACATGTACTTGGAGGTTGGATGGACAAAATTCTTATTTGCAATATCAAGAGGAGGATGAAAGGAATATGACTCCAAAGACTCAAGCAAAGTCAAAGTGAAATCAAGCCATACAAGAGCCTGACTAGAGCAAAATATACAGAGCCTTAACTTTCATATTATAGGACAAAATATAAGTATCAGGTGGTATACTAACTTATTTTTAATTTAAGGCACGAACAAATTTTTATTTAAATTTTTAAGGCACTTTCTCATTCTACTAGAGCTTTTGAACTATTCTACCCGGCATTAACCAGAATTTCAATTCCCCTTTTACAAGTCTGTCTTGTACACTTTAACTTTATCAAAACTATCCAATCTTGTCATCATGTGTGCTGTGAGTTGACTAATAGTCTTGTTGTCCATTTAAGATCTTGTCTCTTGTAAGATTTGCAGAGAAAATCTTCTCTTTTAGTAGCTGTTTCATTCACTTGCTTCTATGTGACATATGGCTTGTTTGTTTCGCTGCAAAATGCTGCAAGTCGTAAGTCGTAAAATGAGAATGAGAAAAGTGAACTGTAACAGGGAAAATATATTGTGTTTTACAGCGTTTGGTTGAGAAAGTAAAAAGTGTAAATGGGAACATATATTATGTTTTACGGTGTTTGGTTGGTAAAGTGAAAGTGTAAATGAGAAAGTATATTGTGTTTTACGGTGTTTGGCTGGTAATGTAAAAGTGTAAGTGGAAAATTTGACCACAAAATTAATTGTAATAGCATTAAATATTATTAATACTATTAAATTAAATCTACTATTGTAAATTAAATTGTATTAATAAATTTAAGATAAAATATTAATAATCTTAATATTTTATTTATAACAATAATATTAATAAAATATTAGTATAATTAGTAAAATATTACTACAATATTAACTTATAAATAATAAAAAATTAAGAAAATCTAAAAAACATTAATAAAATTTTAAGAATACTAATAAAATATAAATATTAAAAAACGTTAAGAAAAAATAAAAAATATAGTTATAATATTATGATAATTAGGAGTGTTGAAGCACCAGCAATTTTCTCTTTTGCAAAATAAATTCTAAAAATCAATTAAAAATTATGATAATTAGGAGACATGTCTAGGGTGTTGCTACATATTTTTATTACGATTTTGGAATAAGTATTTTATGATGTAATTGTTGATTTAATAGTGTATGCTCCGTGTTCGATGAAATGCCAAAGAGAGCTAAAATTTACAAAAATATGAAATAACTAACCCGAAACGCTTCCCTTCAGTCTGAATCTTCTTCCTCACGTCCAGCTCCTCAGTGTCATGGGAGAGAAGTGAGAGAGTAGAGGAAAAAGAGAGAGTTGACTCATGCCAATAAGGGAGGCATGACCATGGGTTGAGCGTGCTCTTGGGTGGCCATGCGACGTGGGCATGGAGGCTCTCATCGTCATTCAACGACCGGCAGAGGAGGTAATCGTATGGCTCAAAGGAGATGCTCCGGAGGTGATCGGGGAGCCACAGGCTTCGGCGGCGATTGCGGCACGGAGGAGGCGTGGGTGAAGATGGAGATGCGGAAGAGGGGGCTCGGTCTAAGCATGAGAGGAGGGAGGAAGAGGCGCGCTATGAAGAAGAAAGTGGAGGTGCTGCCGTATGGCCAGTGCCCAAGGTGCTCGGCCAAGGGTCTTGGTGGCTCGGACTTACAGCAAGGGAGGAGGAGCACGGGGGCTGTTGTGCTCGGCAGCAAGCAACGAAGAGGGAGGTTTCCGTGGCCAGGGAAAGTGCAGCCTGGTTGGTCTGGGGAACTCACGACCATGGTGTTGGGGGAAAAGAAAGAGATAGTGGTGAGAGAGATTAATATATAAGAGGGAGGAGAGTATGTGCGCCGGTGAATGGGTGAGAGAGGGAGAATAAGTGGAGGACGTGGGGTGGGGGCGCGTGAGAGAGAGGAGGGGTTGGAGATTGTGGGAAAAATGACGATGCAGGTGGAAGACGTGGGTGAAATTGTGGGAAAATGAAAGTGGAAGTTATAAATGTTAAATATAAATGTGCATTTTCTCTACCACAAGCCGGTATAGTGGTGGAGGCTTGATGATATGGATAGGCTGGTCACGTGTTCAAAACTGTGTGTTATCATAATATAAAAGGGTTGGTTTTATTTAATTTTTCAAGAATTAGGGTAGAGGAAAGAGGGTTAAATATATCTGGTTTCTTTCTACACCACACGCCAAAGTGGCCATGTGGTCAAGGGTTCGAAACCTATTATAACATGCGGGTTTTTCTCATTTTATTTTTATTTTATTTTCATTTTTTGAATGAATATTTAATCATTATTTTATTGGATTGAACTCCATTAATTCAGAAAAATTCTCAATAATTTTCAAAATAAGAAATATCATCTTGAACCTTGTTGTGAAGTCAGATCCCTGAAATTCATCCCCGATTGTTAATTAAAAATTCTGGAGTCAGTCTATGACACCGATCGACCCCGAATTAAGATTCTTCTCCAATGTTTTTCAAAAATTTCAAAAAATGTAGAAAAAATCAAAATATTGGGAAATAATATTTTGAGTAGAAATGGTCTCAATGCAGCTACCAAGATGGTTAAATTGGGTATCAGATACCAGTATTGACACACGTACATAGGGAACCGAGGGTTACAGAATTAGACCAGCTAGTCTGTAGATCAAAACAATAATACTCTAAGATACATCAATATTAGACTTAAGCCAACATCAACGAACTACTAACACATGAAATAACGCTGATATACACTCATATCAACTACATAAATACGGTACTGATGTCTCATGGAGTGATACGGGTAATCATACTGGTAAAATATATCAAACGATCACATGAAATAATACGAATAGCTACATAAATACCTATTGACGACAGTAAATAGAGAAATACATAAGAACAAACACTCATATGAAATGACGCAGTTTTAGGTCCAAATCGCTGTCTGGTCTTTACTGCACGAATCGGTACGGATCTCCGGGTCATCCCATAGATCGGTCTTCTAATCACCTGTGTATCGGGTCCATAACGGCACAAATCCGAATCTCCGTAATGGGTCCAGATCTCACCAAACGAGTCCGTATCGCTATACTACGCAACCGTACATACACGAATATACAAACACAAACATATATACATGATTATTCACATATACACAAATATACGCATATACAGGTATACACACATACACACACACACATACACTTATATATGTATGTATGTATGTGTATACACACACACACACACACACATGCACTCATCCATGCACATTGTTACACTACACACATGCATACGTAATTAAAACACGCACAATATAATTATGCAATAAACATGCATTAGCAACACACACCCATTTATTAAACACACATTATCATTAACAACACACACAACACACATATACAAATAATGATAGAGGGAGAGAGAGAATTACCCATGAGAAGTGGCTCACACACAAAAAGGGGGAGCAACCAGGGACACACGTACGCTCTGGGGTGGAGGAAGGATGCGCCCTCGCAGAGGATGACGATGGATCACCAGGGTGCTCGCAGAGGAGATCGAGGTGTTGTGCTCTGCCAAGTGTACTGGGGATTGCGGCAAGGAGGAGAGTGAGAGGTTTGCTTCCATGGATAGATGCTCACACAAGGAGGGGTGTGCGCCGTGATGGAGGAGTGGGATCTCGGCAACACAGCTCGGCCAAGTGGAGGTGGAGAGATGATCTCGGCTTGGGCAAGGGTGTTTGTCATAGGGGAGTTGGTGCTGCTGGAGGGTGCAGCAGGTTGGAGGCTTGCACTGTGGGTGTAGGCACTGGTTGTAAGTACACCTAGAGGGGGGGTGAATAGGTGTACGGCTAATCTAATGAACAAAATGTAGAAATTAAAACTTAATTGCAACACACTTAATGTAACCAACGAGTGTAGCAGAATTCCGGTGAAGGGCTCTGGACTAACTCCTCTTGATTCCTCTGAATAAGAGTTGAGGTGCTATATGAAGCTCTCGTGGTTAGACACAAGTGAGGCACACAAACAATCACAACCAAGCATATAAGTATGATATGACAATATGAATCAATGCAAGGCACAATATAAAAGAGAGAGAGTTAGAGTCACTGGATCAAACGCAAACACCGAGATTTATTTCGAGGTTCGAGCACCCAACTCTACGTCCCCGCCTTCACACAGAAGGATTTCCACTAACTTGTCCACACAGGACTTCCCACATAGGGAAACCTCCAATGAGGATTTGGGGTAATTACAACCAGGAGTACATAACTCCTCTCTCAACCGAATACAACCTCTCACAGAGGCAATGCACAACCAACACAAAATTCACCTCACTCAAGAGGGGTAGGCACTTAGCCAACAAACACCAATCACCTCACACTTGAGGGATTCCAACACAAACTCCACCTCTCACTAGAGGGAGCTAAACACAATCTCCACCTCTCACTAGAGGGAGCCAAACACCACTTCTACTATCACCTCACACTTGAGGGATACCAAATCAATCTCCTCTCACTAGAGGGATATCACAATGAAGGAAGTTTACAACTTGGTGGTTTCCACAAAACAAACTAATTTTTTCCACAAAATAAAGATCCTAATAGATAGGATAGTAGATAAGCTCAAGTGTGAGAAATAAAGTGTTTTAACAAAGAAAATCACTTGGGAAAATCTCCAAATAGATATAGAATTTTTTGACCAAAAACCAATTCCCAAAAGACTATTTTCTTTGAATTAACAAACACTTTAGAAACAAATGAACGATGATCTTTAAACCAAAAACTCTTTTGAAAACTAGTGTTAAAACACTTGAGAAGATCAGGAATTTTTCTCTCTAAAAAACTTGTTAAAAACCAACTCTTGAATGGGGTATATATAGCCCTCAAGAGAATCTGCCCGTTGGCAGCTGACAAGGCCCAGATTGGCCTTCCGGTTGACCGACCAACGGTCAAAAAATCGACCGTTGAGCCTGCCGGTCGACCACCCGGTCGACCGCGCCCAGAACCAGAGAGCAACGGCTCTCTGGCCGGTCGACCGCCCGGTCGACCGGGCCAACCCGAGAGTGGGTTGACTTACAAGCTGGCCTGCGTGCACGTCCTTGTGCACATCAGTCGACCGGTCCGGTCGACCGACCATGGGTCCGGTCGACCGCCAGGGCCTGGCAGATCTGGTTATAGGATTAAAAAACTGGTCTTTTTGGCTTAAATAAAATACCATAAAATCTCTAAAAATCTACAAAAATAGTTTCAGTATAATACTTTGATATACAAATATGTTTGAGTAAAAATCAAACCATGTTACAAATATTTTGAATTATTTTTGTAATTTAGAAATTTTGCCAAAAACCAAAATCCGTATTTTCGAAAACTAGGATTTTTGAAATGGAAAATCGTTTTGTCCAAAACTCATCCAAATATAAAATCATGATATTGAAACAACTTTGAAGCATGTTGTATATGGATATAATTCAATATACATGAAAGATATATGTAACGCCCCGATCCGGCGGGTACGGAGACGTTACTGCGACGTATATACGCAGGTCAGAAATACTCCCACGTATATACGCTAAGCGTCAGTACAGGCAAGAATCAAAGTACGGAAGCACGTGGTGCATTATACATTCCAACACATGAGTACAGTTACAAAGTTATCACCAGATGTGATCCAATATTACATGAATATTACATCACTGATATGCGCAATTGCGAGAATACAAAGGGATGTACAAGAATGAACAGTATAAAAGGCACTCACGAGTTTACAAAAGGAAAACTCCAGAGGCGCACAGGGGGCCTGGAAGGATAAGGCTCCAGACGGTCTGCTGGGGATCCATGCTACCGCTGCGCATCTCAGGTTAGCAACTGGGAGAATCCACACGCTCCAAGCTCCAAAACCTGGACATGAGGTCCAGAGGAGTCAGATAGAACTCCCCAGGCGAGTGGTGATACGAATGCCAAGTGGCGAGCATAGGTAAGCATGCAGGAGCAAGTAGATATAAAACAAGTGATATCAAGCAGGAACTACTCATGGTATGATAAGATAAGAGAAGGTAAAGAGATGAGAAGTAAAGTAGATAGGGCAACACCAGATATCTCCTAAACTAACATAAAACCGATAAAAACCGATAAAACCGAATAAAACCCATTACGAGCAAAACCAATTGTACAAGCTTAGGTCACGGCCCCATGAGACTAGTACCTCGAAGGAATAATCCAAACAAGGAAACCCTCATTTATATACCTTTATCCCATGTCACCGTAATCCAAGCACGTACAACCCGAGTTACAAAACAGCACAACAAATTGTATATTAGCCTCTTATTATAATGGGGCCGTCTAAGTTGTAGGTTTTAGTATGCGTCCCATTCCACATACTTCTACTTACAACTTATAGAGCAAGTTATTTGGAAACTGATAAAGTTCGATGAATCATGTTTCGGATGGGCCCCGTACATGCCCGGGACAACGGTCCAGGAGTATCCTGTGCTGAGCCGGAACGTACCGCTAGGTACCGGGACTTATTTACGCCCAAACAGGAATAGAGTATCGCAGATCCCATAGAAATAGGCCTAGGGCGTGTGCATACCCGGCAGGAATAAACAGGAGTAGGGGTGCCAGCACACCCCACGGAATCCCTGGTGGCCGCCAGGTGATCCCTCAAGTATGTGGCCACGCGTGACTCGATAAGACTACCATAAACATGATTAATCAGGGCCCATCGTTTCCCCCAAACTGGGTACAAGTTGTCTTATTAGAGTTTGTTATGTAATTATCAATTTACAGGAAATAACAAGAACAGGACATGATCAGGAATTCAGGTGTACAGGAGTACATGTATAACAGGAGTGCAGGTCACTGTATATAATACATGATAACAGGTCAGGATTCTCGTAAATGTGATAATCACGGTCAAGTATTAATATGATAGGAGGCAAGTGATAAGTCATGTCATAACAGAGAGCAAATGTTAAGTAGTAGCATGTCAGGTGTCAGGTGATACAAACAGGTGTTAAATAATAGCATGTAAATGACAGGTATGAAGTAATGACATGGCAAGTGTTAACATATCAGGTAAGTACATGGCATGATGATAGAGTAATAGCTGAGCACAACCAAGCGGAGCTGAACAAGCTGGAGGCACATATAGCGAACAGAGTTTAGACACTAATGCGCTTGACGAGGTTACCGGGACAACTCGGTTTAAAATACGAGTAGAAAATCCGGCAGCATCTCGTCTAGACGAATTTAGTGAATAAAGCGCTGAGCGCTAAGTATGCTCACCAGACGGAGCTGAGAAACCTGACGGTCTCAACTCACCTCTCTTTCGAGATAGTGAGAGACCGGAGGCTGAGAAACCTGACGGTCTCAACTCACCTCTCTTTCGAGATAGTGAGAGACCGGAGGCTGAAGAGCCTGGGGGCCAAGTACGCTCGGGGTTTAAGCGCACTCTCGGTGGCTACTAGCCATCCCAGGAGTGGGCAGAAACCCAGAGTCCAACGACCACGAAGGATCGGCCACGCATGGTATGAAGCAGTGGAATACATCACAGGCATGGTATATGTACAAGAATTAAACTACCCTAATACAAGCATTCGTCACAGGGCAATACATGTCCAGTCATTGACACTCGGCCATACACAAATATAGGGACCCAGCCCAATACAAAATACATTTAAACATGGAATAAATACATGTCGACCCGACAAAGCGGGGAAACCCAAATGGAGGCGAGGATACTCGCCTAAATCACCAAAATGCCGAAAAGTCTAAAATTCATGGAACTCGCACACGCGCCATAAAATATAATAATATATAAATATTTAGAGAGAGGAAGTGAAGAGGAGAGAGAAAGAGTTAGAAAGAGAAAGAGAGAGTAAGAGAGAGAAGTATATGGAAGAGAGAGTGCACAGGGAGAGAGAGTGCACAGTGAGACGCAGGTTTTGGGAGTGAGACGCGGGAGTCGCGTCGCGTAGATGCCACAAATGCGGGGTTCGACACCCGCGTTCAAGTCAGGGCACGAGGAGAACGTGGACGCGGACTGGGTTCTGCGTCGCGTTATCTCGAGAAGAACACAGACGCGGGCATGAGCTCCGCGTCGTGTTGACACGGGAAGGACACAGACACGGGCATGGATTCCGCGTTGCGTCGATATAAGAACGCGAAGGCCGCGTTAAACAGATGTCAAGAACACGAAGGTCCGCGTTAAGGAGTTGCCTGGACGCGGGGGCGAGATCCGCGTCAGCAATATACAGAGAGAAGGAGGGAGACCTAGAGAGAAAGAGATTAGAGAGAGGAGAGAGAAATCAGGAGAGAGAGAGAGAGAATCTTGAGAGAGAGAGAGATTGTAGAGAGAGGAGAGAGAGTAGAGAGATAGAGGGCAGGAGAGAGAGTAAAAGAGAGAAGGGGGGCGGTTGCCCCCTCTCACAGCTCACGGCCAGGCGCCCGAAGCGGCGCCCAGGGCGGCGCCGGTCGCCGCCGGAGAAGGGGGTGGCGCGCGGCCACCCCAAGGAGGGGAGAAGGTGAGGTGGTGGATTGGGTGGTGGATGGCCGGAGATGAGTTGAGGGAGGTGGTGGTTGAAGGAAGAAGATGATGAGGGAGATGGTGATTTTGATGGTGGTTGATGTTGTTTTTGAAGGTGGTGGAGAGGGAAGAGGATGGCTGGAGTTGGGGTGGTTGCTCGTCGGCGTTGGCCGCCGGAGGTGGTCGCCGGGGCGCTGGGGTGGCTCGGTTGGGTCGTCGCCCAAAAGGAGGAGGAGAAGAAGACAGAGGAAAAGAAGAGAAGGAAGAAAGAAAAATAAGGAAAAAGAAAAGAAAAGAAAAAAGAAAGGAGAAAGGATTGATGGAGTGATGGATGGGAGAGGAATTAAATGAAGGGGGGGTGAGGTGATGTCGCCCACGTGGAGGGGAGTGGGCTGGAGTCGGTGGAAGAAAAAAAAGAAAAGAAAGAAAGAAAAGAAAGAAAGAAAAGAAGAGATTGGAAAAATAATAATATATAATATGGTCGAGAAATATCGACTGTTTCAGAAAAATCCCCAAAAATACCCAGAGGTAGAAAACATCATCCTGAGGAATAATATGAAATCGGTTTTCAGAAATAAAATCCCATTTTCAAATTAAAAATCTGGAAGCCAACTGCCGATACCGGTCTACACCGGGTCGGCCGGATTTTGATAAATTCAGGTAATTCTCAGAAAAAGTATTTAGATAGGTAATGCGATTTTAAGAATATATATAAAAAGACACTACTAGTAATTCCACTCTGTTTGTAAATTAAAAATCCAGGAATCGGTCAGCGGCACTGGTCGACACCGGTTTTGAAGATTTTCAATTTAATTCAGGAAAATTCTAGAAAATCATAGAAAATCTAAAATATTGAAAAATGATGTTTAAAACTGAAATCGGTCAAATCTAAATACCAGGAGGACCAAATCGAGTAGTACCCTAGGATCGGGTCCTCGGTTCAGACTAGGGCTGACTCCGAGTCCGTGAATCCGGATCCAAGACAAAACGATCATATAAATAATTCATAATACAAAACAAATACAGGAAGTAAATCGAAAAATACGATCGAAAAATCTGAATACGCAACTAAGTACGTATTCCGGGAGCCGGGTGTTACAATCCATCCACCTTACAAAAATTGCGTCCTCGCAATTTCGATAAGGGGTAAATTGAACACAAAGAGGACAAGGGCGGAATTTATACCAATCAAGATATGAAGCACTATGGGTAGGGCTCTCAAGTCGACTGAATAATAATCTGAATATAGACATCTTCTGCACTTCCTGCTATATAAATCTCCGAACGATGCCTAATAATACTGATCTGATATCTTTGCTTTGTAATAGAACTCCAGCTGTACTGCATAATTGAGAGCTCTCCAAGAATAAGCCAGAATACTGAAGATATAGAAAACTTCGATAGTACTGAGCATAATAAAGAAGACCGATAATTAAGAAATCCGAATATCAGGCATTATTCACTAGCCAAGAAATTAGAATAGCCGTAGAGAATCCCGACTACTGACTTCTGAAAGATAACCCGATCGGGATCAATTCTGAGAATGCCCTAGCACCATAGAGTTGACCGAAGAGACCATATAATAGCTTCATTCAGAACCAGCCACTACCTCTCTAGTATAACCATATCTTAAGTTGGTATAAAGGCTACGAAAAACAAAACAGTGGAAAGATGGAAGGGATTAGGAATCAAAGGAAGGATATCAAGATAGTAAGTTGGTATAAAGGCTACGAAAAACCAAAACAGTGGAAAGATGGAAGGGATTAGGAATCAAAGGAAGGATGATCAAGATAGAATAGATAACTCAGTACTTGTAGTTGGACTGTACAAGCAAGACTCAAGCATTCCAGTTGCAAATTTCTTTACTATTAATTTTCCATCTGGACGTACTGAGGATGTGAGAGCCTAGGCTCTGATACCACCCTGTAACGCCCCGATCCGGCGGGTACGGAGACGTTACTGCGACGTATATACGCAGGTCAGAAATACTCCCACGTATATACGCTAAGCGTCAGTACAGGCAAGAATCAAAGTACGGAAGCACGTGGTGCATTATACATTCCAACACATGAGTACAGTTACAAAGTTATCACCAGATGTGATCCAATATTACATGAATATTACATCACTGATATGTGCAATTGCGAGAATACAAAGGGATGTACAAGAATGAACAGTATAAAAGGCACTCACGAGTTTACAAAAGGAAAACTCGAGAGGCGCACAGGGGGCCTGAAAGGATAAGGCTCCAGACGGTCTGCTGGGGATCCATGCTACCGCTGCGCATCTCAGGTTAGCAACTGGGAGAATCCACACGCTCCAAGCTCTAAAACCTGGACATGAGGATCCAGAGGAGTCAGATAGAACTCCCCAGGCGAGTGGTGATACGAATGCCAAGTGGCGAGCATAGGTAAGCATGCAGGAGCAAGTAGATATAAAACAAGTGATATCAAGCAGGAACTACTCATGGTATGATAAGATAAGAGAAGGTAAAGAGATGAGAAGTAAAGTAGATAGGGCAACACCAGATATCTCCTAAACTAACATAAAACCGATAAAAATCGATAAACCGAATAAAATCGATTACGAGCAAAACCGATTGTACAAGCTTAGGTCACGGCTGAAAAACACCTAGAGGGGGTGAATAGGTGTAATTGCTAATCTAACAATCTTTTTAAAACTAAGATGAATGAATTATGCAACGATCTCTCAAAACAAGACTAAGAGCCGAATACCCCGTGAAGGGTTCTGAACTCCTTCCTCCTGATTCCCCTTGAATGGGTTAGAGGTGCGCAATGCAACCTTGTTGTATGAGAATTGATCGAACAAAGTATGAATAATATGCAATGATGAAATGCACACAATATATCACAAGGAATGAAAACAAGATCTCAAGCAAGTAATTTGAAAGCAATAGAGTGCAAGAGAAATTTAAAGCAAAATGGATAAAAAGCAATCGCAAACACAAGATGTTTGTTTCGAGGTTCGAGCCACCGCTCTACTCCCCGCCTTCACCTCCGTGAAGGGTTTCCACTATTCACCGAGGACGCTTACAACGGTCTAACAAAGACCCGAGCACCGAGCTCCACCACTTACAATAACCTCTACCGCAGAGGTGTCTCAACAAGAACAAGATGAACACAAGTAACCAAAGTGATCACAACAAGATCACTAAACTTCTTACAAACTCTCACTCTTTTACAACTTCCTTATAGATTGAGTAGGGAATTTTGGCTCTATGAAGTGTAGTGAGAAAAACTCAGTTGTAGTATGATTTTTGTTTGAGAACACAACTGAAAACAAGCTCAAGAAAAAATGGGAAAATGGAGAGCTTAAAACTTTTCTTCTCTTTTGAAAACTTAGGTATTTTTCTTGGTATTTTGCAAGAGCCTATTTTCCTCTATTTATAGGGAGAGAAATAGGTTAAAACTAATTTATTTTAAGCTTATTTGATCTGGAAAAGATCTCCAAAAACTCAGAAAAAGTCTGCCAAAACAGATTACAAAAACAGATTTCAGAAATACACAAAAGAGGAAAGAGCCGTTGGGGTTCTTCAGGCCTGGCGGTCGACCCGTCCGGTCGGCCGTCCGCCCTGCTGGCAGTAGCCGTTGGGCTCGGGTCGACCGCTCGGGTCGACCGTCCTCTAAAAAGAAACACAGGTTTCTGAAGGCGGTCGACCTCGAGGTCGACCCAGAAAACCCGAGAGCAAACCTGCAGACAGTCAGTCGACCCAGGCGGTCGGCCGACAGACATGCACAAGCGTGCATGTCCTGTGCAGGTGCCGGTCGACCGGGCCGGTCGGCCGGTCTAGCCTGAAACAGAAAAACAGCAGGAAACCAGAACTTGGAATTTTTTGTAAAATATTTTGAAGTAGAGATAGCTAAGTATCATGCTTGAAAAAGGGTAAACATACATGATTTAAACATGATATATATCTTTGTAAAAAATTAGGATCATGTATTTTTGTCAAGGCATGAAACTTAGAAACAAAAGCTTAAACATGAAAACTTGTAAACAAAAAATGTGTGTGTGTATCCTAGAGCCAATTTTTCAAAACTCAAACTTTAACAAACTATTTCTTACATTGGTTCTAAGGAGTACAAGTTCTTCAAGTGGGCTTCTCCATATGATCTTGAAAATTTGATTCTTGAGCCCGAATTGAGGTGACTTGAGTCAAAACACCTTCCTTTAGGGAAGAAACCTTCTAGTTTCATTTGAACCCTGAAACACACTAAAACAACAAACATGATTAGTACAAATAACTATATATGTTTGTAATCATCAAAACACACTAAAAACGGGTGATTGTAACCTTGGGCCAACAATCTCCCCCTTTTTGATGATGACAAAACATATAGGTTATTTAAACAAAAATAGAAGAAGAGCTTGGAAGCTCCCCCTCAAATAATGCTATGTATAAAGAATGACTATGAAAAGCAAGATACGTAAAGCATTGAAAACACAATAGTTTTTGTCAAAAACTCAAATAAACACTAAACAACAAACTTATTCTTTTTCTCCCCCTTTTTGTTATACATCAAAAAGGGTCAAACAAAACAAAAACAACAAAATGTTTTAAGAATCTATAATGCAAACATTCAACTCACCACAAATAAAAGAGAATCTAGCATAATCTAATGGTTTAGTAAAAATATCGGCAAGTTGAAAATCGGTAGAAACATAATCAATATCAATATCACCTTTCTCATAATGATCTCTAAGAAAGTGATACCTAATGTCAATGTGTTTGGTTTTACTATGTTGATTTGCATTCTTTGTCATGTGAATTGTGCTAGTATTATCACAAAATATTTTAACATGATCAAAGTGTAAACATATTCGAGGAGAGTATGTTTCATCCAAAGAACTTGTGCACAACAAGCTCCGGCTGCAACATACTCCGCCTCGGCGGTTGAAAGGGCTACCGAATTTTACTTTTTGGAAGACCAAGATACAAGACAATTACCTAAGAATTGACATGTTCCACTTGTGCTCTTCCTATCTACCCTACAACCCGCATAGTCGGCATCCGAAAAACTCTTCATTTCAAATAGTCCGGTTTTCGGATACCACAAACCCATTTCAATAGTGCCCTTAAGGTATCTAATTATGCGTTTAACCGCAATTATATGAGATTCTTTAGGACAAGATTGAAAACGTGCACAAAGACAAACGAAAAACATAATATCCGGCCTACTAGCCGTCAAATACAATAAACTACCTATCATGCTACGATAAAGTTTAATGTCTACACTTTTACCTTGTTCATCCTTATCAAGCTTTGTGGTTGTTGCCATGGGAGTTTTGCTCACTTTAGATCCTTCAAGCCCGAACCTTTTGATTAGTTCCTTTGTGTACTTGGCTTGATTTATGAAGATCCCATCCTTCCTTTACTTGATTTGGAGTCCAAGGAAATAGTTGAGTTCCCCCATCATAGACATTTCAAATTCTTCCTTCATGCATGATTCAAAAGCTTGGCAAAGAGATTCATTAGTAGAACCAAAAATAATATCATCTACATAAATTTGCACAATAAGAATATCATTTTCTACATGTTTTGTAAACAAAGTTGTGTCAATTTTTCCTTTCTTAAAACCATTTGAAATTAAAAATGAAGAAAGTCTTTCATACCAAGCCCTAGGGGCTTGTTTTAAACCATAAAGAGCTTTATCTAATTTAAACACAAAATCCGGATGTGTAGGATCAACAAACCCGGGGGGTTGTTCAACATACACCTCCTCTTCAATAAAACCATTTAGAAAAGCACTTTTAATATCCATTTGAAATAATTTAAAATCTTCATATGAGGCAAATGCTAGTGTCATTCGTATGGCTTCAAGCCGTGCTACGGGTGCAAAGGTTTCTTCAAAATCGATTCCTTCGATTTGAGTGTAACGTTGGGCAACTAACCTAACTTTATTCCTAACAACGTTACCCGATTCATCCAACTTGTTCTTAAAGATCCACTTAGTACCAATTATTGGTCTATCGTGGGGCCTAGGAACAAGGTGCCAAACTTGGTTGCGCTCAAATTGATTGAGTTCCTCTTGCATGGCTAGCAACCAATATGAATCGGCCTCGGCTTCGAGGACGTTCTTGGGTTCAACATGAGAAATAAATGCATAATGTCCACAAAAATCATGAAGTTTAGAGCGAGTGATTACCCCTTTAGATACTTCACTATGACGAGGTCCTTGGGATGATGAGGATTGTATCTCCAATCCTTTGGAAGTTGTTGAGTAGGCTCCACTTCAATTGATTGAATTTCATTTCCTTGAGCCTCTTCTACTTTAGCTTCACTTCCTTCATCATCCTTTGGCTTGTCTCCCATAGTAGGTGTATCCTCTAAGGTCACTTTCTCCAAGCCTTCATCCAATGCATCTATTTCTACAACATTCTTAACAAACAAGTTAGATTCTTCAAACTTAACATGTATAAATTCCTCAATAGTCAAAGATGATCTATTGAAGATTCTATAAGCCTTGCTAGTGTTAGAATAACTAACAAAAATAGCCTCATAAGATCTAGCATCAAATTTTCCTAAATTATCTTTTGTATTTAAAACAAAACATTTGCATTCAAAAACCTTGAAATATGAAACATTTGGTTTTCTAGAAAAGTACATTTCAAAAGAAGTCTTTGAAGTATTTTTACACAAGAAACACGATTTGATATATAGCATGATGTATTAACGGCCTCGGCCCACAAATAATGTGGTAGACCATATTCACTTAGCATTGTCCTAGACATCTCTTGTAAAGTTCGATTTTTCGTTCAACTACTCCATTTTGTTGTGGAGTTCTAGGACAAGAAAGTTCATGCTTAATTCCATGTTCTTCACAAAAAGTGGTAAAGGGTAGGTTAATGAACTCACCTCCTCTATCACTTCTTATTCTTAAAATTGAAGAATCTTTTTCCTTTTCAACTCTTTTCTTAAAGGCTTGAAAATGTGAAAAGGCTTGATTTTTGTGTTCCAAAAAGAAAACCCAAGTAAAACGCGAAAAGTCATCAACCAAAACAAATGCAAAACGATTCCCACTTAGACTTTTGGTTTGAGTAGGACCAAATAAATCCATGTGGATTAACTCCAAAGGACGTGATGTCATGATATCCTTAATTGATTTGAAAGAAGACTTGGTTTGTTTCCCAAATTGACATGCGTCACAAACTCGGTCCTTTTCAAAATTCAAGCAAGGAATACCTTTCACCATTTCCTTTGTGTTTAACCTAGATATATGGTCAAAAGAAATGTGGCCTAATCTTCTATGCCACAACCAAGAGTCATCATTGAGGGCTTTTAAACAAGTAATATTACAAGACATATTAGACATGTCAATCATATAAACATTATTTTCACGAAAACCGGAAAACACACAAGTATTAGATATTCTATCAATTACTTTACAAACTACATTATCAAAAACAACATCAAAACCTTATCACAAAGTTGACTAACACTCAAGAGATTATGCTTGAGGCCATCAATTAAAACTACATTTTCTATTAAAGGGGATATACCAAGTTTAACATTACCAATACCGATGATTTTACCCTTGGCATCATCTCTGAAGGTGACGGTGCCACCTTCATGGTATCTTGATAGGGTTGCAAAGTTGTTGATGTCCCAAGTCATGTGCCTTGAGCAACCACTATCAAGATACCACAATCCTCTACGTCGTTGGGCCTTGGAAAGTACCTACATCATTTAACAAATTCATTGACTTTGGTACCCAAATTTTCTTGGGTCCTTGAAAGTTAGTGTTTCGAACCCAAATATTATGACGAGATGCATTTAGTCTATCATAGCAAAACTTAACTAAGTGACCTTTACGGCCACAATATGAACATGAAAACACTTTACTATACATGAATGCATGATGAGTGTGTGAAGTGTGAGCATGTTTTGGGGATTTGCCACGATGTAAAGGTTGTGTGGTATGAACATGAGCATGAACATGGAAAGCATTTTTCTTAGGGGCTTGTTTCTTAGGAAACATGGCCTCAATTTTCTTTTTATCAAACTCACAATTTTTCAAAACAATTCCTAATGAGTCTTGTAGCGCCCCGATCCGGCGGGTACGGGGACGCCACTGCGACGTATATACGCAGGTCAGAAATACCCTCACGTATATACGCTAAGCATCAGTACAGGCAAGAATCAGAGATGAAAGCACAGTGATACATACATTCCAACAGAAATAGCGCAAGTACATGGTTATCACAGAGAATAATACAACATTACATGAATGTTACATTACCAGGAAGTACAAAAGTACATAATACATGAAGAGATATACAAAAATAGAGATGTGCTCACGAGTAGCAAAAGGGCCTCGGGAGCCAAACAGGAGAAAAACCGGGAGGAAGAACTACGGCGTGATCAAGCTTCCGCTGCACTCTGATCTGCTACAGTCAAGCCACCGTGATCCAGGCTCTAGAATCTGGACATGAGAATCCAGGGTTGTTAGCAACCCCAGCGAGTACAAAAATAAAGCCAGATGGCGTGCATAACAGATACATGTGTACAGGAAATGTGTATCGTGGATATAAGCATGTATGAACATGAAATAAGACAGTGAGTAAAGTAACTACGGGAAATCAATTATATAAGCTCACATTACCGATCAGTGAGATTAGTACGTCGAAGGAATAATCCAAACAAGGAAACCCTCATATATAAACCCTGTACCTCACGTCACTGTAATCTGAGTTTATATAATCTGTCTTTTCCTTCACAACAATATAATAATGTAACAGTATGGAAGTAACCAAATAATCTAACGAGATAGTACAAGTATAAGTGGTGGCAGTATAGGTCAAGAGTATAGCTGGTCAAATATCAGGAGCAGGTTATTATTAATTATTAAGACTCATCTGATTTGTATAAATCGGTATGTGTCCTATCCCACATACCTCAGCATACAGACTGAGGAGTAAGTTATTGAAAACTGATGAAGATCGACGAACCATGCTTAGAATGGGTCCCGTACATGCCCGGGACAACGGTCCAGGAGTATCCGGTACTGAGCCGGAACGTACCGCTAGGTACCGGGACTTATTGTACGCCCGAACAGGAATAGGATGTCACCGCTCCCACAGGAATAGGCCTAGGGGCTTATGGTACAACCGGCAGGCAGGGGAGTAGGGGTGCCAGTACACCCCACGGAAACGCCTGGTGGCCTCCAGGTCGATCCAAGTAAATGGCCGCGCGACACTATAAGGCCATCATAAATATGGAGACTATATCGGTAATCATCAGTTTCCCCCATCCCGGTGTAAGTTGTCTATTTATTATAATTTGTCCACAGAGTATTCACAATAATTTATATTCATGGTTATCCTATTACGGGGTCAACAGGAGTATAGTATCAAGAGTAATGTCAGGAGCCTCCCTATTTCAGGGGTTCAAGTATACATGAATACAGGAGTTCAGGAGTACCAAATATATGGTAATAATATAATAGTCATGTCATGTCCCCGTAACAGTGATAATCATGAATATGTCATATAATCAGGCATCAGGGGTGGTAATGTCCGGTCAAGAGTCATAATGTCAGGTCCAGGTATTTGTACCACATGAAAGTATAGCATATACCGTATGTCAAGAACAAGCGTCAAGTATCAAGTATCAGGGTCCAATGTCAAGTGGTCAATGTAGCAAGACAAGTATCAGAGCCGGGTATCATATGTCAAACATAGTATGGCAAGTATCAATACCAGGTGTCACATATCACATATAGCATGTCATGTATCAGTACCAAATATAGCATGAAAGATGTCGGTGTCAAATACAGCATGGCAATATCGGTGTCAACTATTGTGTACCGGTGTAAATATCAAGTGCCGGTGATAAAAATTACATCCCTAGTGTAACATGCCAAGTGTCGGTATCCTAAATCACGTATCAGGCATAACATGTCCAAGGTCGGGTAAATACGGAGTGCAACATCATATATTCATTTACATAGCATGATATCATGTATCAAATTTTCGGTATTCAATACTAAGCATGCTAACATATCCACATCCCCCTTCCATGCTAAAATACAAGAGTATTTATTTTTAAATATATTAAAAATGCTCGCATAATATTAAAGTAGAGGCATGTCAAAAATAAAGTTGTACTCGCCTGAAACCGGGTAAAATACCGGTTAGAATCCGGGAATCGGCGAACCGTCCAAGTAAACCTTTAGCCCACGATTTATATATTAAAATATATAATTATAAATATTTATATAAATATTAAAGAGGGAATGGGAGAGGAGAGAGAGATGAGAGAGAAATTTGTAGGAAAAAAAAGGGAAAAAGAAAGGGAGGGAAAATATGATTTATTTTTGAAATGAATTGGGATTTAAAGGAGGAGGGTAGGGGATGTAAATAGAGGGTTGTAGTTTAGGAAAAAGGTGAGGGGTATTTTTGGAAAGAGGAATTTTTGTTTTAGTTTAGGGATGAAATGAAAGAAAAAGGAAAGAAAAGAAGAAAGAAAAGAAAAGAGAAGAAACGAAGGAGGGGGGTTGTGGGGGGTGGCCGGCCGGCTGTAGGCCGGCGGCGACGACTGCAGGCCGGCGGCGGCGCCGCCGGCGGGGAGGGGTGGCGGCGCGCGCGGGCGGAGAGGAGGGAGGAGGTGGGTTGTTGTTGTTGTTGTTGTTATGTTGATGGTGGTGATGGTGGTGGTGGTGGTTGTGGTGGTGGTGATGATGTTTGGTGGTGGTGGGAAGTTAGAGGAGGTGGAGGAGGTGGTGATGGAGTAGTTATGGTGGTGAAATTGTTGGTGGAGATGGGGAATTTTGGAAAAATTGAAGGTGGAGATGAGATGGGTTATGGTGAAATTGAAGGTGGAGGAGGTGGAGTTTGGGGTTGTTGGAAGTGGAGGAGTGTTGTGGGGTGATGGGGAGCGCGGTGGCGGCGGCTTGGGCGGCG
Organism: Agave tequilana; assembly: GCA_038442645.1. Lineage (NCBI taxonomy): Eukaryota > Viridiplantae > Streptophyta > Magnoliopsida > Asparagales > Asparagaceae > Agave > Agave tequilana. The sequence continues at coordinate 217,336 of JAVJIF010003107.1, read as the reverse complement.
GCTAGGGCGACGGTGGTGATGGTGGAGGTGGTGTGCGTGAGTGGGAGTTGAGTTGTTGGGTTGAAGATGAAGTTAAAATGAAGGAGGTATTTTAAGGAGAGAAGATAAAAGGGAAAATGATTAAAATGGATATGATTAGAGATGATTAAGGGAGATGGAGTGAGGGAAAAATCTTGCTCAGTCCATGATGGACTGCTCCCTGCTGCAGCCGCTGTTGGGAGTTGCAGGGAATGGTGTTGGAGTGAAGGAGAAGAAAAGAAAGAAGAAAAAGAAAGAAAAGAAAAGAAATTGGAAAAAAAATAAAAGGAAATGATTAAAAATAGTTAAAAATTTATAAATAAATATTTTATTAAATAATAAAATTGGTATAATATTCTGGAAGTAATAAGTAGAGGATTTGAGAGGTAAAAGCAAGAAAAAGAAAGGACGGCAAATTTTATTATTATTTTAATAAGGCGAAAATTTGACTGTTTCAGAATCCTTCCGAAAAATTCTCAAAAATAGAAAATATTATTCTAAGATGTTTGGTGAAATCGGATTTGAAAAATATAGTGTAGTTTTCAAAATAAAAATCCTGGAATCTTCCGGCGATACCGGCTGACACCAGGATCGGTGAAATTTTGATAAATTTTGAAAAATCCCAAAAATGTTTTTAGCTAGAAAATGATATTCTAAGATATACTGTGAAAGCCGTTTTTGAAAATTCAATCCCATTTGAAAACTAAAAATCCGGGAATCAGTCAGCGATGCCGACCGACACCGGTTTTGGAGATTTTGCAGAAAAATTTCAGAAAATTTCAGAAAATCATAAAAAATCTAAAATATTAGAAAACAGTCTCTGAAACTAAAAATGGTCCAATCGGACTACCAGAAAGTCAAATCGGGCTATTGGCTGGTATCGGTTCCCCGGTCCGGGTCAGGGCTTACTCTAGGTCTAAGAATCCAGATCTGACACTCAATAATATGAGGAATCACAACTTAAAAACTAATATTAGAAGAAATTACAATAACATGATCGAAAAAGTTGGGACACGTATCTGGGTACGTATCCCGGGAATGGGGTGCTACAAGTCTATTCTTTCTTTAAGCATGGTAATCTCATTAGAATCAACTAGTGGGGACTTGCCTTTACAAGAAATCTTGTACTTATCAAAATCATTTTGAGTAGTAACTAAAGTAGAGAGCAAGTCAACTTTTTCTTTAGAAAGAGTAGATACTTGATGATTAAGAGACTCATTTTCCTTTTTCATTTTTAAATACTTTTTCTTTAGGAAATCATAATTATGTGATAATTCTACAAAAGCTTCTCCTAGTTCATCCATGGAAAGTTCATTATCAAAAGAAGTGAAAGGCGTTACCTTGCTTGTGCTTTCATTAGCCATGAAGCACATGTTGGCGGTGTCGATTTCCTCCTCGGATTCGCTCTCGGAATCCCATGTAGCCTTCATTGCTTTCTTCTTGAAGGGCTTCTTGGAAGTGGAAGGCTTTGCTTTATCCGGGCACTCCACAACAATGTGACCCAGTCTTTGGCAATTGAAGCAAATAATCTTTCTTTCTTCTTTGCCTCCTTGCTATCTCCTTCTTCCTTGAAATTTAGCCTTGTTGTACATCCTCCGGACGTTCTTCACAAGAAGTGAGAGCTCTTCATCATCTTCTTCTTCATCGTCTTCGTCGGAGTGTGTGGATTGACTTTTGAAGGCTATAGTCTTCTTCTTGGAAGGAGCCATGTCCTCTCTTGCTTTCCTCTCCATCTCATGGGTTTTGAGGTTCCCAATGAGACCAATTAGCTCCATTCCTCCTTGTCATTGAGTTCCTTCAAGGTTGTTGCTTTTACTTCCCATGAAGGAGGAAGAGCCCGGATGATGTTTCTAACTCTTTGGTCATTATCAATGCCATCACCTATAGAAGAAAGTCCATTAGTAATCTTAGTAAATTTTGTAACCATATCATCTATGGTTTCATTTTCTTGCATGCAAAAGTTTTCATATTGGGACCGAAGAAGGTCTATCTTAGCCCTCTTCACTTGTGAAGTCCCTTCATGTGTAACTAGCAAATGTGTCCAAATTCATATGCGGACTTGCAATGAATAACTCTAGCTATATCATCATCATTAAGGGCTTGAAGGAGTGCATAATGAGCCCTAGCATTGGCATCAAATTCCTTAGTCTCAATTTCGGACCAAGTGGATTCATCACCGGGGGTGCACTAAAGGGTTTGGTCATGGCCTTTGCAACTCGACTTCCTAGAGATTGCAAGAAAACGGTCATCTTAACCTTCCATATGGGAAAGTTAAGTCCATCAAACTTAGGGGGTGTCTTAATACCATCGACCATCTTTACTAAGTGAGAATGAATGAAATGATTAGCAATATTAGGATCTCTCTAAGGTTGTTAAGCCAAGAGCTTAGAGTCCAAGCTCTGATACCAATTGAAAAACACCTAGAGGGGGGGTGAATAGGTGTAATTGCTAATCTAACAATCTTTTTAAAACTAAGATGAATGAATTATGCAACGATCTCTCAAAACAAGACTAAGAGCCGAATACCCCGTGAAGGGTTCTGAACTCCTCCCCCTGATTCCCTTGAATGGGTTAGAGGTGCGCAATGCAAACTTGTTGTATGAGAATTGATCGAACAAAGTATGAATAATATGCAATGATGAAATGCACACAATATATCACAAGGAATGAAAACAAGATCTCAAGCAAATAATTTGAAAGCAATAGAGTGCAAGAGAAATTTAAAGCAAAATGGACAAAAAGAAATCGCAAACACAAGATGTTTGTTTCGAGGTTCGAGCCACCGCTCTACTCCCCGCCTTCACCTCCGTGAAGGGTTTTCACTATCCACCGAGGACGCTTACAACGGTCTACCAAAGACCCGAGCACCGAGCTCCACCACTTACAATAACCTCTACCGAAGAGGTGTCTCAACAAGAACAAGATGAACACAAGTAACCAAAGTGATCACAACAAGATCACTAAACTTCTTACAAACTCTCACTCTTTTATAACTTCCTTATAGATTGAGTAGGGAATTTTGGCTCTATGAAGTGTAGTGAGAAAAACTCAGTTGTAGTATGATTTTTGTTTGAGAACACAACTGAAACAAGCTCAAGAAAGAATGGGAAAATGGAGAGCTTAAAACTTTTCTTCTCTTTTGAAAACTTAGGTATTTTTCTTGGTATTTTGCAAGAGCCTATTTTCCTCTATTTATAGGGAGAGAAATAGGTTAAAACTAATTATTTTAAGCTTATTTGATCTGGAAAAGATCTCCAAAAACTCAGAAAAAGTCTGCCAAAATAGATTACAAAAACAGATTTCAGAAATACACAAAAGAGGAAAGAGTCGTTGGGGTTCTGCAGGCCTGGCGGTCGACTCGTCCGGTCGGCCGTCCGCCCTGCTGGCAGTAGCCGTTGGGCTTGGGTTGACCGCTCGGGTCGACCGTCCTCTAAAAAGAAACACAGGTTTCTGAAGGCGGTCGACCTCGAGGTCGACCCAGAAAACCCGAGAGCAAACCTGCAGACAGTCGGTCGACCCGGGCGGTCGGCCGACAGACATGCACAAGCGTGCATGTCCTGTGCAGGTGCCGGTCGACAGGGCGGTCGGCCGGTCTAGCCTGAAACAGAAAAACAGCAGGAAACCAGAACTTGGAATTTTTTTGTAAAATATTTTGAAGTAGAGATAGCTAAGTATCATGCTTGAAAAAGGGTAAACATACATGATTTAAACATGATATATATCTTTGTAAAAAATTAGGATCATGTATTTTGTCAAGGCATGAAACTTAGAAACAAAAGCTTAAACATGAAAACTTGTATACAAAAAATGTGTGTGTGTATCCTAGAGCCAATTTTCCTAAACTCAAACTTTAACAAACTATTTCTTACATTGATTCTAAGGACTACAAGTTCTTCAAGTGGGCTTCTCCATATGATCTTGAAAACTTGATTCTTGAGCCCGAATTGAGGTGACTTGAGTCAAAACACCTTCCTTTAGGGAAGAAACCTTCTAGTTTCATTTGAACCCTGAAACATTCTAAAACAACAAACATGATTAGTACAAATAACTATATATGTTTTGTAATCATCAAAACACACTAAAAATGGGTAATTGTAACCTTGGGCCAACAACGGCCCATGAGACTAGTACCTCGAAGGAATAATCCAAATAAGGAAACCCTCATTTATATACCTTTATCTCATGTCACCGTAATCCAAGCGCGTACAACCCGAGTTACAAAACAGCACAACAAATTGTTTATTAGCCTCTTATTATAATTGGGGCCGTCTAAGTTGTAGGTTTTAGTATGCGTCCCATTCCACATACTTCTACTTACAACTTATAGAGCAAGTTATTTGGAAACTGATAAAGTTCGATGAATCATGTTTCGGATGGGCCCGTACATGCCCGGGACAACGGTCCAGGAGTATCCGGTGCTGAGCCAGAACGTACCGCTAGGTACCGGGACTTATTTACGCCCGAACAGGAATAGAGTATCGCAGATCCCATAGAAATAGGCCTAGGGCGTGTGCATACCGGCAGTAGTAATAAACAGGAGTACGGGTGCCAGCACACCCCACGGAATCCCTGGTGGCCGCCAAGTGATCCCTCAAGTATGTGGCCACGCGTGACTCGATAAGACCACCATAAACATGATTAATTAGGGCCCATCAGTTTCCCCCAAACCGGGTACAAGTTGTCTTATTAGAGTTTGTTATGTAATTATCAATTTACGGGAAATAACAAGAACAGGACATGATCAGGAATTCAGGTGTACAGGAGTACATGTATAACAGGAGTGCAGGTCACTGTATATAATACAGGATAACAGGTCAGGATTCCCGTAAATGTGATAATCACGGTCAAGTATTAATATGATAGGAGGCAAGTGATAAGTCATGTCATAACAGAGAGCAAATGTTAAGTAGTAGCATGTCAGGTGTCAGGTGATACAAACAGGTGTTAAATAATAGCATGTAAATGACAGGTATGAAGTAATGGCATGGCAAGTGTTAACATATCAGGTAAGTACATGGCATGATGATAGAGTAATAGCTGAGCACAACCAAGCGGAGCTGAACAAGCTGGAGGCACAGACAGCGAACAGAGTTTAGACACTAATGCGCTAGACGAGGTTACCGGGAAACTCGGTTTAAAATACGAGTAGAAAATCCAGCAGCATCTCGCCTAGACGAATTTAATGAATAAAGCGCTGAGCGCTAAGTATGCTCACCAGACGGAGCTGAGAAACCTGACGGTCTCAACTCACCTCTCTTTCGAGATAGTGAGAGACCGGAGGCTGAGAAACTTGATGGCTCAACTCACCTCTCTTTCGAGATAGTGAGAGACCGGAGGCTGAGAAACCTGACGGTCTCAACTCACCTCTCTTTCGAGATAGTGAGAGACCGGAGGCTGAAGGGCCTGGGGGCCAAGTACGCTCGGGGTTTAAGCGCACTCTCGGTGGCTACTAGCCATCCCAGGAGTGGGCAGAAACCCAGAGTCCAACGACCACGAAGGATCGGCCACGCATGGTATGAAGCAGTGGAATACATCACAGGCATGGTATATGTACAAGAATTAAACTACCCTAATACAAGCATTCGTCACAGGGCAATACATGTCCAGTCATTGGCACTCGGCCATACACAAATATAGGGACCCAGCCCAATACAAAATACATTTAAACATGGAATAAATACATGTCGACCCGACAAAGCGGGGAAACCCAAATGGAGGCGAGGATACTCGCCTAAATCACCAAAATGCTGAAAAGTCTGAAATCCATGGAACTCGCGCACGCGCCATAAAATATAATAATATATAAATATTTAGAGAGAGGAAGTGAAGAGGAGAGAGAAAGAGTTAGAAAGAGAAAGAGAGAGTAAGAGAGAGAAGTATATGGAAAGAGAGAGTGCACAGGGAGAGAGAGTGCACAGTGAGACGCAGGTTTTGGGAGTGAGACGCGGGGGTCGCAGACGCGGGAGTCGCGTCGCGTAGATGCCACAAACGCGGGGTTCGACACCCGCGTTCAAGTCAGGGCACGAGGAGAACGCGAACGCGGACTGGGTTCTGCGTTGCGTTATCTCGAGAAGAACACAAACGCGGGCATGAGCTCCGCGTCGTGTTGACACGGGAAGGACACAGACGCGAGCATGGATTCCGCGTTGCGTCGATATAAGAACGCGAAGGCCGCGTTAAACAGATGTCAAGAACGCGAAGGTCCGCGTTAAGGAGTTGCCTGGACGCGGGGGCGAGATCCGCGTCAGCAATATACAGAGAGGAGGAGGGAGACCTAGAGAGAAAGATATTAGAGAGAGGAGAGAGAAATCAGGAGAGAGAGAGAATCTTGAGAGAGAGAGAGAGAGAGAGATTGTAGAGAGAGGAGAGAGAGGAGAGAGAGAGGGGGCAGGAGAGAGAGTAAAAGAGAGAAGGGGGGCGGTTGCTCCCCTCTCACAGCTCACGGCCAGGCCAGGCCAGGCCTGGCCGTGGCTTCGCCTGGGCCGGCGCCGGCGGCCTCCGGTGGCCGCGGCCAGGCGCCCGAAGCGGCGCCCAGGGCGGCGCCGGTCGCCGCCGGAGAAGGGGGGTGGCGCGCGGCCACCCCAAGGAGGGGAGAAGGTGAGGTGGTGGATTGGGTGGTGGATGGCCGGAGATGAGTTGAGGGAGGTGGTGGTTGAAGGAAGAAGATGATGAGGGAGATGGTGATTTTGATGGTGGTTGATGTTGTTTTTGAAGGTGGTGGAGAGGGAAGAGGATGGCCGGAGTTGGGGTGGTTGCTCGTCGGCGTTGGCCGCCGGAGGTGGTCGCCGGGGCGCTGGGGTGGCTCGGTTGGGTCGTCGCCCAAAAGGAGGAGGAGAAGAAGACAGAGGAAAAGAAGAGAAGGAAGAAAGAAAAATAAGGAAAAGGAAAAGAAAAGAAAAAAAGAAAAGGAGAAAGGATTGATGGAGTGATGGATGGGAAAGGAATTAAATGAAGGGGGGTGAGGTGATGTCGCCCACGTGGAGGGGAGTGGGCTGGAGTCGGTGGAAGAAAAGGAAAGAAAAGAAAGAAAGAAAAGAAAGAAAGAAAAGAAGAGATTGAAAAATAATAATATTATAATATGGTCGAGAAATATCGACTGTTTCAGAAAAATCCCCAAAAATACCCAGAGGTAGAAAACATCATCCTGAGGAATAATATGAAATCGATTTTCAGAAATAAAATCCCATTTTCAAATTAAAAATCTGGAAGCCAACTGCCGATACCGGTCTACACCGGGTCGGCCGGATTTTGATAAATTCAGGTAATTCTCAGAAAAAGTATTAGATAGGTAATGCGATTTTAAGAAATAATATAAAAAGACACTACTAGTAATTCCACTCTGTTTGTAAATTAAAAATCCAGGAATCGGTCAGCGGCACTGGTCGACACCGGTTTTGAAGATTTTCAATTTAATTCAGGAAAATTTCAGAAAATCATAGAAAATCTAAAATATTGGAAAATGATGTTTAAAACTGAAATCGGTCAAATCTAAATATCAGGAGGACCAAATCGAGTAGTACCCTAGGATCGGGTCCTCGGTTCAGACTAGGGCTGACTCAGAGTCCGTGAATCCGGATCCAAGACAAAACGATCATATAAATAATTCATAATATAAAACAAATACATGAAGTAAATCGAAAAATACGATCGAAAAATCTGAATACGCAACTAAGTACGTATTCCGGGAGCGGGGTGTTACAATATATATATAAATGTTTTTGACATTAAATCCGAAAATAAGTTTTATTAAAATACCAAAACTCCAAACTCATGAAATAGACTATCAAACTAAGTTTGTTTAACTAGTTGAAGCATGCATGTATATAGAACAAATCTAATATACATTAAACCATGTAAACTTGTTTGTTTTGATTCTATCTATTCATGAAAACCAAGATCGGTTAAACTAAAAACCGAAAACCAATAAACATGAAACTTTAAACAAGTGTGTGTGTTGTGAACTTGAGCATATCACACTATCTAATCTTTAATAATGGATCTAAACTATAAACTAAGCAATGTACCGAAGTCTTCTTGTAGAGCGCCGTCTCCAAGTTGACTCGATCCAAACGTGATCCGCCGAGCTTGACTCCAATGAGTGCTAGATATGAACTTTGATGCTCGGGCTCTTGAATCACCATGTGAAAGCTCCAAAACACCTTTATTGAAGTTAATCACCTACTAATATCTTGGTTAAGTATCTGAAACTAAATATCACAAGATTATTAGTAAACCATAACTACATGAGTTAATCATCATCAAAACTAGAGTGGAAGGCATCTGGGCCAACACTGGTCACGACCATGGTGAGGAGTGCACGACTGAGGTACGTGGAGGCGATCGGCCAAGAAGGGGATAAGATGGCTCAGGCAAGAGGGTAGCAGCCGGAGGTGCTCGGCCATGGGTGTGGAAGGCGGGCTCCGATGAGGTGGTGATGTCCGTGGAGTGGTGGTGGAGGGTTGAGTATGGAGGAGGTTGGGGAGGACATAGCAGGGAGGATGGAGGAGAGCAAAGTGGATGTGGTGATGGCTCTTGTGTTGGCGAAGCTCGTGGCAATGCCGGCAGAGTGCGTGGTCTGTTTCGAGTTTCGCCGGAGAAGGTGCCACATGGTTCACGCGGAGGAGGGCATGGGCTCATGCCCGGGGAGGCGCATGGAGAGGAAAGGGTGCTTCTAGGCGTGAAAGGGAAGAGAAGAGATGAGATCAGTTTTGATAATTGAATCTGTTCTAGGATTTAGGGGTAGTTAGGATTTGATTTTAAAATTAGGATTATAGTAGTTAGGTTTTATGATTAGAGGAAGATAATATGGGGGAGTAATGGGCCAATTGGGTATTGGGTAATAGGATTATGGGTTGTGGGTTTAGCATATGGTAATGGGTTTGGGTTTGAGAAATAATAAGAAAATAATAACAACAACAACAATTTAACATTAATAACAATCTCAAACAAATAATTAATAATAATAAATATTACTAAAAATTCATAGTAATAGCCTATATGGAAAATGATTTAAATATCCTAATACAAATAAATAGATATTAACAATAAGAATTATAAATTATAACTAATAAATAAAATAGTAGTATTACCAAAAATAACCTTAAATTATATTTGTAAGAAATAGTCAAAAAGATGAGTTATAAATCATTTAATTAATAATTATATATAATTTATAATATATATTTGCAAATACACTCATATCTATATATATACAAATCATAAACATATATCTATTATATATATACAGGTATTTATACTCATGCACCAAATAGATTAATCAATAATAATAAGTAAATCTAAATAAATTTTAAAAAAATAGAAATATAATATTATTAGTTAGGGGATATTATAGAATAACTGGACGAATACTTAACAAACTATTTGTTAATTATTCAGTTTGTTTTCACCCCTACAGATGTCACCCCTGCTGAACCCAAAACCCAATAAAAAGACGAAAATAGGTAATGCAACAATGTATGTAAAGCATTACTATGTTAACAAACTTATAATGAATCTTACAATGATATATTTCACTAGAATTATAAAATGATCAAATTATAAAAGTGGGATTTCATTTCAGCCACCTAAATCAAGCATAATTAGGAAAAAAAAAACTCACTCGCATAATTTTATTCACTTCAGCCACCTCTTTTTTTTTTTAAGAAAGGATATGCGCCCACGTGTCAAGCACTGAAGCGCTCATCAGCAATGAAAAATAAAAAAACTCTTAAGTAATCGCTTCAAAAAAGCGGATCGCTCCGAAAATGCTCTATTTCTGAAGACCTGCATAAGATCAAGTTACAAAAACCATAATATTTCCATCGTCAATACTATTATAGTGGTCAAAATTGACCCTTGTAAGATGACACCACGTGTTTAAACAACCAGGAGGCTCCGGCACTCCATATCCTCCCGGAGCTAGTTCAACCCACACCGAAGTCACCTTTCGTCCCAAGAATACTTCCGTCCTTGTATTCTGATGTTCCAGGTCATCTCGGAGCTCTCTCCACTACGAAGACTTAAATCCACACAAGACAACCATAGTAACAAATCATCCCTAATTTTCACTGACAGTCCCAGCCTAACCCCCTCCCCGTTCATAATGTGTAACACCCTCTAACATGGACATTTATGGACAGAGATGGATTTTTCTGCATGCAATTTCAATAATCAAGCGCCCATAATCGCGGCCGTTACAACAAATCAGCACGTGCAGATCATGCGGTTACGATGATCACACTCGTACAATCCGTCTCTATGCACACAAATATACCTTCTCCTCTAACGAGAAGGGGCTTGCTTCAGATCTTACTTTTCTCAACTAAGCCCAACATTGAGACTCAGGCAAACACTTCCTCTAACCTGCAAATTATAGTGGATTCTCCTCCTCTTTCCTGTGATTTTTCCCGATTAACGATTTTCATGTTAAAATCCCGTGTCTCTTTCTTTATGTTCTGTGCATTAGCTTATCACTCACACACACCCTCATTCCCTGCTCTCGCTTATGGTGTCGATCGACCGTCTGATCGCTCGTGACAGAAAATCTCCACACAATCATATACATGCATGTAGAAACAGCTCTCCTTTCTTTCAAGATGTTAACACTTATAATTAGGTTGCACTGTAAACAAATCTTCTGAGATATGCCAATTCACAGGGGCTTTGTTCCAGCATTACTGGAGTATCAAAGATATATAACGAGAAATAATCTTAAAAATCAGGGATTCAACAAGTGTCATACAAATTATCATCAAAATAATCAACCACAACAGTAATTGTCATAACAATAACACGCAGGCCAAGAGTCTCCCATAAGAGTACATGATAATCAAGACTGATAATAAGAAAGCACACCGTACACTGTCTGCACAACTGTGATGACTAACAGGATAAAGGCGGCCAAGAGCGAGATAAAGACCCATGGATTTCTAAGATACGTGTGCACAAAGTTGGCACGCCACTCGTTCCAACTTCTACTGCAGTAGTCGCTCAACTGTCTGGTGACATCCACTCCTTTGTTAGGCGTCAAGATAATCGTGACTTCCTTGGTGAGGTTGTTGAAGAGGCTGGCGATATCTTCGTCGGTCCCAAACCATCCCTTTATTATACCTTTCTTTCTGAGCAGTGCAACGTCCTTTCCTGAATCGATGAGGCTATCCATGAAAAAGACATAGGCAGTCACCTCATTGTCTCCACGAACATTTTCAAAGGCGATGAGATTGCGAAGTATTGCCTCGGTGTTGTTATCAATGTCGATGGGGGGCAGGCTGAGGACACCATTGCTGAAGCTGATGTCCTTGAAACCTTTGCTTTCGCTGGTACTGAACTGGACCCCTGCTTCACGGAGGGCTACTACAGAACGAGGAACACAAATAGACCAAGCAGAGTAGTGTCCATGAACAAGCAACGCATTCCTGTAGATGTCCAATATGTGGAGGCCACTTACACCCTGTATATTTCCTAATTCTGCATTTCCTACGTGCGATTGTGCGAAAAAGTTCAGGACGAGAGAGATGACATCCACGTTTCTAATCTGCCAAACAGAAAAAAGAATAGAAGTTTTGATGATTAATTTTCAAGGAAATACATATGTTTGTCAAAAGTATTTTGCAAACTTGTAGCGAGCCTGTTTTCATCCAGAACAATGTTTCAAGGATAAAAAATAGGGCACAAACTACTAGACAAACCATAGAGTGTTCTAACATACTTGAGATCCGAGCCAACATCCGTGGCCAATAGGGCGGCCTTTTACCTGTCTCATACTTTGGGTCTGTTTGGTTGTCGTAACTGGCTGTAATTCGTAGTTGTAATTGATAAAGTCTTTTACAATTGTAAATGAGTTACATGTATGTAAATTTTACGGTGTTTGGTTGGTAATATAAAATTGTAAAGTGGGAAAGTGTATTGTACTTTACGGTGTTTGGTTGTCGTAATGTATAAGTCGTAAGTTAAAAGTTGACCACAAAATTAACTATTTGGTGATTTTAAAAGTTTTAATACTGCAAATAAATATTAAAAAAGTTAAATATTAAATTTTTTTAATATTAATATAAAAAAATATTACAAATTTGTACGACCACAAAATTAACTGTAACTGGGCTGTAAGTGAGTGGTAACTGGGTTGCAAGTGAGTGTTAGTTGAGTTACGTAAGTCTTTTATGAATTACGGTCCAAACAAACGCCGTAGTTGTAACTGGGTAGTAAGTCATTTACGAATTACAGAGTTTTACACGAAACAAACGACCCTTTGTTCCATGTTTTTAGGTACAAAAGGGAATTTCTTGTCCGTAATCTTCTTTCATTAGAAATTTGGTATGGGCGTTTATAATTTATTAAGAAAATTGAAATAAGAGAAGACACATGCATTTTTTCCTCTTAGACCAATTAAGCAATGAATGTTTTACAGGACTAATTTATACTTTATTGAAGCAGTGAGCTTTTAATGTAAGAGATGACAAATATAAAAAGAGATTAAACAGATAGTAATAAAAAGCTAATAGAAACAAAAGAGACAGTACACCAGTATTTAATATGGTTCGATCAATGTGACCTACATTCATGGGAGAAGACAGCAAGAGGAATCCACTAATCAAAAGGGAGAGAATACTAGAGATTACAACTCTACTCTCACTCACCCAAACCCAATGAAACCCAACTCACTAGAGTTTAACAAAAGGAAGATAAATGGTAAGAGAAAGGAGAGGATAATACAATCTCACTTCCTTGCTTCTTCTAATTCACCACCCGTAGCACTCCTATATATATAGGAGTCAGGACCCATCAACATCAATCACCAACCCCATCAGCCCTCTTTCATTTGGGTGGCTGAATTTATCTTCATATGGTGATTAATTTAAGACTTTAGGGTAGCTAGAGATTTCATAGGGTGGCTAAAAAATTTTAGGGAAAAGGTCTACAAAGATGGCTTTGTTTGTTTCTATTTATTAAAGACATACCAACAAATCTTCATCTTATCTTGAATAAATAACAAATCTCTCTACCTTAACTTGAACTGTATCAAGCGTCCTTTGGATCCTTTCTATCTTCCCTAGCCCCAATAGGCTCAACTTTCGCCACTTTGAACACCAAGCAATTCGAGACAGTGCTCGAACTTACGCGAAGGTACGGAATTTGTCATCATATCTGCTAGATTATCTGCGGTATTAATTTTCTTAACTTTGATGACTTTAATTTCTCGAATGATGTGATACCAGACATCAATGTATTTGGTTCTCTCATGATATATCTGGTGTTTCGTCAGATATATAACACTCTGACTGTCACAAAACACCATAGTTACTCTTTGGTGTAACCTGAGATCTTCAATCAAATCTATTAACCAAATAGCTTCTTTTCACTGCCTCTGTAACTGTCATATACTCTGCCTCTATAGTAGACAAATAAACAGTCGACTGTAAAGTCGCCGTCCAACTAATGGCACAACCTGAAAGAGTGAAAGCATAACCCGCCAGAGATCTCCTTCTATCCAAATCGCCAGCAAAATATGAATCTGAATATCCGACAATTTTGCAATTAGGATTAGTTTCCCTGTTAAAACACAGACCAATATTAGTAGATCCTTTTAAATCTCACAAAATCTGTTTCACTGCTTGCCAATGGCCTTTTCCTGGCTTGACATATATTGATTTACGACACTGACTGTATGTGAAATGTCCGGTCAAGTACACAACATAGCATACATAATGCTTTCAACTGCACTGGCATAGGAAACATAAGACATGTACTTCTCCTCCTCATCAGTTTGAGGAGACAAATCTACTTAAAGTCAAAAATGAGCAGCAAGTAGAGTTTTCACAGGTTTAGCATCAAGCATACCAAATCTTTCTAGAACCTTCTCGATGTATTTCTTCTGAGATAGGAACAATTTTTCTTCTTGTCTATTCCTGTGAATTTTCATTCCCAAAATCTTCTTCGCTGCTCCCAAATCTGTCATCTTAAACTCTTGTTTGAGTTGAGCTTCCAACTTATCAACTTCAGATATATCTTAAGCTGCAATTAATATATCATCAACATACAAAAGTAAATATACAAAAGAACCATCATTGAGTTTTTGATGATAAACACAACTATCATATTTACTCCTAGAGTAACCATGCTCAATCATGAAAGTATCAAAACTTAAATACCATTGCCTAGGTGACTGCTTCAAACCATAAAGAGATTTTTTTTAACTTACACACATGATCTTCTTTGCTTTCAATAATAAATCCTTCTGGCTGATGCATAAAGGTTTGCTCTTCAAGCTCGCCATGAAGAAAAGCTGTTTTCACATCAAGTTGCTGGAGCTTTAGATCGAACCAAGCAACCATCGCTAGCAACATGCGAATAAAGATGTGCTTCACAACTGGAGAGAATACTTCATTTAAATCGACACCCTCTGTCTGACTGCAGCCTTTGGCTACCAAGCGTGCTTTGTATCTTACAGACTCAGCACCAGAAATTCCTTCTTTTTTCTTGAAGACCCATTTACAGCCAACAATTTTCTGTCCCTTGGGCGGTTTCACTAACTCCCATGCTTGGTTCTTGTGAAAAGATTCTATCTCTTCAGTCATAACAACAGTCCATTATGTAGCTTCATCAAAACTGATAACCTCCTTGTAGGTCGAAGGTTCTGGAATCTCAATAGATTCTGCCACACTTAGAGTATAAGCGACCATATCTACATAAGCATATTGCTGAGGTGGACGGATATGTCTTCTTGCTCTTCCAGTGGCAATACTATACTGTCACTCTTGTGGTGTATCATCACTCGAAGTGGAATCTTGAGCATCATTGACTCGTTCAACATGTGTGCTCTCCTGCACTCCTTTTGTAATTTTGCTCTGAAATTTCACCTGCTTGCTTGCTTCTTCTTCTGAACCTGTAGACTCGGTTGAAGCATGTAATATTCATCAAAGTAACATCCCTACTAATAATAAATTAGATGACTTAGGATCAGGACACCACAACTTGTATCCCTTCACTCTAGTATCATAACCAAGAAATATAACTTTCTTTGCCCTAGGTTCAAGCTTACCATAATTTACATGAAAATAAGTAGGACAACCAAATACTTGTAAATGAGAGCAATTTGCAGGGGTACCAGAGCATACCTCCTCAGGAGTCTTAAAATTGATGACTGTAGAGAGAGACTGATTTACCAAATAGCAAGTTGTATTTACTGCCTCGGCCCAGAAGCATTTTGACAAACCACCATTAGAGAGCATACACCAAGCTCTCTCCAACAGTGTCATATTCATCCTTTCTGCAACTCTATTCTATTGTTGTGTGTACCGAACTGTACGATGCCGCACAATTCCTTCATTTTCACAGAATTGATCAAACTTTATGGAATAAAACTCCATTCCATTGTTGCTCCTGAGGCGCTTCACCTTCTTTCCTGCTTGCTTTTCGATCATAACCTTCCACTGCTTGAAGGTAACAAGCACATCGCTCTTATGCTTGAGAGGATACACCCAAATTTTTCTAGAATAATCATCAATTAAAATCAGAAAATAACTAGCTCCACCTTTAGATGGAACCTGAGAGGGACCCCAAACATCTGAATGGATGAGTCTAAGGTGTCTTTAGTCCTGTGAACACCTGTACCAAAAGAAACTCTGTGCTGCTTGCCAAAAATACAATGTTCACAAAAGTCAAGCTTTCATATTTTTGGTCACAAAGCAAACCTTCCTTATTCAACACATGTAGTTCTCTCTCACTCATATGCCCTAACCACATATATCACAAACGAGTGGTATCTATGTCTGGGTCTTCTGATATAGACACAGTGGCAACACCTGTCACCGTGCTACCTTGAAGGATATAAAGGGTATTCACCTTTTTTTCTTTCATCACAATAAGAGAGCCTTTATTAACTCTCAAAACTCCACCTTCAGCTAAAAACTTATAGCCGTTGGAGTCAAGGGTACCCAAAAAAATCAAATTTTTCTTCAAATCTGACACATGCCGAATATTATTCAATGTTCTAACAATACTGTCGTGCATCCTAATCTTGATTCACATAATACCAATTGTCTTGTAGGGCATGTTATTTTCCATTAAGACATTACCACCATCAATTGACTGGTAGGTCATAAACCAGTCCTTGTGTGGACATATGTGATAAGGACAACTTGAATCAAGAACTCACTTATCTCGTGAACGGGCATCAAAGACGGTAATGACAGAACCTCATGTGATGTGGAGGCTTCTTCTGCAATACTAACAACCGAAGATTTCTAATCTTGAGATTTCCTCCTAACATCTTTTTTTATTTTTCTTTGAGCTTATAACAATATTTTTTTATAGTGTCCAAACTTATGACAATAATGATACTCAATATTTTTTCTTAACCTAGATTTAGATCTAGATTTTTCTAAAGATTTTTCTCGACGCTTCTCTATACGATCGACAAACAAGCCTTCAACTTGATTCTCACTTCCTACAACTGATTTCTGTCTTAACTCCTTAGAATGTAAGGCTAATTTGACATTTTCTAAAGAAAGTGTATCTCTACCATAGAGCATACTATTAACAAAATTTTCAAAGGAAGGAGGTAATGAGCATAAAAAGATGAGAGCTTGATCTTCTTCATCTATTTTAACATCAATATTTTTCAAATCTAAATGGTCTTTAACTGGCATACCTTCCTTCATGCGAAGGGTGAAAAGGCGTTGCTTCAAGTAGAGCTTGTTGGTCAGGGACTTTGTCATATACAAGCTCTTTAATTTGAGCCACAAACCGGCAACGGTATTTTCATCGGGAACCTCCCGCAAAAATTCGTTGGCTAGACAAAGTTGTATGGCACGAGTTCTTCCATTCATCCTCAGACATGGATTCCGGCAACTTGTCCTTGCCGGACAAGATTTTCAACAGGCCTTGTTGCACCAGGAGAGCCCACATTTTGACTTTCCACAAATTGAAGCTATTCCTCTAGTCTAATTTCTCTACTTTGTACTTTTTCGAAGCCATCTCTAAACCCACAAGAAAATAACACTAGCTCTGATGACAGTTTGTTGAAGCAGTGGGCTTCTAATGCAAGAGATGTCAAGTATAAAGAAAAATTAAATAGATAACAATAAAGGCTAATAGAAACAAAGAGGACAGCACACCAATATTTAACGTGGTTCGGTCAATGTGACCTACGTTCACAGGAGAAGACATCAATATGAATCTACTAATCAAAAGGGAGAGAATACAAGAGATTATAACTCTAATTTCATTCATCCAAACCCAATGAAGCCGAACACACTAGGGCTTAAAGGAAATAAATGGCAAGAGAAATGAGAGAAAAATACAATATTTAGCAACTCTCTCATTCTCACTTCCTTTCTTCTTCTAATTCACCACCTGTAGTACTCCTATATATAGGAGTCAGAAGCAATCAACATCAATCACCAAACCCATCAGCCCTCTTTCATTTGGGTGGCAGAATTTATCTTCATAGGGTGGCTAATTTATGACTTAAGATAGCTAGAGATTTCATAGGGTGGCTGAAATATTTTGGGAAAAAGTCTACAAAAATAACTTGGTTTGTTTCTATTCATTAAAGACATATCAACATACTTCTTATATCGAATGGCTACATCCAACGAGGGTCGACTAGAATAAAACATTCCCCCATCTATAAGATTTACCTCGATTCATATAATTCTGGTGTTACTTGGTTGCATGAATTTTGAACTTATCCCGATGGATGTTAAAACTGTATTTCTTTCTAAATAATAGACAATGATATATTTCTTTTTTTTGTTTTTTTTTGAAACCTAGGTCGTAACCTAGTGCAAGCAGGATTTAAACCTCTGACCTTTTGCCCGCTACAAAGAGTTTTTTACCATTTTGCTACAATGAAACTTGCTACAAGGATATCTTTATAGATCAATAAAAGAGCTTTATATCTAAAGTTTGGAGTGCAAAATTTACAAGCTGTCGTTATGTATTTTGGGTTATGATTGCCAAAAAGATCACTGCTTTTAATTAAGCAATCTGCAGATAAATTCCTTATGTTGATCCTATATGTTGATGACATATTAAAGAGCAATGGCTCCAAGTGACAAATAGTTGGTGAAAGCCACCAAGGGGTGGTTGTTCTCTAATTTTGAGATGAAGAACAAAAATAACATGACTGATGTGCTCGGGGTGAAGATTCTTAGGGATCGCTCGGAAATGATCTTTGGACTATTGTGAGTGACGACAAGGTCCGCTCCTCATCCTCATGGATGCCTATACGAGGGAAAATCTTTCTACGATAAGCATACAGATGATCATAGTAAATTTCTCTTCACTGGCTTTATGGTTGTAAATTTTTATGTTTACTATATATTTATATATATTATTTTTTTTAGCAGAGCGGGAAGTTTAGTATATATTTATATATATTATTTTTTTTAGTAGAGCTTCACGCTCTATTTTTTCTGTTTAAAAAAGAAATGTACATTAGCAATGTCTTAGAGCGTTTCTTGATGAACAACTCAAAACTAGTTATCACTCCAATAATGAAGAACGACGACTTTAGCCTAGAATATTATCTGAAGACACCTGACAATAAAGTAGATGGCAGTAATCCCATACTCTAATGCCTTTGGTTGCTTGATGTACAATAAGATTTGCACTTGCCTCGACATCTGCTTTTCTATTTGATAGCTAAGTCGATATCAAACTGACTTGAGAGTTGATCACTAAAATATGTAAGAGAGTCATACGGATACCTTAAGGGTACTATGGACTCCGTGCTTCACTATGGAGCATCGAATTTGCAACACTAAAGGATACACGAACGCCATTAGTCTGCATAGATGGTGATGTATTGTTTTGTTATACATTTGATGTATTTTGTTATACGCTTTATTATCACCATTTGTTCGTGAATGATTTACTTTTGTTGGCATTTATTATATATTCACCCTCATATATTGTTGAGCATTGGCTATGCATATTTCGATAACCAATAACCCACGTAAATCATTAACAAAAGTATGTCGAACAGGGTGATAAATTGACACTTTCACACGAGCAATCGTCTTCGGCTTTGTAAAGCAGTAAATATAGATGGACTATATGTATATTCAAGCCATCATGAGTTTCCTTGTATGCATCGAATCCAGCCTTTTTAGATGGGCTATATGCATACATCGCATTGGTTGGAGTCGAGATGCATTGAAACAGTGTTATCTAGTAGTTGTATGGCTGACAGGGTGGATTCCTACATTCACTATAACATGTATTAAAAGCCAGATGTGCGTGCCTCACTCTTGCCGCCAATGGATTGTTGGCGAATGAGAGGCACCAGATTTGCACACGAAGACCCCTCAACAATGTAAAGAACCGACTTTAAAGTTTTTAAGGTGATGATTGAGAATAAACAAACACTTTGGAATAGTTCCGGGTGGCAAACATGTTTCAACCAAACATGACAAAACCAAACCCCACTCATACTTTCGGGTATGGATCAGCCTCAGGTTGACTTCGGTCAAATTTGGTCAACCCGATTGACCTCGGTGTTTGGTCGGAAAAGTAGCGTGAAGTAAAGTTTCTTTGAGTGGATGAAAAGTTACAACGGAACGATTCCGATTATAAAAGAGGAAAAAATAACTAGTTCTCCCCTTTGTTTAAGGCTGGGTTCTTCGTGAGACGACGGAGAGTGATTCTTTTTCTCCGTTGAATGGCTAAATGACAAACTTCTTTTCGGGATGCTCTTGAAAATCATCAGAAGAGCACTCTATTTTTAACATACTAAGTGTTTGGAACCCACTGATTACTCTTTTTCTCTTCTTTATGGATTTTTGAACAAGTAAGAGGAAAGTAAGAAGATTTTAGTTTGAGAATTTTTAGTTCTCAATCATTAAGAGTTTCTCTTAACTTCTCTGCTCAAAAAGTCCTCTCCAAAAGTCCTCCTCTTCATAACTCCTCAGGCTATTTATAAGAAGTTATAAGAGTATTATTGTCCTCAAAAATCTCTCCATAATAGGGATTAACTCCCACATTACGTGGAGAGTTAATTGACCTAGTAATGGGGTCAGTTATAATAGAAATGCGGGTCTCGCACTGGACGCGGACTTCACGTTTGTATAGATGCAAGCCTTAAACTCGGTGTCAGTCAGAACGCAGAGTTACTTAGACCCGTGTATTTGAAGTGAAATGCAAGATTTTTCAAACCCGCGTTTGAAGTGGAGCACAGGGTTGCTCAGAGCTACACTTGAAATAGGACGTGGAGCTACTCCGACTCGCGTTTGAAGTGAGGAGCGGAGTTCTTCAGACCCGCGTCTGAAGTGGAGTGTAGAGTTGCTCAGGCCGCGCTTGAAATAGGACGCGGAGTTGCTGAGACTCGCATTTGAAGTGGGACACGGGGTTCCTCAGACGCGCGTTTGATATCCGTGTTTCTTCTTAGACGCGAGGTCTGCGTTTTAATTTAAACGCAACCTTCGCGTTGGGAGGATCATGTTTGATGAATTATCTTTAATGATTTTTAGACAGCCTACAAAAATTCCTCCGAAGTTGTCGATACTCTGCGGTTGACTGGGACGAATTTCATAATACTTTGGACTTCACATTGATTTCAGACACTTCGTGATTGGACTAGCAATCTTTCGAAATGTCCTGAGCTTAATCCTGTCTGGTTTCTGGTCTTCCTGAGTATACTGTTGAACTGTTGGCCCAAAGGCCATTAGCTCAATATCTCCATGAATATTTTGATGATAACAAATCATATTTAGTTATGTATTTAATAATTTTGTTTAAAAGAATTTCAGGTTCAAAACAAGTTGATTTGACGGCTCCACTATCAAGACTCACAAGTTTGGATGCCGCTAAAGATTTGCATTCACAAGCTAAGCATATTAGAAAGCTTCGGGAACAAGATTTTGAAGAAAAGACCAAGTCAAGATCAAGACAATGAAAAAGTCCAAGATTTGTATTTTTACTTTTCTTTTAGACTTTTTGTCAAAACCTAGATGTTAGAAGTAGAGTTATGGGATTATCACTTTCACACACATTTGTGGTTCATGGCTTCAAAAAGAATTTCAATTTTCTATTTCCAACTTAGTTTTAGAGTTAACATATTTTTGGAAATTAGTTTTAGAAACTTTAAGCTTTGGAAAAACGATTTTTGGAAAAACAAGTTTTTATCAAAGAGGATCTTTATCAAAATGTTTTAACATGTTAGAGTAGTGACTTATGATCATACTCCTATTTTTATAAGGTCAAAAACCTCAACCCAAAAGACCAAACCCAAACCCTTTCCTTGGTTTCTGCAAGATCTGATTTTTCAGATCTGACAGAGGCCGGTCGACCGCTCGGGTCGACCGACGTGCACGGCCATGCATGTGTGCACGTCGGCCGACCGCTCGGGTCGACCGGGCACTTAACAGTGCTCTCTGTTTGCTCCGGTCGACCCCGGGGTCGACCGACTTCCCTCAACGGTCAAAAATATGACCGTTGACGGTCGACAGCCCGGGTCGACCGACAGCTGTCAAAAAAGTCTGACAGACTCCAACAGCTATATTTTTCTGACTCTTTTGTTGGGATCTTCACCCAACGAGTTTCTCCACCAATTTTATCCTGTTTCTCAACCCCTATAAATAGGTGGTCACTTCAACATGATAAGACAACAATTTTTACAACATTTGACAAGTGACTTTTCAAGTCTTCATTTTAGAAAAAGATTTCCAAAGCCAAAATTTCTAAACACCCTTTTGAAGCCTATACCTCTACTTCACTCTAGTTTTGCACTTCACAATCCCAAAATTCTACATCTACATATTGGTTATAGGATTGTGCTAAGTGAGCGATTTGTGATCAAGTGTGATCAATTTTCTTCTTGAGCGAAGTTGTAGAGGCATCGGCCTCAAGCGAGCTAGTGTGTTCCGGGTAGTGTTGCGGCATCATAAGAGATCGGACAAGTGTGTCCTTGTATTGGCGATCCAGTGAGATCAACAATAGTGGAAATCCTTCAAGTGTGAAGGCGGGGACGTAGAGCGTGGCTCGAACCTCGGAAACATATACTTGTGTTTGCGTTTGCTCGAATTTTCTCTAAACTCAAACTCCTTTATTTCTTGCAATACTTATTGTGTTTATTATTGCTAGTTCTTTAATTTGAGCAATTTGTTAGTAGAATTTTTAATTCCGCATTATTGCCATATTACATATAGCCATCACCTATTCACCCCCCCTCTAGGTGATTTCAATTGGTATCAAAGCCTAACCCTACAATTTGGTTTAACCACCTTAGGGAGATCCTTGTCATTGGCTATATTATTTGTTGCATTCTTCATATATTGTGCATTTTACTCATTTCTCATGGCATCACTTGACTTTTCTAGCATCAAGTCCCCACCAAAATTTGATGGCTTGAACTTCCCCATTTGGAAGGTCAAGATGAACCTTTTCCTTAAATCCCTAAGAGTTAGGGTTGCTAGGTCCATTACAAAAGAATTTATAGAACCCCTCACTGATGAGAGCTCATGGTCCGAGGATACCTCCAAGGATTATGAAGCTAATGCTAGAGCCCAATATGCCTTAACCCAAGCCTTAAATGAGGATGACTTATCTCGCATCATTAATTGCAAATTCGCATTTGAAGTTTGGAACATTCTTATTGTGACTCATGAAGGAACGTCACAAGTCAAAAGATCTAAAATTGACTTGTTGCGTTCTCAATATGAGAACTTTTATATGTTTGATAATGAGAGCATTGATGACATGCTCACGCGTTTCACCAAGATTACTAATGCTTTATCTTCTCTAGGTGACGCAATCGACAATGACCAAAAGATAAGGAAGGTCATTAGAGCTCTTCCCAAGGCATGGGAAGTAAAGGCTACTACCCTCAAGGAACTCAACGATAGGGAGGAGATGGGCTTCTCCGGTTTCATCGGAAATCTCAAGACGCATGAGATGGAGATGAAAGTAAGAGAAGAAAGGGAGGCGCTCAAGAAGAAAGCACTCGCCTTCAAAGCCACTCCAACCATCCATGAAGATGATGACTCATCCGAAGATTGCGATGAGGACTTTACCATGCTCATCCGGAAGGTGGGCAAAATGTTCTACAAGAAAGGGAGGCAAAGCAACTTCCGGAGAGGGAAACCTCAAGGAAGATATGAAAAGAGAAGAGAAGAACCCGGTCCTTGCTTCCATTGTAAGAAGATCGGACATCTTATTGCCGATTGCCCCGCACTCCAAGCAACCACCTCAAAGAATGGCTTAAAGAAGAAGAAGGCTATGGTGGCAACGTGGGATGACACGGAGTCGGAATCCGAAGAGGAGAACGACGCCGCACACATGTGCTTCATGGCACATGGAGACGATGCTTCAAAGGTAACAAACGAAAACTCAATAGATGATGATGAGCTAACTATGGATGAGTTCGCCCAATTTTTTGAAGAACTTCAACATAGGTATGAGATTTCTCAATCTCATAATAAAAAGTTAAAAAGGGAAAATGAATTATTAAAAGATAAAATTAATGTTATTGAAAAAGAGAAAAATGATTTATCAAATGCTTTTAAGAAAGCAAAAATTGATTTTGAAAATCATAAGTTAGCTTGTAAGGGGAAAACCCCCATTATTTCTTGTAATAAAAATGATTTTGTTGAAATGCAAAAACGAGTTGATGTTTTAGATTCAACTCTTAAAAAGTGTGCTTTTGATTTAAATAAGTTTGCATCAAGATTTCCTAAGGGAGTAACCCAAGGGAAACACACTCATCATACACATGCACGAAAACATGCACACTCACATAAGCATGCATACATGTATGGTAGTGGTAGAATTTATGTTTGCACGCATTGTGGCCGCAAAGGCCATTTAGAAAAATTTTGTTTTACTAAACATAATGTGAACAATAAATATGTTTGGGTTCGTCCCGGTACTAATCCTAAAGGACCCAAAAAGATATGGGTGAAAGATCACCTAGAGGGGGGGTGAATAGGTGATGGCTAATCTAATGGTCACTTGTGAACAAATAATGCGGAATTAAAACTAAGTTGACCAAATTAAAATTTCTTTTAATTAAACACTTATGTATAACTCAAGAGTGTTGCCGAATTCCCCTTGCGAGGCTCTGGACAAGCTCCTCTAGATTCCCCTTGAATGGGTTGAGGTGCCGCGTTGGCTCTCTTGGTTGAATACTAGTGTTAACAACAATCCCACGCAATTATATATCAATTAAGCACAAGGGTATATATCATGCATATATAAGATGAATACAATGAAAGTAAATGCAAGATATAAAAGAGACAAAGAGAGAGAGAGGGAAGAGTAAGCAATCGCAAACACAAAGGGTTTGTTTCGAGGTTCGAGCACACTTGCTCTACATCCCCGCCTTCGACACACGAAGGGTTTCCACTATGCAAGATCCCAATGGATCTCTCCTCGGTGCCGTACACCTACAAACCCTCGGACACCCAAGTCCCGTACACACGCAAGCCCCCTAAGCTTGCCGAGGCCGCACCTCGAACCACCAAGAGTTCACAACCGAACTCCAACCACAACGAGCACACTTGCCCGCTTCCTCAAGGTACAAAGAAAGATCTTTGGTGATCACAACACTTTGATCACCTTACAAAGCTCTCACTACAACTCTCCTATAGGATAGATATATCTATGGATGCTCAAGTGTAGTGTGAGAAATCAAGGAAAGAAAGCTATGGAGGAAAACTCAAGAATCACTTTAACACTCTCTTGATAAAAACTCTTCCTTTTGATTGGAAGTATTTGCACTTAAATCTTGTGGAGAAACTCTTCTAAAAGTATCAGAAAAACTGCTCAAGAAATCTCCAAAATCTTAACCTCAAAACAGTTGACAAGACCCCCTTTTATAGGCTGCCAGAAATAGAGCCGTTGGGGTTCTGTCAGTGCTGTCGGTCGACCGCCGGTCGACGGCCAACGGTCATTTTTCTGACCGTTGCAGCCACCGGTCGACCGGCTCGGTCGACCGATAACCTGGAATGAACTGTCGGTCGACCTATCGGTCGACTGGACATTTCCAGAGAGCAAACTCTCTTGGTCGGTCGACCGACCCGGTCGACCGGCCACTGTGCTGACAACATGCACAGGGCTGTGCACATCGGTCGACCGGACCGGTCGACCGGTTTGGCCTGTCAGCCAGTCTCCAGGTCAGAAAACAGGATTTAAAAATCTTTTATAAAATCCTAAAAATACATAGAAATTCTACAAAAATAGTTTTACCAATATACTTGAAAGAACAAACATGCTTGCACAAAATCAAGACATGTTATATATGTTTTGGTCTATTTTTGTAACTTGGAAATATTAGCTCAATAACTAAAATGTATTTTTCCAAAACATGTTTTTCCAAACTTGTTTTTTTTCTAAATCTTCATCAAATACAAAAACAAGATATTTGAGTTCATTTTAAAGCATAGTGTGTATGGATATGATCCACTACACAATCAATAAGAAATATCTATGTTTTTGACATAAAGCTCTAATCATGATTTTGGTTTAAAAGATATGAACTATGAAATACCAAAATCTAAGATAAATATTTTTCTAAATAAAAATTCTTTTCTAAAATGAAATCTTTATGAAAGCAATTTAAATCAAGAGTTCTATCAAGAGTGTGTGTGTGTGATATAACTTGAGCAATCCACCAACTATCTATCCTTTACATTTTTACTAAAACAAAAATACAAATTCTATACCTAGACCCAAGTCTTCAACTTCTTGAAGTCTTCACTTGAAGCTTCACATCATCTTGACTTGGTCCAAGCTTGATCCAAAGCTCCTTGGATCACAACATGCAAGCTCCAAATCTTGATCTTTTAACCTTTGTTGAGCTTTGCACCTACTAAGATCTTGATCATGAATCTGTCACTAATTAGCACAAGATCATTAGTAAATATAACTTCATGAGTTGATCATCATCAAAACTAGGGCGATAGGCCTTTGGGCCAACAATCTCCCCCTTTTTGATGATGACAAAACTCATGAAATTATATATGCATGGATTAAAGTAAAGCTTCAAAGAAGCTCCCCCTTAACTCATGCATACCAAATAAATAAAAGATATGGCAATAAAAGCACATGAATATGTATGCAATGTAGGAGATGCAATCATATAAATCAAATCATAAATCAAGTCTTTTGCTCCTAATTGCAAGACAACATATATGCATAAATACAAATCTTACTCCCCCTTAAGCAAGGAACCAAATACTTCTCCCCCTTAAGTAAGGAAATCATGAAATCATGCATATAAAATCACAAATTCTTCTCCCCCTTTTTGTCAATCATCAACAAAGGGTTCAAAGAAAAATACATCAAATAAATTTTTCTCCCCCTTTTTGTCAAAAACAAAGAAATCAAGGAGGGATAACAAGTCAAAAATTTTAAGTTTTTGAATTCCAATTGAAATAAATTGAAATAAATTTTGAATTCTTTCAACAAATCAAATTATTGAATTTTGATACCAATTTTAAAATACAATGCACAAGCTTCTTATGAAATACCAATTTGAAATCTAATTAAGCTTAGCATCAACAATCTATGTGCTTTAAAGGATACTAATTGTAAAATAAGCACAAATAGATAACATATATGTATGACAAGATAATACCAATAGAAATTGATATAATTTGAAAACATTCATACATACAATCAAAATATGAGTATATATAGAAGATATTGATACCAATTGAAAAATATCCAATGATACCAATTGAAGAGATTAAGCTTATCATATACTCTACCACTAGAAGAATTCGAACTAGTTAAATGAAAGTGTTTATGAACTAGTACGAAATCCTTCCATCAAGGAATAAGTTAAAAAGTTTTTCATGAAATATCAATGAAACACAAGGCACTAAGAAACACTCTAATCCATAAAGTCCATATTTTCAAAAATGAGTGTACTAATGTTATGTGAAACATGGCATCATGAAAATTGCAATAAAACTCAATATTCCTTAAAATCATAAATTTTGAAAATACGAAAATCATCACAAATTTTAATATATGAAAATCATCAAAATTATATTTCATAGCATATGTATGTTTTGACAAGACATTAAGTATACATACATATCCCCAAAATACAATTGAGTCCTTATAAATAGATTTGCATGAAAAGCAAATGACTCAAGGGTTATCCATGTATATTTTAATGTTTTGGCAAAAGAAACTTATACATGAAATGAAATCACATGATCAAAACATAAATCCAAATGGGAATACAAGTTTAAGAATGTAATGATCATCAACACAAGGCTATACTAGTACATCTAATAGGCACAAATAAGCATTCAACCCAATCATATATAGATTTATTTGTGGTCCATAAGGTGTACAAGTATAAATCCAAGTGTTGACAAATACTAACATCTAAACTAATATTCAATACAATGTAGCATCAAAATTTTGAAATCACAAAAGAATTTATCCATAAAAATAGAATCATGTGCAATACTTGAAGAATAGATAACTAGTTTAAATAGATTTTTGACAAACTAGTTAAAGATCCTTAAAAAAATATAAGATCATATGTATTTCATGAATACTACTAAATACATAAAAGTTCAAGCACTCATATTCCATAAAGCTCCAAATTATATATTTTCTTAAAGATTGAGTGTTCAAAAGTTATGTAAATAGTATCTACATGAAAATAGTCATTGAAGCCCAAAACGATCATAAGTCAAATTTTTAACAACAAATCATGAAAAATCATTTTTCACTAAAATCAACAATTTTCATGGTATATGTATGGTTTATACAAATCTAACAATATGCATACATATCCCAAAAATAAAAGAGTCTATTAAATGTTTGCATGAAGGCAAGAGACTCACGGGTATACATGTATATTTATTAGATTTGAATTAAGCATGCATATACATGAAGTAAATCACAAAAATTGGCAAAACATGTATATATGAGAATTATCAAAACTAGATTATACATATGCATAAAGTGGATACAAGTGAGCATGAAGTTCAAATTATTTAAGAATCAATTGTAGTTCACTATTTGTATATGTATACATACAAGTTTGACAAATCTACATCTAAGCATGTAAATACCACATGAAGCACATGAAAAATCTTAAAACAAAATCATGAACATGCTATGAATATGACATAAGTAAATAGCATGAACATAAAAGTAGGAGTTTAGAGGTTGTTACCAACTCCAAAGCTCCAAGTGTGGTGGTCTTTCCCACCAAGATTCCTTGATAGCAATGCATCCAAATGTTTGTCCATCATGTCCATTGCATCGGCTACCAAGGCACCAATCCTCTCACGTTTTGTGAGAGCCCTCACCTACATCAAAATCAAAAGGTGGGGGTTTTGGTACCCATGTTTTCTTGGGTCCTTTGGGGTTAGTATTGTTGTAAGGAACCCAAAATCTATTATACTTAGCAAAATATAAGTATGGTTTCTTATCAAAACAATATTTTGCTAGATGGCCTTTGCGGCCACAATGTGTACAAATGTACACCTTAGCATGATGCTTATGAGTGTGATTGTGATCGTGATGTGCACCATAAGCATGAGCATGATGAGTATGTGCATGAGCATGGGGAACTTGTTTCTTTTGAAACAAAGATTCCAACTTAGAATGATTGAATGCACAAGAGTTCAAAGTTGAACTCAAATTATTCATTTTGTTTTTCCTATTCTTAATCTCATTAGATGTGGCATGAAAAGCATGATGAGATGAAGAATCATTTTTCTTTTTCTTTTTAGCAACAAAATCTTTTTCTTTTTCAACAAATTTTCTTTTCAAAGTAATATTTTCTTGAAAAATATTTTCCTTTTGTTTTTCCACCAAAATGATCTTATCCTTCAAAATAGTGTTCCCTTCACACAAATCATTTAATTTAGACATAAGGGAAACATTTTCATTTTTTAAATCCTCTTTTTCTTTTTCTAAACATGCAAGTTTATTTCTAAAAGAATCATTTTCTACATGCATGCAATCAATGTTCTTTTTCAAAATCTTGTTATCTTTTTCTAAGCATGCAATGTTATCTCTAAAAGAGTCTTGTTCTATATGCATGCAAGCAAGTTCCTTTTTCAAATTTTTATTATTCTTTTTAATCATGTCATATTTTTCAAGTATAAGATGACAAAAGGTAGTGAGCTCATCATATGACATGTTCTCATCATCGGATTCGGAATTTACCTCAAGGGGGTTATCCCCTTGGACCATATAGCATACGTTGGAGATGTCGCTTCCAACGTCCGAATCGCTCCCCGCATAGTATAGATCCTTTTCGCCAAGGGAGGTGATGATGTTCCAAGCTACAAAAGCCGAATCAATATTAGCAACCCTAAATAAGTAATCATCATTTAGGGTACTCTTCAAAGCATTAAGGGCTTTTGCATTAGCCTCAATGTTCTTACCATTTAAGCAATATTCTTTATTATTTGTGGCAAGATATACACTAAGGCCAAGTCCTTTGAGGAACAAAGACATCTTAACCTTCCAAATTTGGATGTTAAGAGTGTCAAAGGTGGGTGGTGACATGAAGTCCATGGTGTGTGTACTAAAATCTTGTGATTAGCCTAAAGGAGGATCTTTAACTCTTAGGTTGTTAGACCCAATATCAAGAGCACTAGCTCTGATACCAATTGTAAGATCACCTAGAGGGGGGGTGAATAGGTGATGGCTAATCTAATGGTCACTTATGAACAAATAATGCGGAATTAAAACTAAGATGACCAAATTAAACTTTCTTTTAATTAAACACTTATGTATAACACAAGAGTGTTGCCGAATTCCCCTTGCGAGGCTCTGGACAAGCTCCTCTAGATTCCCCTTGAATGGGTTGAGGTGCCGCGTTGGCTCTCTTGGTTGAATACTAGTGTTAACAACAATCCCACGCAATTATATATCAATTAAGCACAAGGGTATATATCATGCATATATAAGATGAACACAATAAATTGAATGCAAGATATAAAATAGAGACAAAAAGAGAAAGAGAGCAAGAGTGAGCAATCGCAAACACAAAGGGTTTGTTTCGAGGTTCGAGCACACTTGCTCTACATTCCCGCCTTCGACACACGAAGGATTTCCACTATGCAAGATCCCACCGGATCTCTCCTCGGTGCCGCAACACCTACAAGCCCTCGGACTCTCTAGTCCCTTACACAACACAAGCCCACCGGCTCGTCGAGGCCGCACCTCAAGCTACAAGTCCTCACTAGGACCCAACAACACCAAGTCCTCACTAGGACCCTCAATCAAACCGCGAACACAACCGTCCGCCTTCTCAAAGAACAAGAAAAATCTCTTTGATGATCACAACACTTGATCACCTAAAGAGCACTCTCACTACAACACACCTATAGGAATATCTAGCAATGGATAGCTCAAGTGTGGTGTGAGAAATCAAGGAAAGAAAGCTATGGAGGAAAACTCAAGAATCACTTTAACACTCTCTTGATAAAAACTCTTCCTTTTGATTGGAAGTATTTGCACTTAAATCTTGTGGAGAAACTCTTCTAAAAGTATCAGAAAAACTGCTCAAGAAATCTCCAAAATCTTAACCTCAAAACAGTTGACAAGACCCCCTTTTATAGGCTGCCAGAAATAGAGCCGTTGGGGTTCTGTCAGTGCTGTCGGTCGACCGCCGGTCGACCGGCCAACGGTCATTTTTCTGACCGTTGCAGCCACCGGTCGACCGGCTCGGTCGACCGATAACCTGGAATGAACTGTCGGTCGACCTATCGGTCGACTGGACATTTCCAGAGAGCAAACTCTCTTGGTCGGTCGACCGACCCGGTCGACCGGCCACTGTGCTGACAACGTGCACAGGGCTGTGCACATCGGTCGACCGGACCGGTCGACCGGTTTGGCCTGTCAGCCAGTCTCCAGGTCAGAAAACAGGATTTAAAAATCTTTTATAAAATCCTAAAAATACATAGAAATTCTACAAAAATAGTTTTACCAATATACTTGAAAGAACAAACATGCTTGCACAAAATCAAGACATGTTATATATGTTTTGGTCTATTTTTGTAACTTGGAAATATTAGCTCAATAACTAAAATGTATTTTTCCAAAACATGTTTTTCCAAACTTGTTTTTTTTCTAAATCTTCATCAAATACAAAAACAAGATATTTGAGTTCATTTTAAAGCATAGTGTGTATGGATATGATCCACTACACAATCAATAAGAAATATCTATGTTTTTGACATAAAGCTCTAATCATGATTTTGGTTTAAAAGATATGAACTATGAAATACCAAAATCTAAGATAAATATTTTTCTAAATAAAAATTCTTTTCTAAAATGAAATCTTTATGAAAGCAATTTAAATCAAGAGTTCTATCAAGAGTGTGTGTGTGTGATATAACTTGAGCAATCCACCAACTATCTATCCTTTACATTTTTACTAAAACAAAAATACAAATTCTATACCTAGACCCAAGTCTTCAACTTCTTGAAGTCTTCACTTGAAGCTTCACATCATCTTGACTTGGTCCAAGCTTGATCCAAAGCTCCTTGGATCACAACATGCAAGCTCCAAATCTTGATCTTTTAACCTTTGTTGAGCTTTGCACCTACTAAGATCTTGATCATGAATCTGTCACTAATTAGCACAAGATCATTAGTAAATATAACTTCATGAGTTGAACATCATCAAAACTAGGGCGATAGGCCTTTGGGCCAACAATGGGTACCAAAAGACCCACCAAATTTAAATGATACAGGTGGATCTTCATCCTCCAAGACTTAGGGGGAGACGGTGCCCGGATGGTGGATGCAACAAGGCTCAAAGAACACATCGCGCTTGCATCACTATCATGGAGGCACCTATTTTGGAGATTGCCCTCGTTTGGTAACCTCTCCATTTAAAAGTTTTTAATTTTGGTTATATATACAAATGTATAGGATTGTTAGTTTACTTTTATGCTACATTGATATATGTTAGTGTAAACCTACATCTCTATCATGATTGTGTATATGCCATGTTTTAATTTTGATATCTTGTCTTCTTTATACCATATTTATTGAATGTCCACATTTTCTTTGTTTTTCTTTTTGATAATATACCTATATACACATTCTTGTCAAAACTAAAATAAATTCTTTAAAAATTTCATATTTAAAGCAATTACCTTAGAGATGGCAATTGCGCACCTCAACTCATTCATGAGGAATCAAGAGGATGAAGTTCAGAACCCTTCACCGGATATTCGGCTTCAACATCTCTAAAATCTTTGTTTTAATATGTAAATTAAAAAAATTAAAATGACTTATGTGAATTGTGTTGATATGATAACTAATGTAGATTTAACACTTGTTGTTATAATTTGGTATGTTAATATATCCTGCCTGTTATTTAAAAATTTTCTTTTAAAATTTTTTTTTTTGGGCTTGACAGATTTTTGGGCAAAGCCGGCCGACCGGCCTTGAGCTACGGTCGACCGACTTCGCCTGAAAAATTGATTTTCTTTCTTTCCTATTTGCCGGCCGACCTGTACGGTCGACCGCGATATCTGTCAATGGTCTCGGGTTTTCTGGGTCGACCGACCGGTCGACCGCTCTGTGTTACAGAGCTCTCGGGTTTTATGGGTCGACCGACCCGGTCGACCGTGGCGTCGTTTTCTGCCCTAAATCTGCCTATTTAATACACTGTTTCTCTCATTCACTCACACTTGAACCGGCGATCCCCTTTCTCTCTTTTCTCCAAAAAATTTTCAAAACTCAATTCCACTCAAATTACTTCTAAAACCAAGTTTGATTCTCTCATTGTGGGTTAGATCTTCACTCTCAGGGCCTTCTCTCCATCAGATTTCAAGGATTTCCAGTTCTAGGGTTTGGGATTCCCATATTCAGGTAAAAATCACTTTTTTAGTGTAAATCTTGATATCTAGCTCTTAGTTTTCCTTACACTTGTCAAGATCTCTAAGTTTCTTGTTGATTAGATCAAGCCATAACCTTTTTAACCTAAAAATCACTCAATTTCTCCATAATGTCTAAGAGATCTAGGAGTGAGAAGGGAAAAACTATAGTTCCTTCCTCATCCTTCACCCCTAAACCTAAACGACCCTTTGTTAATGATCTAGCTGAAAACCGATATATCCTACTTTCTAAGAATCTGTCATTTCAGGGAGATGTGTTATTCTCAAAGACTTTGAACATTTCCACATCCCTCGCATCCTGAAAAGAAATTCTTTGGACAAATTCATGGCCATTAGGGAACCTGTGTACCCCTCCTTAGTGCGCTACTTCTATGCAAATTTTGCTTTTGAGGGAAATCAAGTGAGATCTCATGTTCTTGGGAAGGATATTGACATTCCCCTATCCCAATTTGCTGATATTCTGCATCTCTCCTCTGGAGGAGTTGATGTTTACACCTTTGATCTCCAAGATTTTGAGTATCCGGACGGTGAGTCTGTGCTCACCGCGTCTTCTTTGATTCACGGGAATGACAATCCCGGTTTGGTTAAGAACGAGGAAGTGAACAAATTCACGTTCACCTCTCAAATTCTAGCCAAATTTATTTTCTACAACATTTTACCTAAGTCAGGGGAGTATAGCCATGCTAGGGGTCCAGTTCCATTGATAGTCTATTGCCTTCTCAAGGGCATTAAGATTAATTTTCCCCACTTTATAGCTTCTCACATGGCATCCGATCAGATCCGCATGCCCGGTAGGCATTTGCCTTATGGGATGCTCATATCCTATCTTCTCAAACATTTAGGATTTGATCTTTCTTCTGAGACTCCCTCTGAACCCGCTGTGAACTTAGACAGCGTTCTTTTGAAGAGGATGCAGGCTCAGATTCGTCGAGCCCCTCCTGAGCAGCCTCCTTCTGTTCCAGTTCCAGGGTCTTCATCAGCCCCAGGGTCTTCTTCGGCTCCAGGGACTTCCTCTGCTCCCGATCCATCTTTATCTCCTGATTTCCAGGCCTTCATCTCATCTGAGATTCGTTCTCAGATCCAGGAGCACCAGTCTTGGATCGAGCAGCGAGATGCAGCTTTTCGTGCGGAGATGGATTCACATTACCAAGAGATTCGCAATGATATGACTTATTTTGCTAACTCTATGAGATTCGTGGACTCGCAATTTGAGGCACTCTTTGCGAAGTTTGACATGCTTGCTCCTGATCCCACATCTTTTGCCCGACCACTTCCATCCTCTGGTCCTCCATTTCCTGCCAGAGATCCTTCTGCGGCTCCACCTCTACGGCCAGGTGTCGCAGGCATTGATCCAGCGGAGGCAGCAGCTTCTTCTTCTTCTTCTTCAGAGGAAGATGATGATGGTGATGAGAAGATGGCTGAGGGTACTGCTACAGAGAGCTCGTCTGAGGAAGACGATGATGAGGAGGATGATTAGAAGATGGCTTCTTCGTCTTCTGATGCTGATGAGTGACCTGCCCCTTTTGATGATGTCAAAAAGGGGGAGAGTTATATGAGAGAGACATATTTTGTGTACTTGACTGTGTACTTGACTTATCTTTTGTATTTTTTTGTGTTTGGACATATTTTGATATTTAGTATGGTGGTACTTGACTGTGTACTTGACTTATCTTTTGTATTATTTTGTGTTTGGACATATTTTGATATTTAGTATGGTGGACATGTGATATTTAGTATGGTGGACATGCATTTTCGTGTTGTGGACATAAGTTTTTATAGATATTTGTGTCATGTGTTATCTTGTTGTGTTATCTTTTATATCTTTTATGACATGAGTACCTTTTGGCATGGACATGTGTATTGTGGATTATCACTTGCTGTTTATCATTTGTGATATTTATCTATGCCTGAGTATGATTTCATTATATGCATGTGTTGAGGGGGAGCTTCACTTGAAGTCTCTACCCAAAATATTTGTAATAACTATATATGTTTTGTCATCATCAAAAAGGGGGAGATTGTTGGCCCAAAGGCCATTAGCTCAATATCTCCATGAATATTTTGATGATAACAAACCATATTTAGTTATGTATTTAACAATTTTGTTTAAAAGAATTTCAGGTTCAAAACAAGTTGATTTGACGGCTCCACTATCAAGACTCACAAGTTTGGATGCCGCTAAAGATTTGCATTCCCAAGCTAAGCACATTAGAAAGCTTCGGGAACAAGATTTTGAAGAAAAGACCAACTCAAGATCAAGACAATGAAAAAGTCCAAGATTTGTATTTTTACTTTTCTTTTAGACTTTTTGTCAAAACCTAGATGTTAGAAGTAGAGTTATGGGATTATCACTTTCACACACATTTGTGGTTCATGGCTTCAAAAAGAATTTCAATTTTCTATTTCCAACTTAGTTTTAGAATTAACATATTTTTGGAAATTAGTTTTAGAAACTTTAAGTTTTGGAAAAACGATTTTTGAAAAAATAAGTTTTTATCAAAGAGGATCTTTATCAAAATGTTTTAACATGTTAGAGTAGTGACCTATGATCATACTCCTATTTTTATAAGGTCCAAACCTCAACCCAAAAGACCAACCCAAAACCCTTTCCTTGGTTTCTGCATGATCTGATTTTTCAGATCTGACAGAGGCCGGTCGACCGCTCGGGTCGACCGACGTGCACGGTCATGCATGTGTGCACGTCGGCCGACCGTTCGGGTCGACCGGGCACTTAACAGTGCTCTCTGTTTGCTTCGGTCGACCCCGGGGTCGACCGACTTCCCTCAACGGTCAAAAATATGACCGTTGACGGTCGACCGCCCGGGTCGACCGGCAGCTGTCAGAAAAGTCTGACAGACTCCAACAGCTATATTTTTCTGACTCTTTTGTTGGGATCTTCACCCAACGAGTTTCTCCACTAGTTTTACCATGTTTCTCAACCCCTATAAATAGGTGGTCACTTCAACATGATAAGACAACAATTTTTACAACATTTGATAAGTGACTTTTCAAGTCTTCATTTTAGAAAAAGATTTCCAAAGCCAAAATTTCCAAACACCCTTTTGAAGCCTATAACTCTACTTCACTCTAGTTTTGCACTTCACAATTCCAAAATTCTACATCTACATATTGGTTATAGGACTGTGCTAAGTGAGCGATTTGTGATCAAGTGTGATCAATTTTCTTCTTGAGCGAAGTTGTAGAGGCATCGGCCTCAAGCGAGCTAGTGTGCTCCGGGTGGTGTTGCGGCATCACAAGAGATCGGACAAGTGTGTCCTTGTATTGGCGATCCAGTGGGATCAACAATAGTGGAAATCCTTCAAGTGTGAAGGCGGGGACGTAGAGCGTGGCTCGAATCTCGGAAACATATACTTGTGTTTGCGTTTGCTCGAATTTTCTCTAAACTCAAACTCCTTTATTTCTTGCAATACTTATTGTGTTTATTATTGCTAGTTCTTTAATTTTAGCAATTTGTTAGTAGAATTTTTAATTCCGCATTATTGCCATATTACATATAGCCATCACCTATTCACCCCCCCCTCTAGGTGATTTCATGAACTGCTTGAAGCCTCCAAGAAAGATTGTCACATGTGTCTTATAAACTCGGTCTACCACTTGTCATGAGCTCTGCTTTGTTTGTCGGTATATTATTGAATCGGTAGAGTTGTCAATTATTTTTACCAATGTACTGTCGAACTAATTGTAGAAGCAGATACATACTCCTTTTGTAACACTCTGTTTTCTTGAATAAGAGAGTGTTTGTATCACTTTTATAATTTTGATTATGAATAATAAAAGTAATAATTTTGTCTTCATTTTTTCTTTATTTTTTTTTTGTGTTTGAAAATCAGACAAATGAAAACGATTGAGTTTGATTGCCAGAGGTGACGATTAATATAGCAACTCAAAGTTTGGTAATTCCATTAAAGGATTTGAAAAGGTTACTGTCAAAGGTATGATGTTTAACTTGACAGGAATTGAATTTGTGATTTGAACGAAGTTTTTGTAGACATGCTATTCTATTAAGGAGAATAACAAGTGGAGTTAAATCCATTAGAAATTTATGAATTTTTTACCATTAGTGGTGTAATATTAACATAATGGGTTTGGATTTGCAATTGGAAGCAAATTAAATTATCATAGATGTGATATTAACTTGACAAGGATAAATGTCCTAAATGTATGATATTAACTTAGCATCAAGAAGATCTCGTTTTCATTGAGAAAACTGAGAAAAATCATCATAGCTTAACTTGACAGTGATGTGAATGCTAAAGGTGTGATATTGACTTAGCATTTGACGTCTTGGTTTCAATGAGAAAGCTCGAGGAAAGATCATTGTTATAAGTGTAGTATTTAACTTAACAATGAAATGGATGTTAGGAGTGTGATATTTAACTTAGCATCGAATGTCTCGTTTCCATCGAAAAATTGAGAAAATCACTGTCATAAGTATAATATTAACTTAATAGAGATTTATATTGTAATATGAGCAATTTTGGTTAGAGGAGTAGTATCTAACTTGACTGAGAGATTTTGCGACTTGAGTAATTTAGTGGGCCTGTCATTCTATTGAAGAGAATTAACAAGTTGAAATTTTATCCACTAGAAAAATTGAGGAAAATCACTATTAAAGGTATAATATTAATCTAACAGCGATTTTGATTGGGATATGAGCAATCTTGGTTAGAGGTGTAGTATTTAACTTGACCAAAAAATTTTGCGATTTGAGCAATTTTAGTGGACCCATCATTCTATTGAAGAGAATTAACAAGTTGAAATTTTATCCGCTGAAAAAATTGAGGAAAATCACTATTAGAGGTATAATATTAACCTAACAATGATTTTGATTGCGATATGAGCAATCTTAATTAGAGATGTAGTATTTAATTTGTCCGAAAAATTTTGCGATTTGAGCAATTTTAGTGGACCCGTCATTTTATTGAAGAGAATTGACAAGTTGAAATTTTATCCACTAGAAAATTGAGAAAAATCACTGTTAGAGGTACAATATTAACCTAATAGCGATTTTGATTGCGATATAAGCAATCTTGGTCAGAGGTGTAGTATTTAACTTGATTGAAAAATTTTCCGATTTGAGCAATTTTGGTAGACTTGTCATTCTATTGAAGAGAATTGACAAGTTGAAATTTTATCCCTAGGGATATTAAAGGAAATCATTGTTAGAGGTATAATATTGACCTAATAGCGGGGTATCCCAGAGGTATAAGGTTAACATGACAGGTTTGCTCTATGATTATCTCACTGGGAAGACAATTACAGTCTTTTTGTAGTCTTACCATTCCATGGACGGGAATTGATAAGGAATTTTAGAGGGGAAACGGGATCAGGTCCCTCAAGATTTTTAGCAAACCCTCAACTATCAATGAATTTGGTATGTCTTTATCAATTACCGTTTGAGTTGGGCTAGCCATGCTATTCCCCTCAATGTGATGAGTTGTCGAGAATCTTTTGTTAAGCTTAAATGCCAACTGTTTCCTCTATCCTTTAGCAGTCGAGGTCGTTAGATGTAGTGTAGTGTACCTCCTGCAAATAAGCTGGGGGCCACAGAGGTAGACATGAATTTCTCGAGGGTTTTGTCTGGAGAGTAGTTTCCTCATGGAGTCCTCTTTGATCGTCATTTGGTTGCCACATTTTGATATGAATGTGAAAACAATGAAAATGTTCTGCAAAGACGCGTTGAACCTTCTTCAATGATTTTGGTTTGATAAGCCATCAAATAAACTCATTTGATCCTCCATTTGATCTGTTACCACCTCTTGATATGATGTGGAAGCAGTGGAATGGTTCTGCAAAGATGCATCACGAACCTTCTCCAATGAGTTTGGCGTGATAAGCCATCAGATAAACTTAAGAGTGGTAATTGGGTCGGGTCGGGTCGACCCGACCTGATTACTGCTCGACCCATATAATAATCAGGTCGGGTCGACCCGACCCGATTAGTATACGGGTTAAAAATTCAGACCCAGACCCGACCCATTCTTAGTCGGGTAGACCCGACCCGACCCGTTTGACCCGATTATTAAATTTTAAATACAATTTCTTTACACTTTATTACCAAATTGTTGGGTGGTATAGTTAGTCATCACACTAAACTCCACACACTAGAGGCCACGGGTTCAAAACTGTTTTTACGCATATTTTTTGACAATTTGATTTAGGCGAAGGGGAGGAGGCTGGGGCGGCAGAGGAGGAGATCAAGGGGAGGAGGCCGAGGAGGAGACAGAATTATCGGGTCTGGCGGGTCAAGCGGGTTCGAGTCGACCCGACCCATTTAATAATCGGGTCAGAAGGGTCGACCCGATTACGACCCAAACCCGATTAGGCCAAACCCAGACCCGCTAACTTTGGGTCGGGTCTGGCGGGTCGCGACCCGTCTGCCACCCCTAGATAAACTCATATGATCCCCCATTTGATTGTTTGGATCCATTATTGTCGAGCTTCAATCAATCAAACATGA
This sequence comes from Agave tequilana, assembly GCA_038442645.1. Taxonomy (NCBI): domain Eukaryota; kingdom Viridiplantae; phylum Streptophyta; class Magnoliopsida; order Asparagales; family Asparagaceae; genus Agave; species Agave tequilana. The sequence goes on along the minus strand of JAVJIF010003107.1, from coordinate 178,000 downwards.
GCAAGGAGAAAAGTAAGGCTAGATAAGCCATCCTTTTGGATTCTTAGGCATGCTCGACTTTAAAATATGACTTATTCTTCTAAGTTGAAAATAGGTGCATGTAGAGAAGAGTGACAAGGCCAAAAACTGACATTTATCTTTGTCATTTCTTCAATGTTTACATCATGCATCACGATGTTACTACAGTTCGGTTGGCCCGATGTCGATCGATCGTGCGGTAATTTGTTGGAGGAAGAAGCTCTTCTTTGACGCTTTTCCAATCATCTTGGCTCTCAAAGCTTTGATCGGAGGTTTAATGTTAATCTGATCAGGAGAAGAGTGATAAGCCTAAAATTGAAATTACTAACTTTGTCTCTTCAATATTAGTATCATGCATCACGATGTCAATAATGTTTAGTCGGCTCGGCATCGATCGACCGTGATGTGCTCCGTTGAAGGAAGAAGCTCTTCTTTGGCGGTTTTTCAAACATCTTGGATCTTGATACTTTGATCAGAGGTATAGTATTAACCTGATCATGAGAAGAGTGACAAGGCTAAATCGAAGTTTCTAACTTTATCTCTTCAATATTAACATCTTGAATCGTGATGTCAAAAATGTTCGGTCAGTTCGGCGTCAATCAACCGTGATATGATCCATTGAAGGAAGAAGCTCTTCTTTGGTGCTCTTCCAAACATCTTAGATCTTAAACCCCTAATGCATCTGATTGATCAGGGTAAAGCTTCGATCAGAGGTGTAGTATTAACCTGATCATGGGAAGAGTGACAGGGCTAAAATCAAAGTTTCTAACTTTGTCTCTTTAATATTAACATCATGCACCGTGATGTCAAAAGTGTTCGGTCAGCTCAGCGTCGATCGATCGTGATATGATCCTTGAAGGAAGAAGCTCTTCTTTGGAACTATTTTAAACATCTTAGATCTCAAACCCTAATTCATCAGATTGATCAGGGTGAATCTTCGATCAGAGGTGTAGTATTAACCTGATCATGAGAAGAGTGACAATGCTAAAACTAAAGTTTCTAACTATGTCTCTTCAATATTAACATCATGCATCATGATGTCAACGATGTTCGGTCGGCTCGGCATCAATCGATCATGATGTGATCCGTTGAAGGAAGAAGCTCTTCTTTGACGCTCTTTCAAACATTTTGGATCTCGAAGCTTTGATCAAAAGTGTAATATTAACCTGATCTGAGAAGAGTTACAAGGCTAAAACTGAAGTTTCTAATTTTGTTTCTTCAATATTAACATCATGCATCGTGATGTCAATAATGTTCGGTCGGCTTGGTGTCGATCGACCGTGATATGATCCGTTGAAGGAAGAAGCTCTTCTTTGGCGCTCTTCCAAATATCTTAGATCTTGGAGCATTGATCAAAGGTGTAATGTTAACCAGATCATGAGAAGAGTCCCTCTAAGGATAGTATTTTTTCAGGAACCTGCCGTTGATTGACATCATGAGCGTATCACCGTCCATAGTTAAGGTGGTATGCTCTATTTGAGTAAACTAACTCTACCACAAATGGTCCTTCCCATTTGGATTGAAATTTCCCTTTTGCCTTGTGTGTAGGGGTGCCATCGATCGGAGACGGATCGGATATTATCTCTACCATATCCATATCCGCACCCAACCTTCGGATACGGATACGGATACGGATATTGGCGGATGTGAAAAAATGATATCCGTATCCGCCAAAATCGGATATCAGATATAAATCGGATATTAGCGGATCGGATGCGGATACTAATCGCATATGTTAAAAATGGATATGGTTAAAGATAAATTAAACAGAAATACTTATATTACTTTTTATCTCATTTACTACAATATTAAATGTGATACATACTATGATATTATTGTGTACATATCAATACATTCATCGTATTCATTGTCATTTGACTTCTATAACAATAGATTACACGTCCTCCGGTGCTAAATGCAGATTCGGATGCCATGGTTGATGTCGAAATACTCAAAATATCTTGCGGTGCTCTTGCAAGAATCGAATACTTTCCACTATTACTTTTTCACTAACTCAAAATATCAAAATTTAATGCCTTATTCCATTGAAGAATAGTCTTTTGCATACCGATATCATTATGAAGCACGCAACATTCGGATATCGGATCGGATACGAATAAGATATTACTTTTGCCATATCCGTATCTGCACCTACCTTTCGGATACGGATACGGATACGAATATTGACGGATGTGAAAAAATGATATCCGTATCCGGATTGAGGCGGATTCGGATGCGGATGTCCGCGGATAATCCGTATCCGGTGGCATCCCTACTTGTGTGTCATAACCATGGGCCTTCTGATGGCTATGCTAAGGTCGCCTTTTTTGAAAATTCGTTTACTGACTTTCTTATTGAAAGCTCTGAAAATTCGAGCTTAATAGAGCTTGATTTGCTATTCGAATTGCAGACATTTGTCGTCTAAAGCTTCCAACTCTTGGAGGCGCAATCGATGCTTCTCTTCGTCCATCATCATGATTGTTAAGGCAACTCAGAGGGATAGGATTTGTATTTTCAGTGAAAGTACGGCTTCACATCCGTACACCAAAAAAAACGCCGTGGCTTTTGTCAGAGCTCTAACCGTCATGCGGTAGGCCCACAAGCATTCGCCTAATTTATCTTGAGACAAATTTGTTTCGCAGCTTTCCAATGGTCATGTTAAAGGCTTCTGCAAGGCCGTTGGCAGCTGGATAGTATGTCGTTGGTGAGCCGTTGGCAGCTGGATAGTATGTCGTTGGTGACACACTCTGAATTCTAAATTTATTACAGAACCTCTAGAATACTTAGCTGACGAATTAGGGTCCATTATCGTGGATAATTCGTCCGGGTACACTGAAGCGGTAGAGTACGTCATGCTTGATGAACTTGATCACATTTTGTGTCTTTACTTCCTTTAGGGGAACAACTTCTGCCCATTTAAAGAAATAATCTTTTATGGCCAAGATGAAGCGATGTCCTTTAGATGTTGGAGAACTGATGGGTCCGATAACGTTCCATTACCCACATCTCAAATGGTTATGAAGAAGTTATCAGATGAAGATGTCCCGGTTCTTGATGGACAAAGTCACCGTAGATCTGACAGGCATGGCATCGCTTAGTATAGGCGATGACGTCAAGGATCATCTTCGGCCAATAGTAGCGAAGTCTTTTAAGCCGATCTTCAAGCTTAGGTCTGGGTTGGTGAACTCTGCACTTACCGTCATGAGCTTCTTTGAGAGCCTCCTGTGCCTCTTCGTGTGAAAGGCATCGGAGTAGGATTCCATCATACGATCGGCGATACAATGTTCGCATGATCGCATTGTAATAGAATCGAGGAGCTTTCCTTCTGATGGCAGCTGCCTCTTTGGGATCGTCAGGCAATATGCTGTACAGGACGAAGTCAATGTAATGGAATCGACAATCCCTAGGTTCGAGACTTGTTAAAGTCTTAAGAACCTCTTTAACTTAAAGGTCTCCTCTTAGATTTTTACTGTCTTCAAGGGCGAATTTACAACAGTGTAAGTCACGACTGTAGATAAGTACTCTCTCCACACTTCCGACTGGAAGAGCCAATAAAGCAGCGAGGGATGCCAGTGCATCTGCATGTGCATTTTGCTGGCACGGTATATTATCAATGCAGATGTTTTTAAATTTCTCTGCTATGTCTATGGTCGCGTTGTGGTAGAGCACTAAGTTTTTATGTCGGACTTCGTATTCCCGCAAACCAGATTGACGATGAGCTTTGAATCACCTACACTTCAAGATTTTTGACTTCAATCTCTTCAGTAAGTTGTATCCCAATCAAGAGGGCATTGTATTCTAATACGTTGTTGAAACACATCTCAGTTAATGAGAATGCACGAGAGATCACATGATTATGTGGGGAAATGTGTACTACCCCCACACCTGTGACGATACTTCCATCGGGACTTGTCCTTGATGCTCTGTGAAAGAATAGTTGCCACACTTGTTCTTCTGAGGAGGTGTTAATCAAGTTAACTTCTGCAATCTCATCTGAAAGATCGTCATAAAGTTTTGAAGTTCTTGGGACTAGATGATCGGCTAAGAAATCTGTCACAGCTTGACCTTTGACCGCCTTTTGTGGCATGAATTGCATCTCGTATTGTGAGAGCAATATGACCCATTTCACTGGTCTGAAATTCAGCGAAGATGGTCTTTCATGAGTAATCATAAGGGATTAACTCTGAAGATGACGTGAATGCGTTGCCCCGTAATGTAGTATCACATCTTTTAGATGGCAAAAACTGACGCTAAGCATTCTTTCTCAATTGGGTTGTAATGGTGTTCCTCCCTAAGTATTGTTCTACTTAAATAGTAGATTGTCTGTTCATAGTTTCGATCATTATTTTGAGTTAGTAAAGCTCCCAAGGAATGATCTATCGCTCGAACATATAACAGCAAAGATTTTCCTAATACTGGATCTATCAAAATGGGTGGGTGTGTGAGATACTCCTTAATCTCTTTGAATGCTTCTTAGCAAGCATTTTCCCAAATGAATGAGACTCCCTTCTTCATTAGTTTCATGAAGGGTAGGCAACGTCCTGAAAGATTTGATATAAATCTCCGGATATATGCCAATCGTCCCTGTAAACCCCTGAGTTCTTTAAGATTTCTTGGGGGTTGCATCTCTTAGACGGCAAGGATCTTCTCTGGATCCAGGTGAATTTCTTTGGATGTAACAACAAATCTAAGAAATTTGCCACTGGCTACCCTAGGAAGGACTTGGTTGGGTTCATCTTCAACTGGTGAGCCCGCATTACGTCAAACACTCTTTCAGGTCTACGAGATGATCGCCTTTGTCACGGCTTTTATAGCGATATCGTCGATGTAGCATTCTATGGTCTTACATATATGCTCATGGAAGATCATATTCATAGCGCGTTGATAGGTTGCACCAACATTCTTGAAGTCAAAAGGCATTACTGTGTAATAGTATACTCTCAAAGGCGTCCTGAAAGATGTATACTTTTTATCTTCAGAGTACATCTTTATTTGGTTATACCCTAAGAACTCATCTATAAAAGACATCCTCTTAAAATCGCACATATTGTCAATCATGACATCCGTGATCGGGAGAGGAAATTCGTCTTTAGGATAAGCGACAATTAGATTGGGATACAAATCTGGATCTTTCCATTATTTTTGGGAACAGACACTATATTAGCCACCCCATCAAGATGTTGCTCTTCCCTGATGAAACTCGAGTCTATGAGCTTCTTGACTTCTGATTCGATTGCTTTCATGATCTCGGGATGGAATCGTCATTGCTATTGTTTGACTGGTTTGGCGTTTGGGTTGATATTAAGATGTTGCATAGTAATCTGGGGATCGAGCCGAGGCAGTTCTCATAATTCCAAGTTAAGGCATCTTCATACTCTCGTATGAGATGTATCAAATCTTCTTTCTCAGAAGGTGACAAGCTCTCACTTATGAAAATAGGCCTGGGGTTAGCCTCATCTCCAAAATTTATCTGAGTTACTTTATTCTCAGTAGGTGATTCGCGCTGTTCAAAGCATATATCTCAAAGAGTATTTAAGTACTTAATCCATGGATCCGAGTCCGACTGGACTAATTCTTCAGATTTAAGGGTATCTTCTCTGTCATCTTCTAAATGGCTGATTGATACCATATTCACTGAGAGACTTTCGAAGATATCGCCGATCCTGACATCTTGTCCCATGACGATGTTGCTGATGAGCTGTCATGATAGACCTCTTCTTCAGACTCAGAATCTGATGAGACTGGCGTAGATACGTAACTGAGTCCTCTTCCGGTCTTGTGATAGGAATCAGGGTCTTTGCCTTTCGATACAAATGAACGAAGTAGTGCTCACTTTTTTTTGCCAAAATTAAGGCCCTATCCTTTGATACGATCATACCCCATTCTTTCCATCATGTGACGTGACTTTTGTCCATAATGTAAAATTGTGGAGACTCAGATCCACCCCCTAAGTTTTTACAAGCTATAGGGTCATACTCGATTCTTCTAAATAGAATTGGCTTTTGACTTTTCCGCTTGACTGGTACTACAAAGAGAGCATTGTGTGCGTCTCCAATCTTTTCGCATACCATAAGGGATGACTTCATTGGTGCACGCAATGATGTCAGAGCATTCATTAATGACCAAGGGTCACTGTCTATATCAGTACTAGTATCTGATGGTACAGAGTCAAAAGCAAATGCAGAAAGGTAAGCCATATCTAAATTTTCATTAATAAACCACTTGCCTTCAACATTGACAGTGGTATCGAAATTGAGGTTATCAATGCTCATTACAAGGGAATTTATTTCCCAGAGACACTCGTCTTCTTCTGGCTCCGTATCTGCTTCATTGCTAGAGTCGAGTTTTTTTGGGTGTAGATTCTCATCAACCTCATGAGAATCCTGATAGAGGAGGGAAATAGTAAAGTAATTCTCGACTCCCTTGAACGGATGCCTTTCGGCAATCAACATTCTCGCTTTTCCATCTCCATTGAACGGAAATAGTAAAGTAATTTGAGTTTGTTACTCTTTTAGAGTAACTCGAACAGAGAGACCATGTGCTCATCCTTAAAGGAGTATAGTTTATTGGCACGTGCTTGGCCAGGAGGTATACCCCCTCTGACTGATTCGGTCTTTGAAGGTGACTTGACCTCCGTTGCCAGAGTATCCCTTCTCCTGGGTTGAGAAGATGACTCTGGGGCTTGCCGTGTTGGTTTGTCAGGTCTTGGTTTGCTGCCTTTTTCTTCAGCCTTGAGTCGGATGACAATTTATTCCACCTATTCACCTTATAGCACCAACTGCTTCCAAGTGCGGTGTTTCTCCAATTTACTCATCTTCTTGGAATGGCTGCTCCCATTTTCTAAATTATCCTCCTCTTCAGATGAAGATTTGGGAGGCTCAGAGTTGGAATGGTCTTCATTCTCAGTGTTTGCAGAGGATGAGCTCTCCCCTTCATTCTGTTTGCCCTTATACTTCTTGGAAGGAGTTCTACCCTTCGGTTTCTTTTTCTCCTTAGGCAGTTGTGACAGCGTTTGCTTAAGTGCATCGATAGATTCTTACTAAGCTTGAATCATCTCGAGTTGTTCCCTTTGGACTGGGCCTGCTCTTTGAATTGCCTGGCCACTTCCTCGGAAGTTTCCGCCATGTAAGCAAAGGCGGTTGTCTTCAAACTAGAAATCAAAGACTGGGATTCAATGATGGGGGAGTGCTCATCATTTAACTCAATTCTCCTGGCCAACAGACTATAGTGGACTGGGCAATTATTTTTGTATGGGTTTAAGTGTGTCGGTAAACTTCTTTAGGTTCAACAAGAATGTCCTTCAAATCTGGAGATCGATTAACATCCGACTCCTCTGAACTAATAGCCGATTGCTTCCCTTTGGACTTGCTTGGTGTGAAACTCGGTCCCACTATGTTTGCAGTCACTTCTGGGTCCTCGACGTTGGAGAAGGATTTCTTCTTCCAGGATCGTCATCTTTTGGCTGAGTTTGAAGCCCCAGACAACCGATTGAAAACCGAAGGCTTGGTTATCTGAAAGCCACAATGGCGATCAGATAGTACTGCTAAGATGAATCGCTCACAGTGACATTGAGGAGTGATTTGATGAACACTCATTTTCCTTGTCAGATAGAGGACGTCTGAGGAACTAGCCTCGAACCCCTGGGGGGAGGGCTTCTTGGCTTTATATGTCTTGAAGATATGCCATTCTAAACACGGATCTCGCATTGCTTTGTTGAAATGCGGACCTCACGTGGTGTTGAAAAATTGAACCTTCAGCGTTGGCTGAGTTTGCCTCAGAATGCGCGTCTCGCGTTTTAAATTAGAAACTTGAGGGTCGCGTTCTGAAACAGGCAGAACGCGGATCTCACATTTTGAATCAGGTAGAATGTGGGTCTTGCATTTAATGCGGACATTGCGTTGTTGAAGAATGTGAAACTCACGTTCTGGAATAGAAGCATGGTCCACGTGTTGCTTGAAAGAAACTTGCCTCGTGTTCTGAATCTGCAGAACAGATTACTTTTGCAGAATTTTTGATTTGTTGTCGACGATCATGACGCTTTCGTTGATGTTTAGCATTCCGATTAAGCCATAAGGGTTGTTGAGAACCCTCGGTAACTTGAAATTGCAGAGTTTAGAGAGGAAAGCGATGACTGGATTGATCTTCACCATCACTTTGATCGTGTGCCAGCACATTAGCCCTGCGGGTCCCTTGAGGCATATTGACGCGGGTTGCACGGGCTGCAAGAGAGGTTTTCAGAACCTTAGTAGAAGTGGCACCGCTTGCGCTATGAGCAGTGGTGCGGGCCACCCGAGGAGTAATCTTTGAAGAGATTTGAGAGCGAGTTTCAGAAGAGACTTTGGGGTAGTGACGCATTGTCTTGGGGCTGGCGGAGCCTGAGGAAAAGAATTTCTCAAACTTTTCTTGGTCGAATTCAATAATGAAGGATTCCACTGTCTTCACAAGGAGCTGGACATCAGCTTGTGCCACAACGTACTCATAAGTAGAGAATAAAGTCCCCAGCGGAGTCGCCATCTTTTGTTTGGTCGAAAAAGTAGTGTGAAGTAAAGTTTCTTTGAGTTTATGAAAAGTTACAATGGAACGATTCCGATTACCAAAGAGTAAAAATAACTGGTTCTCCCCTTTGTTTAAGACGGGGTTCTTCGTGTGGCGATGGAGAGTGATTCTTTTTCTCTTTTGACTGGCTGAATGACAAGCTTCTCTTCGGCATGCTCTCAAGGATCAATCAGAAGGGAACTCTGTTCTTAACACACTAAGTGTTTAGAGCCCACTGATTACTCTTTTTCTCCTCTCTCTGAACTTTTGAACAAGTAAAAGGAAAGTAAGAAGCTTTTAACTTGAGAATTCTCAGTTTTCAATCTTTAACAGTTTCTCTTTAACTTCTCTACTCAAAAAATCCTCTCCAAAAGTCCTCCTCCTCTTCATAACTCCTCAGGTTATTTATAGAGTCATAGGGGTATTATTGTCCCCTAAAATTGCTCCATAATGGGGATTAAATTCCAGATTACGTGGGGAGTTAATTGACGCAGTAATGGGGTCAGTTATAACAGAAACACGGGTCTCGCACTGGACGCGGACCTCGCCTTTGTATAGATTTAGGGCTTAAACCCGCATCTCAGTCAGAATGCGGAGTTACACAGGCCCACGTTTGAAGTCAAACACGGGGTTCCTCAGAGCATTTGAAGTGGAGGGTAGAGCTGCTCCTGTGCTTGAAATAGGACGCGGAGTAACTCAAACTCGTGTTTGAAGTAAGATGCCAAGTTCCTCAGACCCATGTCTGAAGTGGAGCACAGAGTTTCTCAGACCTGCGCTTGAAATAGGATGCGAAATAGCTCAGACTCGCGTTTGAAGTGGCACGCGGGGTTCCTCAGACTCGCGTTTGATGTTTACATTTCTTCTTTGACGTGAGCTTCGTGTTTTAATTGAAACACGACCTTCGCATTGGGAGGTTCATGTCTGATGATTTTTCTTTAATGATTTTTAAATAGCCTACACTCGGGTTCCAATTGATAGAAAAGATCCGATAAGACTCGACAACTCGTTCTCAATTCCTATCTCTCTATCTCTCTCTTCCCCCTTTCTCTGATCCCTATCGCAGTATCGCCGCCCCAACAATGTCATATCGATCTCCTTGTATTATCTCTTTGAGTCCCCACAATTGCCCTACCCTCTCCCTTTCTACTCTGATCCTGCTTTCCCCTGCACCTCAATATCTGTTCCGATTTGTTTTTCTTCTTTTGGTTGAAAAGTTGAGTCACAACCCGAATAACTCGAGTTAGGTATCAGTAACAACAGCCGAACTCGAATATTATTTGAGTCAAATTAAAATAAAGATATATTTAGGTAGGTCAAATTCAGGTCAACTTGAACACCCTACGTGATTGCCACCTCTAGGAAGAGTTGTACTATAAAGTATGTTTATATGACATGTGATAAGCAACTAGCTATGGAGCTAGTTGAATGAGTCCCTATAATATCTCTACTGTGTGAGTCACCACATTTAAGGTCATAATAGTCTTTATACATCATGATCCTCATACCCTTGTGACATTCAACTCATGGGAACAGATATTGCCACCCTCAAAACTGATGAAGGCACCCCCAAAAAATTCAAAAACCCCCAAAATACCCTCTCCTCCTCCTCTCCCTCCCTCGCCGGTGACCCCCCTCACCCTTCACCTCGGCGAAACCCCCCACTCCACCCCTCCCGGGCAAACCCCCTGGCGAACCCCCTCCTCCCTGGCAAACTCCCTGGCGACCCCCTCCTCCCCCTTCCTTGTTCGCCCAGCCCCCTCCCCCTCTCCTCCCCCTCGCCCCCATTGTTCGCCCGATTTTTGACCGGACAGAGATGCTCTGCTCGGCCAAAAACTGGCTGAACAATGGGGGGAGGGGGGAGGGGAGGTGAGGAGTAGGGGAGGCGGAGCGGGCTGAGCGACCGGGGAAAGGGGAGGAGGGGGTCCTCGGGGAAGGGAAGTAGGGGTTCGCCAGGGTGGGGGTGGGTTCACCGGGGTGGGGGAGGGGTTCACAGGGGAGGTGGGTTCGCCAGGGGGGTTCACCGGGGAGGTGGGGAGGAGGTCGGCAGGGGAGAGGGGAAGGGTCGTTGTTCGCCAGAGAAGGAAGGAGGAGGAAGAAGAGAAAAGAGTATTTTGAATTTTTTCTCAAGGGTAGCTGTGTCCAAAATAACAATGGAACACTTGTAATTTTTTGTGGGATGCTTTCATCACTTTTAGGATGGCAATGTCCGTTTCCCTATGTCATGTAGGTTAAAGTTAGTACATATGTTGCTCTGACTCCTTCCCCACAATCCTGATTCCAATGGGTGGAGATTTGAAAGCTAATAATTCTAGTTGGAAAGACATTGAGTTCAAGAGGAAATCATTGATGCATCTAATGATGAGGTATGTGCTTCTAAAACTTGAGTCTATATTAGCTCAGTGATCAAGTATGACTCATCATGTTGAGCTAGCGAGTATGCTTCTCATGTCAAGGGATTAGAGGACAGTTCAATCAATTGTTATCAGTTAGATTTAGAGTACATGAGACACATATTTCTTTTGCGGTTAATTCTTTATGGTTTGTCCTGAACAAGAGTTGTATTATATGAGCTCTTATATTGAAGGTTGTCTTGATGGTCAAATGACTCATAGTGTATGGTTCCTTTCAGTTTGCACAGAGCTATAATGACATCTCATTGAGAGGTGCTATCCACTATGGAGAAGGGGAGTATATTAGCATCTTTCTAAACCTGATTCGATCTAAACTGACAGCTTCCTATTGCACATTGCATGAGGTTAAGAGTAGAGTTGGAGTGTCATACCCTAAGTAAATAGTTTCACATGGGATATGTATTCGAAAAAACCTGTGGCATATATAGTTCCCATGAACTCAAAGCTTAATCATAGCCAATATTTTTTAGGAAGAACCTTGAGAAAAAAATATATACTCGGGACACAAAAAATGGTATCAATGCCGACTCCATTCAAAAGTGTGTCGAACTAAGTGTCACATGGAGGTAAGTGCTATACGAAGCAAAGCGCCACACCACATAGGGATGTCGTAGGAATCACATCTTAAGTCTGTGGGACCTCCCTCTAAATTCCAAGGGGTCTACTTATGAAATCTCACATTGCCTAGTGAAATTTAGTGGAGCGCTCTAAGCAGGTGGAGTATGTTCTACCTTAAGTAAAAAGTTGATGTAGCAGATCAAGGCAACAACAACAAGCTCACGGTAGTAGAAACAACAAACTTCGACCGACCGCCTGGTCAATCAAAAGACCCAACCAAGACACCGGTCGACCACACTTGGAACAGAGCAAAACTGAGAGTTTAGACTTTACAGTCAGTCGACAGCTCAGTCGATCGACCCTTAAACAGGGACTAAAGACTTTTCAGTCGGTCAACCGCCTGGTAGATCGAGTCCAATGACTTTACAGTCGGTCGACCACCCGGTTGACTGACCTGCGCGTATCAGCCGTATCTGAACCTGTTTAGGCTTGTTTTGGTTCCAATTTGTATTCTGATCAATTTTGAATTTTTTTATTTGTAAATTTAGATTACCTAGATAAAGTGGGACTGTATTGTAAGTCTATAAAAGGCCTTTTTATGTTTTGTATTTGTAATTACTTTTCAATCAATATTCTTTGAGTTTTCCTCATATTTTGCTCGTGGATTCGAGTTATTTCTCTTTAACTTGTGGATTCGGTTCGCTTGCTCATTCATTCTAGTGATTATCCCCTACCTGAAGGCTTCTTCAGGCTTCATCATTGCTACTACGATATCTAGCCCTGTTATTCGTCTTCTTTGCTTTTCTGCCTGCATCAAGTGGTATCAGAGCTTCGACAAACTTTCTGACAATGACCGAAGATGACGACGAGTATTCCAGCCACTCCACAAGAGTAGGCGCTCTTGAAAGGAGACTTCGTGCTCTTGAATCAACCATGGACAGTATGGTTCAAGAAATCAAGAGGCTATCTCTCAAATTCGATGATCGAGGCCTAGTTGATGGTGCGTACTGAAGCGGGCGTGAACATTCATCGAACAATCTTCCTCCACCACTTCCACCACCTCCAGGTAATCCTCATCCATAATCTCCACCACAACAATTCCCTTTCTAATGACTACCCCCGTGACAACAACCACGTCAACTATCACCACCACCAAGACATTCTCTACTACCAAGATATCCTCTATGAAATCTTTCTTACGAAGATCATACTGACGAGGAAGAACTCATAAACACCTTCTATCCCGAAGATGATTTTGAAGACGAAGGTTATGATGGAAGGACGACCTATGGGCGAGGCCCTAGGTGGATGGTGATCCTAATCCCAACATGAGAGAAGGATTTTCTTTTTCTAACCCAGATAGGAGAAGAGGAGACATAAGTTCTAATGAGTATAGGATGAAGATCGAGATTCCTTTCTTTAGTGGGAGCCTTGACATCGAATCCTTCTTGGATTGGGTCTATGAGGTAGAGAAGTCCTTTGACATGGCTTGCGTCCCCAAAGAAAAGCATGTCAAGTTCACGGTGTATAAGCTCAAAGTAGGAGTGACCGCATGGTCGGATCAGTTGCAAATCATAAGGAGGCTCCAAGGCAAACCACCAGTGATGACATGGAGGCGCATGAATCAACTCCTACAAGGTAGATTCCTTCTACCCAGCTTTCAATAAATACTCCACAATCAATTTGAGCAATGCAAACAAGATACGAGAACTGTGGCAGCATACACAGAGGAGTTCTACCACTTCTTGTCGCAATGCAACTTATCCCTGACAGAGAAGCAGCAAACTACAAAGTACATCAATGGGCTGAAGTACTCCATTCAGGAACGTATGACCCTCCAAGATGTGTTCTTTGTCGATGAGGCACAGAATAAAGTCATGAAGATTAAGAGATTGCAGAACAGAGCCTTACCTTTCAAGAGTATAGAAGAGAGGACATCCGACAGTACAAAAACTCAGTAATGTTCCACATCGGGCACGCGACCTCCAGCCCTTAAGGCAATTGATGCACCTCCAGCAAACTGGGTGACAGCAACCCCCTACTACCAAGGGCAGGGAGAACCCATATGTCAAGGCCGGTGTTGGCAAGTGTTACAGGTCTGATGAAGCTGGATACAGGTCCACTGAGTGCTCGGAGAGAAGATCAGTCAACATGGCATTATGAGAGAGAAGACGAGGTGGAGATCGTATCTAAGCCGAGAAACTCAGACTTTGCCGAAGAATATGGAGAGTCAGCCACCTGTGTGGTCTAGCGGTTACTATGCAATCAAAAGAACCTGAAACTACACAATGACATCAAATTTTCTACTTGAGGTGTTCGGTCAAGAGCAAGGTGTTCAATCTCATCATCAACAACGATAGTTGCGAGAACATCACCTCTAGCGCATTGGTAGACTATTTGAAGTTAAAGACAGAACCACACCCTCACCCCTACACCATTGGGTAGATAAAGAAGCGATACTACATCAAGGTAATAAATCTTTGTCATGTTCCTATTTCAGTTGGCAAGTTTTATCAAGATACTGCTACTTGTGATGTCGAAATGGGTGCATGTCACATACTTTTGGGAGAGCATGATAAGATGACATCGATGGTACCCATCGAGGCAAAAAGAACATCTACATGTTCTCCTGGAGGGCAACTGGAGGGCAAGAGAATCATCATGAAGCCTATCCCACCACTAATGGAGCCGACTAAAGAAGAAAAGGCAAAATTCATATCTATATGCAACCGAGGCGAATTCTTGGTGGAGTCCAGAAAGACAAAGCAACGATTTGTGTTGGTAGTTAAAGAAGAATTCGGCCCAAAAATTGAAGTTTCTGAGAAGATGAAGCTGATATTTTAAGAATTCAACAGAATAGTTCATGATAAGCTCTCAGACAAACTGCCACCATGAGAGATATCCAGCATCACATTAATCTGATCCCTGAAGCGAGTCTACCAACCTCTCTCACTATCGGATGAATCCAAAAGAGAGTGAATTTCTACCGAAGAAGGTCAAAGAACTGATGCAGAAGAGGAACATTAGAGAGAGCATGCGCCCGTGCACAGTATTGGCCCTTTTGACGCCAAAGAAAGATGAAAGTTAGTGCATGTGTGTGGATAGCACAAGATCATTATCTGATATCGATTTTTGATACCCCATCTTGATAATATGTTGGATCGATTAGGAGGATCATGTACATTTTCGAAGATTGATCTGAGGAGCAGCTACGACCAAATTCGCATTAGGTCAGGAGATGAGTGAAAAACAGCATTCAAGACTCCGAAAAGACTGTACGAGGGATTGACATGCCTTTTGAACTATCCAATGCACTAAGCACTTTCACGAGGTTGATGGATCAAGTGTTTAAGCCTTTTTTGGACAAGTTCATAGTTGTCTACTTTGATGACATTCTCATCTACAATTCTAGCGAGGCCGAGCATCTACAACATCTACATAACGTGTTCAAAGTTCTTCAAGCAAATAAGTTATATATCAACCTGAGAAAGTGCAACTTCATGACTACGAGCCTGATATTCTTGAGGTTCATTATTAGTCACAAGGGATCTAGTAGATGAGGAGAAAGTTGGGGAATTCGAGATTAGTCCACACCCAAGAGTGCTACTGAAGTAAAGAGCTTCCGTGCCTAGCTACTTTCTACTGGTGATTCATCCGTAATTTCAGTAGATTTGTAACACCTATGATTGATTGTTTGAAGAAGAAGGGTCCTTTTTGGACTGACGCAGCTGAGAAAGCTTTTGCGCTCATAAAGAAAAAGCTTACAAACGCCCCTATCTTAGCTTTTTTTGAATTTCGAGAAGGTGTTCGAGTTAGAATGTGATACTTGCGGAGTAGACATTGGAGCAGACTCTCAAAAGAAAAGAGACATAGTGCCTTTCTCAGTGAAAAGTTAAACAAGGCACGTCAAAAGTGGTCTGCCTATGAGCAAGAGCTATATGCGATGTATCGTTCGTTAAAAACATGGGAGATCTATCTTATAGCTGGTAACCTCGTGCTATTTTCGGATCATCAATCACTCTAACACTTCAAAACCAAAAACACATCAACAAGATGCATGCAATATGTGCATCCTACTCTGAGAAATTCAATTTTGTTATTCGTCACCAATCTAAAATAGATAACAAAGTTTCCGATACATTGAGTCGAAGAGTTTCACTTTTGGTCTCATTACAAAGTGAAATCATTGGGTTCGAATGCTTGAAAGAGTTATATAAAGAGGATGAAGACTTTGCTGAAATTTAGGAGAAGTGTTCGTCACGACAGCCTGCACAAAATTTTCATATCCTAAACAGATTTCTTCTCAAGGAAAGCAGATTATATGAACCAAGGACTTAATTGAGGGAGAAAGGTGTTAAAGACCTGTACGGAGGCAGACTTGCAGGGAACTTTGGAAGAGATAAGGCTACAACTAGTCTTGAAGAGAGATATTACTGGCCTTATTTATGGAAGGATGTGCATATCATTGTGAGTTGTCTGGTTTATCAAGTTACTAGAGGACAAACTTAAAATACGAATTTGTATACACCTTTGCCCGTCCCCAAAGACAGTTGGGAAGACTTGAGAATGAATTTTATATTGGCACTTTCTTGCAACAAAAGGGAGTGGATTCCATCTTCGCAGTAGCTGATCGATTCTCCAAGATGGCGTACTTTATTCCTTACCGAAAGATGTCCGATGCACCGCATGTGGTTAAGTTATTCTTCCAAGAGATTGTGAGATTACATGGCGTGTCGAGTTCTATTATTTCAGATAAAGATAACAAGTCCTTAGGTAATTTTTGGACTACTCTAAGGAGGAGATTTGACACATCCCTGAAGTATAGTAGCATGGCACATCCTCAAACTAATGGCCAAACAGAAGCTGCAAACTACACCCCAGGCAATTTGTTGAGGAGTATATGTGGAGAAAAGCCAAGAGCATGGGATCAAGCTTTGCCTCAAGCGAAGTTTGCTTAGAACAGCTCAATCAACAGCTAAACGGGTATGTCACCCTTTTCTATTGTATGTAGGAAGATACTTAATCATCTCCTAGATTTATCTAAGTTGCCGATTAGAGAGAAGTTTAATAGTGCAGCTAGCACCATGGCAGAATAAATACTAGATGTTCAAGAAGAGGTTCGACTGAAGTTGGAGAAATCCAATGCGAAGTATAAAGCCGCAACTGACAAAAAGAGGAGAGAAAAGGTCTTCAAAGAAGGGGACATGATAATGATATAATTGAAAAAAGAAAGAATTTCTGCTGAATCGTACATCAAGTTGAAACCAAAGATGTATGGACAATGTTGGCCCAAAGGCCTTCCACCCTAGTTTTGATGATGATTAACTCATGTAGTTATGTTTACTAATAATCTTGTGATTTTAAGTTTCAGATCATTAACCAAGATATTAGTTGGTGATTAGCTTCAACAAGGAGTTTAGAAGCTTTTCATGGTGATTCCAGGGCTCAAGCTTCAAGATCACACTTTGCCTAGCCCATGGATGGAGTTTTGGATCGGGTCTACTTGAAGATGGAAGATCGTCAAGAAGACTTAGGTATCTTAGTTTAGTTAGTGTGTTTAGATCTATTTGTAAAGCTTAGTATAATTGATATGCTCAAGTGCACAATACACACACGTTTCATGTTTTACTTTTTGGTTTTCATGAATAGTTGATCAAAACAAGTTTAAATGATTTTTATGTATATTAGATGTGTTCAATATACATACATGCTTTATATCTTAAACAAACTTATTTTGATATGTCTATTCATGAGTTTTTAAGAAAAATCAGATTTCATATTGAAAAATCAAGTTTGATAAAAATACAAGTGTTAGTTTTTGATAAAACTTGCAAGACACAAAAATGATTGAATATGTTGATATATGTCTTGAAATTTTTATCACAAGTTTGTTTATCAAAGTAAAATGATAAAACAATTTTTATGGTAATTTTAAAAGAGATAAAAGATTTTCTAAAATATTTTTAACATGTGTTTCTGCCCAGAACAGTGGCTGACAGGCCAGGTCGGCCGACCGCACGGGTCGACCGCACCAAAGGCCGGTCGACCCTTGGGGTCGACCGACGTGCACAAGCTTGTGCACGTTTGGCAGCCACAGGGACGGTCGGCCGGGCGGCCGACCGGACCAGAGAGCTCTGCTCTCTGTTTCTGGCGGTCGGCCGGACGGTCGACCGAGATGGCCCAACGGTCATATTTCTGACCGTTGGCGGTCGGCCGGCCGGCCGACCGCTAGCCTGTCAGGTTGCCAGATCAGCCTAACGGCTAGTTTTCTGATGGGCCTATATAAACCCCAACTCTTTGGGATTTTGGCCAAGGTTTTTACAAGAGAAAAATTCCCAGTTTCCCAGAGTTTAAAACAAGTTTTTAAAGAGTTTTAAAGCTTAAAAGATTTCATCTTTATAGTTTTTCAAGGGTTTTGGAAAATTAAAGAAAACTAGGTTTTTGGGATATTGTTTTGGATTTTCATTTCTATCATATACAAGAGATTTCCCAAGTAGTTTTTCTCTGTGATTTGCTTTCCAAAAACACCTTGATTTCCACTTGAGCTATCTTCTATCCTAATCTATTAGGATCTTGTTTTGTGAAAAAAGAAAGAGAGTTTGTGGTCTTTGTAACCACTTGTTGTAAAACCCTTGCTTTGATTGGGTTGCTCCCTCTTCGGTAGAGGTTGAGGATTGTGGTTTGCTCCCTCTAGTGAGAGGTGGAGTTGGTTGTTGTTTGCTCCCTCTAGTGAGAGGTGGAGTTGGTGTTTGTAACCCTCTTCGGTAGAGGTATTGGTTGTTGTTTGGCTACGGGTCTACCCCTCGGTTGTGAGGCGGTGTTTGAGAGAGGAGTTTGGTACTCCTATTGTTGTAACAAATCCTCCTCGGTGGAGGTTCCCTCGGTGGGAGATAGTGGATTGGAAATCCTACACGGTGGTGTAGGCGGGGATGTAGAGCTAGGGGCTCGAACCTCGAAACATATCTCGTTGTTAGCGTTTGATCCATTGTCTCCTAACTCTCTCTCTTTAAATTGTGCAAAGCATCATTCATATCACCATATCATATTTGCTTGTGTTGAGCATAATTCATATTGCCATATCATATCTATTTGCTTGTGTTGTGCCTTGCATATTTCATATAGCTATATCTTATATATGCTTGGTTGTTTGTGTGTGCCTCACTTGTACTTAACCATAAGAGCTTCATATAGCACCTCAACCCATATTTAGGGGAATCAAGAGGAGTTAGTCCAGAGCCCTTCACGGGGAATTCGGCTACACTTGTGTGTTGTATTAAGTGTGTTGCAAAATTTACATTAGCTTCCGCATTTAGCGCACTTAGTTTCTAGATTAGCACTTACACCTATTCACCCCCCTCTAGGTGTCTTTTCATTCAAGATCGTGAAGAAGATCATTAATAACGCCTATATTATGGACCTTTGAAGCAATATGACGAAGTCGAAGACATTCAATGTGGTAGATCTTTACGAATATCACCCAACCAAGTAGCTATATCCAGATGATAACTGGAGGATGAGTTCCTTTTGAAGAGGAAGGGAGTGATATAGGAGATCAAAGCAACAACAGCAGGCTCACGGCAGCAGGAATAACAGACTTCAGTCGATCGCCCAGTCAACCGAAAGACCCAACCAAGACGCTGGTCGACAACACCTGGAACAGAGCAAAGCCGAGAGTTGAGACTTTACAGTCGGTCGACAGCCCGGTCGACTGACCCCTAAACAAAGACTAAAGGATTTTCAGTCGATCGACCGCCACAAACACGAGACCAAGGACTTTACAGTCGCCCGGTCGGTCGACCTGCGCGTATTAGCCGTATCTGAACCTGTTTAGGATATTGTTTTGGTTTCAAATTGTATCCTGATCAATTTGCGTTTCTTTATTTTAAATTTAGATTACCTAGATAAAATAGGAACGTATCGTAAGCCTATAAAAGGCCCTTGTATCTTTTATATTTGTAATTACTTTTTTTCAATACTCTTTGAGTTTTTCTCATATTTTGTTTGTGGATTCGAGTTGTTTCTCTTTGGCTCGTGGATACGGCCTACCTGAAGGCTTCTTCAGGGTTCATCTGCACTAGTACGATATCTAAACCACGTCATTCATCTTCTTTGCTCCTCCGTTTGCATTAAAGTTTCACATGGAATATGTAATCAGAAAGTCTCTAATATATAATAAGTTTCATAAGTTTTAAAATCAATCATAGTTAGTATTTTTAAGAGAGGAATCATGAAAACAGAAATATGCTCGGGGCTTTGCATGGTGGGCGCCATGGCCCGCCACGTTAGTGGATGATCAAGATTGATCCAAGTTTAATTAGTGTTGGAGTACTAGGAAATAATAGGGCCTATATTTAGCCCTCTGTGCCTCCTCTAGAAAAGTGCTATATATGTGATATACGGCGAAAAGGCTTATAAGATCTAGGAGATTCCCTGTCGCATTATGAACAGTGAAGAAGGAGCTCATAGGAATTTCCATAGTTTTCTTCACCATTAGTATGATCTAGAGATGTCATTGTCTAATCGAGACGGTTCAGCAATCGGATATTAATGAAGACCTAGCATTCTTGACTATGCTTCTTCTACTTGTTAGATTCATACCACGATTTTTATCAGAGTATAACACATCTGTCATCACTTACATCATCAATTAAGACCCCATGGACCTAGTTGCCATTACTTTCATAGAGAGATTCAGTAAGCTTATAGAGAGAGGAGTGGCCTACTTCTTGCCTATGACTTTCTTTGCCGGATAAGCTCGAGCCTTAGGTAGGCTCCATCCCGGGGCGGATCTACACATAGACCAGTGTGGACGGATCTCCACACTGAATCTTATAAAATAATAGAATAATATATATATATAGCTTGTAACTTTTTTTTTATACATAATCTCTTCTTTTTGAAATATTTTTACTAATATAATAATATTTTGAGTTTTATCTCAAGTGGTAACTTATAAATATAAGCTATTGGAAATCACAAGTTCCAAGTATTGCTGGGTGCAACATTAATTTTTTTACCTTTTTCTTTCTTTTCTTATTACATTTATGTTCACACCGTAATTTTTATTACATTTAGGCGCATACTGCAAAAACATGATGTATTTGACACTGGCTCCATCAGAGATCGTTTGATAACCTAAATGAAACAAAGTTTGGAGTTTCAGACGAAAAGCATACTGTGAAACTGATTGGAATATTGTTTGCCTAGGATTAATTAAGCTCGAGAAGCTTGAGGTCTGGCTCAGGCTCCATGAGAGTTCGGTCGGGCTTGTTTGATAACCTAAACGAACAAAAAGAACTAGGGTTGAACAAATTCTCTAGGCTGGGCATCGTAGTCGAGCAAACTTGAGCAACCTAAAAAGCCTGGCTTTCGGCTTGATTGTAGCTCTATAAAAACATGTCTACTTGTCCACATGATAGTGCAGATCAGTTATTGATGATTTTTTTTTTTGGATTTTCCCAGCTTCCCAGCTTTTGAAATCTATTCCAAACTGCAGACTTGTAAGTACGGACAAAACCAAGGACCGGTCCTCTACAAAATAATCATAGTGATAATGTCTAGAGATTATAAACCTGAGAAATTAAAGTCAATCGATCAATCAAATTACCTCCTCTCCTCCGAAGGTCAGCAATTTGGAGAGAACACAAAGAGGAAGTTGGTTCTCAAGCAGCAGCATGTCCCCCATCAGCTTGAACATTACATAACTTTTGCAGAAGACGGGGTCTCTAAAGTCATACGAATTGTAGAACGGGGTGAGCATAAGCATAACCTCAAGAATGAAGCAGCCATCAAGAATCATCATCTCCAAGAACCCGTTCTTGTTTACTGCCCACTGCTCGTCGAGGTGATCGTACGAGTCCATCAGCAGCTGCACCTGCTGCCTCAGTTCTTCCACCACCTCCCCCACTGAGCTGTTCCCTCTTGCAAGGTAGCGGATGAGAGCTCGGCGCTTGTGTTGCTCCATGGGCTTTAGGGGAGGGTGGTCATGATGGTAAGGGCCGAACGAGGCGAGCTTTGGCACGTAAGCCTCTCTCTTGACTTGGGCGAAGAGCTCAGGGACCTTGTAGATGGATTTCTTCTTCCATGCTTCTGCTTCAGATTGAGGGCGAAAACCCTGGATCTCCGACTGCACACCTGAGATCCATTGTTCTCCCATTGTCTTGGTTGAAATTGCCTGAGAGCTTGGTTGCTTATAAAGCAATAAATTTGTCACAACTTAAAAGTTGCAAGTGTGATTGTACCAGTGCAGTGGTAAAATCTCTTTATAATGAGTAAAAGTTTTGAAATTCAAGTTTTACTTGCGCCAAGGTACAACTTATATTTCAAAATATTTTTTTTTAAAGTCAAGTCCATGCAAAATTCTTTTATTATTATTTAAAGAAAACACTGCAACAGAGAACAGGTTTAAGGAGCAATAAAATTCTACGAGCAATTTGATTAAAAACAAATTATTTAGCAATTTACATAGTCTACTCTTGTTTCGACTACACTATTTGATTGACATTATTGTATCTAATGGTAGTTTGGGTGTACACAAAATAGAAATCAGTCTTGACACATGGAAGCGTGTTGAATTTGTGATGATCTATCACCAATCAAATAACAGAGAAATACCGAGTTGAAGACTCGACAGCTAAAACGAAAGCGTGAAAGATCTACCGCTAGCAAGCAATCACCACACAACCAAGAAATACAAGATTTAACGTGGTTCGACAATGTGTCTACGTCCACGGGGAGAAGGGAAGAAATCTTTATTGAAAATAGAGAAGAAAATACAAGAGTTATAAGAAAATCTCTCTCTTACAACTCTTAATGGTGGAATTTTAGAATTTCTTTTGAAATCTTGACACACCTTCAAAGACCACCCTCAAAGGTTTATAGAGGCACCTAGGATGATCCTAATCCAATACGAACTCAAATTAGCACTTCCACAGAGAAATAGGAAAACCCTATCCAAATAAAATTAGAAGACAGATCCGTATTAGAAAACTGCCAAACCTGAATTCTTCTCTAATGAATAAAAGAACATATTCGTATTAGGAAACAACTAGAACCTGAATTCCCTCGAATAAATATAAGGCATTCCAAACACTAATAATCTCCACTTTGACTCATTTTCATTGAGTCCCTCCGTAGAAATTGGCCTCTACTTCATTCGCTTTCCTTTCTCCCCCTTTTTGTAACTTCACATGGCTCCCGGCCAAGAGCCCGTTCGTCACTTTACTTTTGGAGAACCTTGATAAGGTTCAGAGATGCTCTAAACTTCTCCATTGGATGGTCTTCATCATCATATCTGCTGGATTCTTTTCGTGCTAATCTTTACCAAATCAATCACCTTATTATCCACAACCTACTGACGTATCTTGTAATACCTCACATCAATGTGCTTTGTTCGCTTGTGATACCTGTGGTTTTTAGCGAGATGAATCGCACTCTGGCTGTCGCAATAAATCTGAACTGAATCCTGTATGATACTAAATGTCTCGACCAATCTTTTTAACCACAAAGCTTCATTTGATGCCTCAATTGCATTCATGTACTTCACCTCTATCGTTGAAAGAGCAATTGTATCTTACAACTCTGCCTTCCAACTAGTGATGCACTCAGCTACTGTGAACACATAACCCATCATAATTTCTCGTTGATCAAGATCTCCTGCATAATCTGCATCAACAGAGCCTTATAGTAACCTAGGCTTTCCCGTTTTCAATCTCTGAAATACCAAGCCTAGTCTCACAGTCCCTCGCAGATATCATAGCACCCACTTCACTGCTTTTCAATGTTTCTTTACTGGATTTGACATGAATCTACTTACTATACTAGCTGCATAGCTAAGTCAGGCCTAGTGCAGACCATAACATACATGACTGATCCCACCGTACTAGCATATGGTAATCAAGATATATTCTCCTCCTCTTCCGGTGATTGTGAACACTGCTTGGAGGATATTTTGAAGTGACCTACCAAAAGAGTTGTGATTGGTCTTGCTTCTGCCATATTGAATCTCTCCAATATCTTGAGAACATAGTTCTCTTTGGATCGCCAAAGTCTGCCTGAGCCTCTGTCTCGAGTGATCTCCATACTTAAAATCTTCTTGACTTCTCCCAAATCCTTCATGTCAAATTCCTTCTTAAGCTGAGTTTTAAGCTTCTGAACATGTGTCTTGTTTCTCGCCGCAATCAGCATATCATTCACATATAACAGCAAATATGTCGGATTATCACTCAGGTCTCCTTACATACAATTAGCATATCATTCGCATATCCTTTAGGTCTCCTTACCATACATGATGGTGGTTGGCAAGTGGTCAAAACTTGATGGAAGAGAAGAGAGTAACAGAAGAGCTTTGTCTTCTTTTCTATCTTAACTTATAGAGCTAACAAGTTGCTAAAAATTCTATTAAAAGCATTGAGGTATTGTAGAATAGATGTACCTTCCTTCATCCAAAAGCTATATAACTGCTTCTTCAAGAAGAGCTTATTCAACAAACTTTTCGTCATGTAAAGGCTCTCCAAGCGTATACACCAAAGACCAGCAATTTTGTTGCCCAAAGGCCTTCCACCCTAGTTTTGATGATGATTAACTCATGTAGTTATGTTTACTAATAATCTTGTGTTGTTTAAGTTTCAGATCTTTAACCAAGATATTAGTTGGTGATTAGCTTCAACAAGGAGTTTAGAAGCTTTTCATGGTGATTCCAGGGTCAAAACTTCAAGATCACACATTGCCTAGCCCATGGATGGAGTTTTGGAGCAAGTCAACTTGAAGATGAAGATCATCAAGAAGACTTAGGTATCCATAGTTTAGATAGTGTGTTTTAGATCCATTTGTAAAGCTTAGTATAGTTGATATGCTCAAGTGCACAACACACAAAAGTTTTATGTTTTGGATTTGGTTTTCATGAATAGTAGATCAAAACAAGTTTACATGATTTTTTATGTATATTAGATGTGTTCAATATACATACATGCTTCATATCTTAAACAAACTTATTTTGATATGTCTATTCATGAGTTTTTAGGAAAATCAGATTTCCTATTGGAAAAATCAAGTTTGATAAAAATACAAGTTTTGGTTTTTGATTTTCATGAATGGTAGATCAAAACAAGTTTACTTTATTTCTATGTATATTAGATATGTTCTAAATATACATACATGCTTTAAACTTGCTAGACAAACTTATTTTGACTATCCTATTCATGTATTGAAAAATCAAGTTTGATAAAAATACAAGTTTTGTTTTTGATAAAATTTGCAAGACTCAAAAATAAATTGATATGATTGATATATGTCTTGAAATTTTTATCACTAGTTTGTGTTTTAAAATAAAATGATAAAACAAGTTTTTATGGAAGTTTTAGAAAAGATATAAGTATTTTCAAAACATGTTTTTATCTAATTTTCTGTTCCAGGCTTCTACCAAGTCGACTAGTAACCTGACTAGTCGACTAGGGCTGAGGTCGGTCGACCGGGCCGGTCGACCGACGTGCACAAATCTGTGCACGTTTGAAGCCATTGGGACGGTCGACCGGGACGGTCGACCGGGACGATCAACCGGTCTAAGAGCAGAGCTCTCTGTTTGTTTGGGTCGACCGGGCCGGTCGACCGTGGTTGCCCAACGGTCATATTTTAGACCGTTGGCGGTCGACCGGGACGATCGACCGCTGCCTGTCAGAGCTGCCAGCTCAGCTCTAACGGCTAGTTTTGTATTGGGGCTATATATACCCCATCTCTTCATAGTTTTTGGAGAAGTTTTTCAAGTGCAAAATTTCAGACCTTCTTAAGTATTTTTAAAGAGTTTTCAAAAGTATTTGGGGCTTTAATCTTTCAATCTTTATTGTTTTAGGTTTTTGAAAAAATCAAAGAAAAGAGGATTTTGGGAGATTTGTCTTGGTTTTCATTCTATATCTTTTGCAAGAATTTTCCCAAGTGTTTTTCTTTGTTGCTTGTTTTTCAAACACCTAGTTTCCACACTTGAGCTATCTTCTATCCTAATCTATTAGGATCATTTGTTTTGTGAAAAAAGAAAAAGGAAAGATTTTGTAGTTGAAAGAGACCACCTATTGTAAACCCTTGATTTCTTGGTTTCTCCCTCTTTGGTAGAGGTTGAGGTTGTGATTTGGGTTGTTGGTTTGCTCCCTCTATTGTGAGGTGGAGATTGGTGTTTACTCCCTCTTGGTGAGGTGGAGTTGGTTGTTGGTTTGTATCCCTCAAGTGTGAGGTGGATTGGTTGTTGTATTGGCTACGGGCCTACCCCTCGGTTGTGAGGTGGTTATTTGAGAGAGGAGTTCGGTACTCCATTATTGTAAAAATCCTTCTCGGTGAAGGTTCCCTCGGTGGGAGTCCTCGGTGGACGGTATAGTGGATTGGAAATCCTACACGGTGGTGTAGGCGGGGATGTAAAGCAAGGGTGCTCGAACCTCGAAACATATCATTGTGTTTGCGTTTGATCCACTTGTCTCTAAACTCTCTCTCTTTATATTGTGCAAAGCATCATATTCATTCATATCATATTTGCTTGTGTTGAGCATAATTCATATTGTCATATCATATCTATTTGCTTGTTTTGTGCCTTGCATAATTCACATTGCTATATCTTGTATATGCTTGGTTGTTTGTGTGTGCCTCACTTGTACCTAATCAACAAGAGCTTCACATAGCACCTCAACCCATTCAAGGGGAATCAAGAGGAGTTAGTCCAGAGCCCTTCACGGGGAATTCGGCTACACTTGTTGATTGTACTAAGTGTGTTGCAAAATTTGTATTAGCTTCCGCATTTAGCGCACTTAGTTTTGCATTTAGTTTTAGATTAGCACAAACACCTATTCACCCCCCTCTAGGTGTTTCTTTCAATTGGTATCAGAGCTAGTGCTCCTGATACTTAGGCTTAACATCCTAGGAGTAAGATCCATTTGGTTGCTAATCTTTTGTTTGCATTTGCTTGTTTGCACACATAGTTTACCATGGCCTTCATGACCCCACCTATGTTTGACCCTTCCAACATTCATGTTTGGAAGATTAGGATGACCGTTTATTTACAAACCCTAGGTCATAAAGTTTACCTTGCCATTACCAAGAAATCCTTCCTTAGTGATAGCAATCATATAGGGGCAAATGCACAAGCCCTAGAGGCCATTAGAAGCACTTTATCTAAAGAATATCTTATGAGTGTTTCTAACCTTGATTCCGCTTTTGCAGTGTGGAACAAGTTAACAACAACCACCACCACCTCCGAGCTTCAAGTGCAAATCCAAGAAGAGGAATCTAGTGGAGAATCCGATTCACAATGCTTCATGGTCCAAGGGAATGACTCCCTTGAGGTACATTCGGAACCCCACTTGGATGATAGTGATGATTGCTCTAGTTCTTCATGTGATGATTATGATGCTCATGCCTTGAATGAAGAACTATCTATTGTTTGTGAAAAGTTAATAGAAAAATATAAAATTTGAAAAAGAAAAGTCTAGGACTTGAAAATGAAAATAAAGTTTGTATTCTAGACTTAACAATGTTTTGCAAGAGAAGGTTGAGGTCTATAATGAAAGGGATTCATTGAGATCTCAATTGGAACTTACACTAAAAGAAAATGAATTTTTAAAATCTAAAAATGATTGCCATGTTATTTTGAAGAAAATGAAAACTTGTCTTCAAAATTGATTTTGTTTAAAGGAGAATGTTGCTTTGAAAAATAAAATAATTTCTATTTCAAATGATTTGAATGTTTGTTTAAAGAAAATGAAGTTTTGAAAAATAAGATTGATGAACATGTTTGCCATGCTAGGGTAGTTTCACCTAGATCACCCCTTGCATGCTCCACTTCTTCTATGATTAAAAATGATATAAACATGTTGAAGAAGAAAATGGATTGTTTGGGCTCCACTATGAGCCAATGTGCTAAGAACCATACACGCTTGGAAACCTTGGTTCGTAAGAAACAAGTTCCAACTTTTATGCATGCACACCCTCCACGACATACACATGCTCCACACAGACACCATCAACACATGTATGCTCATGTGTACACATGTACACATTCTGGCCGAAAAGGCCATCTTGCTAAATTTTGTTTTGATAGAATATATGTTTCCAATTTAGCAAAGAAGTTTGTTTGGGTTAGAGAAGGTACTAACCCCCATGGACCCAAGAAGATATGGGTACCAAAGACCACCCCTCCTATTATTTTTGATGTAGGTGTGGGCTCTCACAAGACGTGAGAGTGATGACACCTTGGAGTGGATGCGTTCTGGACTTTAAAGGAGATCAATTGGATGCATCACTTTCAAGGGAAGATTTAGTGGAGAGGACCACCTTTGTTTTGGAGAAATAGAGCGGTGCCCTCATTGGTTTTGGTATCGAATCTCTAGCTCCTTATGATTACATGCTTTCCATGTTTGTCTTTCATAGCATGATTTGATGTTTAGTGATCATCATGATTAGATTAGTGTTATACTTATTAGTTAGTTGAAACATCCATGTTTTATATGGACTTATATTTTTGTGTTTTACCTTGGTTAAACTAATTTGTATAACCTAGATCTAATGCACATGCATGTACATATTGATCATATATGATTTGTATTTCATATCTTTGATGTTTTTAGCATATTTCATTATTTGGTGATTATTATGATAATGCCATGTTCATTAGATCCTTGACATGCATGTATAGCATTTTGAGACACCCATGTTTATATGGACCCATATTTTGTGTTCTCACCGTTTGTTTTATCTATCATGTTTATCATAGGTTTAATAACATGTGGATTTACATAATAATCATGTTTAAGTTTATCATATTAATTTTTATTGTGTTTTGATACTTCATGTGTTGATTACATGTTTAGATGTTAGTTTTCATTAAGACTAGGTATATATTCGTGCATATAGTGGGCCACAAATAAATCTATATATGTTTGAGCTTGAATGCTTATTTGAACCCATTAGATGTGCTAGTATAGTCTAGTTTTGATGATTCATACATTTCAAATTTGTATTCCATTTTTGAATTTGTTTTATGAGTTTTTCACTTCATGTATATGTTTGTATTGCCAAACTTTAAGATATACATGTATACCCCTTGAGTCATTTGCCTTTCATGCAAATCTATATATATTGACTCAATTGTGTTTAGGGATATGTATGTATACTTATTGTGTTGACAATTCATACATATACCTTGAAATGAAATTTGTTTTGGTGAAGATTAGTTTGATTTGTGTTTAATTGTTTAACTTCATGTATATGTCTATCTTATCCAAACTATTAGATATACATGATTATCCTTTGAGCCACGTGCCTTCATGCATATACATTTGTGGACTCTTATGTTTTGGATATGTATGTATACTTTAGTTTGTATTAGACATACATATGCCATGAAGGTTAAATAAGTTTTGATGATTTCATGTTTTTAGGTAATTTCTATTGGAAATGAAAATCTAGCTTTTCATGTCTTCAAGGAATTTCATATGAGCTTAATTGAATATTTTCATGATTGATGTGTGTCACATACCACTTGTTCATCACTTATTAGTTTACTCATGATTTGTTTCATGAGAATTTGAATGAGCTTTATGGACTTTGAGTGTTTAGTGATCATGTGATTTACATGTGTTTCATGAAAAATAATTTGTTTTATTCCTTACTTGAAGGATTTCGTACTAGTTTTAAAAGTTTTTCCTATAACTAGTTCGTATTCTTCACTATGGTAGAGTTTTTTTAAACAAAGCTTATTTTCAATCTATTTTTGAAACCCCTACCTTCTAAGGGAGGTGGATGGGAGATCATGCTCATGTATGCTTTATAGTGAAAATCATTTTAAACTTGAACATGGTTGGGGAGGATAGGATATGAGTTATACCATGCTTTTATTGTTATGTCATTGTATCATTGAACTCTTTCAATTGGTATCATTTTGATCTTTTTGTATACTCATATGTTTATTGTGTATGTATATTTTCAATTGGTATCATCTATTGGTGATTGGTACTCATTCTATTTCATACACATATACTTGTTCATTTGTGCTTAAGATATAAATTTTTCACAAAATCTTGTTTATGCTAGTGCTTGAGCTTCAATTTTGTTTTAATGATTAGTTTTAAATTGGTATCAAGCTCATGCATCATTTAGTTGGTATTTCATAAAGGGGGAGAAAATTTAATTTTGTCTTTCAATTGGTGATTTTTCAATTGGTATTTGTTTCCCACTCCCTTACTTTATGATTAAAAATTTCATATTGGTATCATATGTTTATATGAAAATTATTTACAATTGGTATCAAAATTTTGTTTAAATATTCAAAATTTATTATGTTTAATATCAATTGGTATCAAGATTTTTCATGTGTTTTTGTTTAAAATTGGTATCAATATTTATTTTTTTTGTCGTTTGTTTATTTTCAATTGGTACCTTAATTGATAGTCACCCCTTATTGACTTTGTTTTTATTTTTAGACAAAAAAAAGGGGGAGAACATTGTTTTATTGTTTTGATTGACATAATAAGGGAGAAAGATTTTTACCCCTCATTATTATTTATTGTTTTTATTGTTTACCCCTTTGTTGATGATTGACAAAAAGGGGGAGAATAATTTGTGATTTATATATGCATACTTTTGTTTTTGCATATATTAAGTTTTATTGGTATCTAGAGCATCTAGTGTTTTTTTAATATTTTATTAATTTAATTGGTATCTAGAGCTTCCAGAATATGTTTTATACATGTTGATGTATACATGTTTATATGCATACTTGTGTTTAGTTTTCTAGATATGCATATATGTTTTGTTTTGCAAATGTATGGAGATAAGAACTTGATGTCTTTTATGATTATTTGACATGTTGTATTTGCATACATGTCATACATTTGCATATGTATTTATGAGCTTCATTGTCATATATTTTATTTGTTTATGCATGAGTTAAGGGGGAGCTTCTTTGAAGCTTAACTTTAATCCATGCATATATAACTCCATGAGTTTTGTCATCATCAAAGAGGGGGAGATTGTTGGCCCAAAGGCCTTCCACCCTAGTTTTGATGATGATTAACTCATGTAGTTATGTTTACTAATAATCTTATGTTGTTTAAGTTTCAGATCTTTAACCAAGATATAGTCGGTGATTAGCTTCAACAAGGAGTTTAGAAGCTTTTCATGGTGATTCCAGGGTCAAATCTTCAAGATCACACATTGCCTAGCCCATGGATGGAGTTTTGGAGCAAGTCAACTTGAAGATGAAGATCATCAAGAAGACTTAGGTATCCATAGTTTAGATAGTGTGTTTTAGATCCATTTGTAAAGCTTAGTATAGTTGATATGCTCAAGTGCACAACACACAAAAGTTTTATGTTTTGGATTTGGTTTTCATGAATAGTAGATCAAAACAAGTTTACATGATTTTTTATGTATATTAGATGTGTTCAATATACATACATGCTTCATATCTTAAACAAACTTATTTTGATATGTCTATCATGAGTTTTAGGAAAATCAGATTTCCTATTGAAAAAATCAAGTTTGATAAAAATACAAGTTTTGGTTTTTGATTTTCATGAATGGTAGATCAAAACAAGTTTACTTATTTCTATGTATATTAGATATGTTCTAAATATACATACATGCTTTAAACTTGCTAGACAAACTTATTTTGACTATCCTATTCATGTATTGAAAAATCAAGTTTGATAAAAATACAAGTTTTGTTTTTGATAAAATTTGCAAGACTTAAAAATAAATTGATATGATTGATATATGTCTTGAAATTTTTATCACTAGTTTGTGTTTTAAAATAAAATGATAAAACAAGTTTTTATGGAAGTTTTAGAAAAGATATAAGTATTTTCAAAACATGTTTTTATCTAATTTTCTGTTCCAGGCTTCTACCAAGTCGACTAGTAACCTGACTAGTCGACTAGGGCTGAGGTCGGTCGACCGGGCCGGTCGACCGACGTGTACAAATCTGTGCACGTTTTGAAGCCATTGGGACGGTCGACCGGGACGGTCGACCGGTCTGAGAGCAGAGCTCTCTGTTTGTTTGGGTCGAACGGGGCCGGTCGACCGTGGTTGCCCAACGGTCATATTTTAGACTGTTGGCGGTCGACCGGGACGGTCGACCGCTGCCTGTCAGAGCTGCCAGCTCAGCTCTAACGGCTAGTTTTGTATTGGGGCTATATATACCCCATCTCTTCATAGTTTTTGGAGAAGTTTTTCAAGTGCAAAAATTCAGACCTTCTTAAGTGTTTTAAAGAGTTTTCAAAAGTATTTGGGGCTTTAATCTTTCAATCTTTATTGTTTTAGGTTTTTGGAAAAATCAAAGAAAAGAGGATTTTGGGAGATTTGTCTTGGTTTTCATTCTATATCTTTTGCAAGAATTTTCCCAAGTGTTTTCTTTGTTGCTTGTTTTCCAAACACCTAGTTTTCCACACTTGAGCTATCTTCTATCCTAATCTATTAGGATCATTTGTTTTGTGGAAAAAAAAAAGGAAAGAGGTTTGAGGTTGAAGAGACCACCTATTGTAAACCTTGATTTCTTGGTTGCTCCCTCTTTGGTAGAGGTTGAGGTTGTGATTTGGGTTGTTGGTTTGCTCCCTCTATTGTGAGGTGGAGATTGGTGTTTACTCCCTCTTGGTGAGGTGGAGTGGTTGTTGGTTTGTATCCCTCAAGTATGAGGTGGATTGGTTGTTGTATTGGCTACGGGCCTACCCCTCGGTTGTGAGGTGGTTGTTTGAGAGAGGAGGTCGGTACTCCATTGTTGTAAAAATCCTTCTCGGTGAAGGTTCCCTCGGTGGGAGTCCTCGGTGGACGGTATAGTGGATTGAAATCCTACACGGTGGTGTAGGCGGGGATGTAGAGCAAGGGTGCTCAAACCTCGAAACATATCATTGTGTTTGCGTTTGA
Organism: Agave tequilana; assembly: GCA_038442645.1. Classification (NCBI taxonomy): domain Eukaryota; kingdom Viridiplantae; phylum Streptophyta; class Magnoliopsida; order Asparagales; family Asparagaceae; genus Agave; species Agave tequilana. The sequence continues at coordinate 145,583 of JAVJIF010003107.1, read as the reverse complement.
TCTACTTGTCTCTAAACTCTCTCTCTTTATATTGTGCAAAGTATCATACTTCATTCATATCATATTTGCTTGTGTTGAGCATAATTCATATTGTCATATCATATCTATTTGCTTGTGTTGTGCCTTGCATAATTCACATTGCTATATCTTGTATATGCTTGGTTGTTTGTGTGTGCCTCACTTGTACCTAATCAACAAGAGCTTCACATAGCACCTCAACCCATTCAAGGGGAATCAAGAGGAGTTAGTCCAGAGTCCTTCACGGGAAATTCGGCTACACTTGTTGATTGTACTAAGTGTGTTGCAAAATTTGTATTAGCTTCCGCATTTAGCGCACTTAGTTTTGCATTTAGTTTTAGATTAGCACAAACACCTATTCACCCCCCTCTAGGTGTTTCTTTAACAATTGTCTTCGCATTCATCACGTTGTAAAGGACCTCATCTGATATGCATATAGTATGATCGTCGCCTTTGCGCTAAAGTCGATGTCATTTCACTCATCATCCTCCATCATCAATGGCTTCTTCTCAATACCAAGTAGAGTCTTGTGTGTGCCCTCCTTCACGAAGGATGTTACTCGCATCTTCCATAATAGAAAGTTGGACTTCCGTCGAATTTATCCACCTCGAACTTGGTTGTCGTGGTCGTCTTGCTAGCCATCACTCTGATACCATTTGTAAGGACTCGGGGAAACATCACAAAAAACTAACCTTTTAGGTGGAGTTACTCAAATCTTTATATACTCAACACCATCCCATGTCTAGCCGATGTGGGACTATTTGTTCGACCCAAATCCCAACACTTGTGATATACATAGATACACTTGATCTTCATGCTATACATATTTTATTTCATTTGTTTATTCAATCCTTATGATTATACTTATATGTCCTACTTTTGATGATTCTTACATTTATACTTGTACTCTTTTATTTTAAAAATGCATTTGTTTTTGAATAATTTTCTTGAAAATTACTCGTTTCATCTTTATGAAATTATTTTACTGATAATATAATGAATTTGTAAATCTTATTAAATCTATGTGATATACATATTGTATCCTTGAGAACCTTGATTTGTTTATCATATACTCTATTGTGTACTTAATTTATATTTAGATATAGATATTCTAATTTTGATGAAATTTAAATAATCTTGAAATTTATCTTACATCTTCTGTATGATTCTTTAATATCTCGTTGGTAAAAATATTTGATGATTTGAGTTTATTACTCCACTAATCTTGATATCATGTTTGTTAAAAAGAATATTCTTGATTTGTGTCATTTTGTCTTTATAAACTAAGTTTTCTTTGCGTTAAAGTTTTTAAAAAAATTCATATGAGTTTTGAAGTTATTTAGAGTTTTATTCATCTTATCTTCATGGATATGATTTTTACCTGATTCTTATTCACTTACCCATTTTGTTTACTCATAATTTTATAATTTATGAGCATGCATATGCTATATAGATTTTGAGTGATAATTCTTGTGTGATATGGATGTTTCATATGATATGCTATTTGTTTCATATTTGAAGAATTTTGAACTAATTTTCAAAATTTATTTTAAATTATTTTTTTGAAAATACTACCATGTTCAAAATTGTATAATTGCTTTCAAATAGTTTTACTTGACATTAATTGGTTTCATGCTTAAGTTAATTTCATGTTATTTTTATATTATTCTCAACTATTTTCAAATAATTACTTTTGAAAATGCTACCCTTAGTGGGAGAATAGGGTGATTATTTATATGCATTTAGTGACTATTCTTTAACATGTGCATGTAGGTTGGCGTTATCAATGAGTTATACACATTATTCACATGATATTTGATTTTTGTATACTCATTTATATTTGTCTATATATGTATGCCGTTTATTTTCAAGTGGTATTAAATTTACAATTAGCATCATACACATATATGATTGATTATGCATGTTTAATAATGAACATACATGTTTCTATAGCACATTTAGTTTCATGCTAAGCTTGATTATATTAAATAAATTAGTATATTTTTACAAGCTTATGCATTACTTTTATGGTTGTTTCAAAAGGTGAGAAATTCTTTGACTTTAAATTGGTATTTCATTCTTTTGAGAAAAATATTTTCTTTTAAAAAATCTACATTTTTTCTATGGTAACAATTATTACAATTGATATCTATATTTCAAGTTGTTTAGAGTTTCAAATTGATATCATTGACTTTCATTATTTATTCAATTGGTATCATATTTAAACCTTCAATTGGTATTAAAATTATTTTACAAATTGGTATCTATATTGGTTTCAAAATTTTGTTTCAAACTTAAAATTTTATTTTACTTTTCAATTGATACTAATTTTTATAAAATTTTAAAATCGGTATTTGTGTTTTCCCTTTTGTTGATAAATTGATATGAAGGGAGAGACATTTAGTGTGTGTGTGTGTGTGTGCGCGTTTTGCATATATATTTGTTATAGAGAGAGTCTATTGAATATCTACATGCTTATTTGCTATGCATGAGTTAAGGGGAGTTTTTACAAGCTTTTCACAATTCTATGCAAATATAACTCCATGAATTTTATCATCATAAAAAAGAGAGAGATTCTTGGCCCAAAAGTCCATCACTCTAGTTTTTATGACGATGAACTCTTGTAGTCATAGTACCAATGATCTTATGTTATTTAAGTTTCAGATATTCAATCAAGATTTTACTTGGTGTTTAGCTTCTTCAAGCTAATACATGTTGATTCAAGAGCTCAAATATAAAGAACATATCAAGTATTCAAGGAGTAACTCAATGGAATCAAGTTTGAATCAAGTTTACATGGAGAAGATTTTCAAGAAGACTTGAGTTTAGAGTTTGTAAGTTTAGATTTATGTAAGGTATAGATTAGCTTTGATTTGCTCAAGCTAACACGTAAAAGTTTGATATTGATTTTCAAGAACAAATGTTTTGATATTTTGGTCTTCAAGAAGATTGAGTTTAACAATATTGCTTTGCAAAAGATTTTATGTGCTTTAAACTCATATCTTATGTTTATATAGTTTATATCTCAAAAGAATAAATTTTATAGCTTAGAATATATGTTAGATTCTATCGACATATATTAGAGCTTTATTTGTTCAAAGAAGCTTATTTTAACAAGTTTTGGGTTTCGATTTAACAAGTTTATGTTTTGGTATTCATGAGTTTAATTTCATCGAAAATAAGTTCATATTATTATACATGTGAATTGGATTCTATTCATATACATTGTTCTTCAAATGTGTTTGAAAAACTTATTTATATTTATGAGAGTTTTAGAAAAACAAGAATTTTCCTTGTTTTATATTTATACTAGTTTGGAAAAAACTAGATTTCCATTTTAAAATATAGTTTTTAGAAAAATACGTTTTTTTTGTTCCAAGATTGAATTTCTATATCTCAAAAACTAGTTTACATGTTTGTAATATGTGTTGATTTTTAATCACACATATTTGTGCTTTAGTATTTTTTATATGAACTTATTTTTGTGGATTTAAAGCGATTCATTGGGAATTAATGGATTTAAAAAGATGTTTAAACTGTTTCAAAAATACGGTTTTTGGGCAGAACTAGTCGGCCGTATGGCCGACCGACCGCAGAGCAAATTTTCTCTGCTAGTCAACCGCACGGTCGACCGACGTGCACAAACATGCACAATCTAATAGATTGAGAGCTCTGTTGACCGATAGCAGAGATCGACCAACTGATCTGTCGACTGACTTTGAATGTTGAGCTCTTGGGTTTTCTCGGTCAACCGGCAAACACTAACAGTATAAAAAATGTGGTCATTGGTGGTCAACTGCCCATAGATTTACAAGTCTCTCCGATCTGGCTTTTGACCCCAACGACTATTTTAGTAAGGGTCATAAATAGCGATTTTGGGGAGAGTTTTATATAAGATTTTAGAAGAAACTTTTTACCAGTTTTTAAGAGCTTTCTTGCCTATTTTCTAAAGAGTTTTCAACAAGTTTTTTGACTTTAAATCTATATCATTATTGTGTTTCAAAATTTTGAAAAATCAAAGATAATGAGTTTTTGGGATTACAAGTTTTGAGCTTCAAGTTTATTATTTTTCTTAGTAGTTTTCCCAATTATTTTCTTCAGTACTTCATTTTCAAAATCATTGTTTTCTCACAATCTTGATCTATCACTTCAAAATCTTTTAGGATCTTGTACTGTGAGATTTTTGTTTGTGATCTTTGTGGTCATCAAGAGCTTGTAACCCTCTTTTCTTTTTGGCTTTGTGTCTTTACTTTGTAATTTCCTCTTATGTAGAGGAGTTAGCTTTGTGTCTTACTTTGTGCCCACTCTTGTTGTTGTTGGCCCGGAGGCCTTCCTCTCTAGTTTTGATGATGATTAACTCATGTAGTTATGTTTACTAATAATCTTGTGTTGTTTAAGTTTCAGATCATTAACCAAGATATTAGCTGGTGATTAGCTTCAACAAGGTGTTTAGAAGCTTTTCATGATGATTCCAGGGCCAAAGCGTCAAGATCACACATTGCCTAGCCCATGGATGGAGTTTTGGAGCAAGTCTTCTTGATGACACAAAGACTTAGGTATCCATAGTTTAGTTAGTGTGTTTTAGATCCATTTGTAAAGCTTAGTATAGTTGATATGCTCAAGTGCAAAACACACACGTTTCATGAGTTGGATTTTGGTTTTCATGGATAGTAGATCAAAACAAGTTTACTTTATTTCTATGTATATTAGATATGTTCTAGATATACATACATGCTCATATGACTTATACAAACTTAGTTTGACATACATATTCATGTAGTTTTATGTTTTGGTACAAAACATATTTTTGAAATTAAAGACAAAAACTATGATATATTTGTTGAATGTATATTAGACCTATGTCCATATGCATCATGCTTAATAATGTTCAAATATCATGTTTTTGTATTTCTATAAGTTTTAGGAAAATCAGATTTCCTATTGAAAAATCAGTTTGATAAAAATACAAGTTTTGTTTTTGATAAAATTGGCAAGACACAAAAATGAATTGATATATTGATATATTGTCTTGGAAATTTTATCACTTGTTTGAGTTTCAATATAAAATGATAAAACAATTTTTATGGTATTTTTAAAAAAGAGATAAAAGATTTTTTAGAAAATATTTTTCCCAAATTTTTTGTCTTTTTTTGTGCTGACAGGCTGGTCGGTCGACCCGGACGGTCGACCGCACCAAGAGCCGGTCGACCCGTAGGGTCGACCGACGTGCACAGATGTGCACGTCTGGGCAGACACAAAAAACGGTCGACCGAGCCGGTCGACCGGGTCTGAGAGCTCTGCTCTCGGGTTGTTTGGGTCGACCGTGCCGGTCGGCCGAGATGAGAGCTCTGCTCTCTGTTTGGTTGGGTCGACCGGGCCGGTCGACCGCAGTTGCCCAACATTCATATTTCTGACCGTGGCGGTCGACCGGGCCGGTCGATCGGCAGCCTGTCAGGCTGCCAGCTCAGCCTAACGGCTAGTTTTCTGATGGGCCTATATAAACCCCATCTCTTTGGGGATTTTGGCCAAGTTTTGAAGAGAAAAAATTCTGGTTTTCTGAGGTGTTAAAAGAGTTTAAAAAGAGTTTTAGTGTGTTTGTCTTTAAAACTTCTCATCTTCATTATTTTGGGTTTTTGAAAAATCAAAGAAAACTAGGTTTTGGGATTTTGATTTGATCTTGCATTTTCTATCTTTTACAAGAGACTTCCCAATTAGTTTTTCTTTGTTGCTTGTTTTTCAAACACCTAGTTTTCCACACTTGAGCTATCATACTATCCTAATCTATTAGGATCTTGTTTTTGTGGAAAAGAAAAGAGAAAAAGAAAGAGAGAGTTTTGAGGTTGTTGTTGAACCTCTAAGTTGTACACCCTTATTCTTGTTGTATCCCTCTTCGGTAGAGGTGATCGGGTGATTGGTTTGTATCCCTCAAGTGTGAGGTGATTGAGATTGGTTGTGAGCCTCTTCGGTAGAGGTGTTGTTATTGTGGTTGATTGGCTAAGGGCCTACTCCTCGTGTGTGAGGAGGTGTTTGTTTGAGAGAGGAGTTAGGTACTCCATTGTTGTACAAATCCTTCTCGGTGAAGGTTCCCTCGGTGGAAGTCCTCGGTGGACGGTATAGTGGATTGGAAATCCTACACGGGGTGTAGGCGGGGATGTAGAGCAAGGGTGCTCGAACCTCGAAACATATCTTTGTGTTTGCGTTTGATCAACTTGTCTCTAAACTCTCTCTTTACATTTGTGCAAAGCATCTTACTTCATTCATATCATATTTGCTTGTGTTGAGCATAATTCATCTTGTCATATCATATCTATTTGCTTGTATTGTGCCTTGCATAATCCATATTGCTATATCCTTGATTGCTTGGCTTGATTGTGTGTGCACATTGCTTGGATTGCTTGTGTGTGTGTGCCCAACTTATACTCATCCAACAAAAGCTTCACATAGCGCCTCAACCCATTTCAAGGGGAATCAAGGGGAGTTAGTCCAGAGCCTCGCAAGGGGAATTCGACTACACTTGTTGTATTGTATTAGTTTGTGCATATTTGCATTAGCTTCCGCATTTAGCGCACTTAGTTTTGCATTAGTTCTAGATTAGCAATAACACCTATTCACCCCCCCTCTAGGTGTTCTTTCAATTGGTATCAGAGCTAGTGCTCCTGATACTTAGGCTTAACATCCTAGGAGTGAGATCCATTTGCTTGCTAATCTATTGTTTGCATTTGCTTGTTTGCACACATATAGTTTACCATGGCTTTCATGACCCCACCTATGTATGACCCTTCCAACATTCATGTTTGGAAGATTAGGATGACCGTTTATTTGCAAACCCTAGGTCATAAAGTTTATCTTGCTATTACCAAGGAATCCTTCCTTAGTGATCGCAATCATATAGGGGCCAATGCACAAGCCCTAGAGGCCATTAGAAGCACATTACCTAAAGATTATCTTATGTGTGTTTCTAACATTGATTCCGCCTTTGCAGTGTGGAACAAATGACAACAACAACCACCACCTCGAGCTTCAAGTGCAAATTCAAGAAGAGGAATCTAATGGAGAATCCGATTCACAATGCTTCATGGTCCAAGGAATGACTCCCTTGAGGTACATTCGGAACCCCACTTAGATAGTGATGATTGCTCTAGTTTTTCATGTGATAATTTTGATGCCCATGCTTTAAATGAAGAACTTTCTATTGTTTGTGAAAAATTAATTGAAAATTATAAGATTTTGAAAACGAAAAGTTTAGAAATTGAAAAAGAAAATAAGAGTTTGCATTCTAGACTTGATTATGTTTTGCAAGAGAAGGTTGAGGTCTATAATGAAAGGGATTCATTGAGATCTCAATTGGAACTTGCACTAAGAAAATGAATTTTTAAAAACTAAAAATGATTGCCATGCTATTTTGAAGAAAAATGAAAATTTATCTTCTAAAGTTGATTTTGTTGTAAAAGAAAATAATTCTTTGAAAATAAAATTGATTCTATTTCAAAGGATTTAGAAATTTGTTTAAAGAAAAATGAAGTTTTGCAAAATAAAATTGATGCACATGTTTGCCATGCTAGTGTAGCTTCATCTAGTCTACCTAATGCATGTACCTATTCTTCTAGGATTAATGATGATATTTGTATGTTAAAGAAGAGAGTAGATTGTTTGGGCTCCACTATGAGCCAATGTGCCATGAACCACACTCGCTTGGAAACCTTGGTTCGTAAGAAACAAGTTCCAACTTTTATGCATACACACCCTCCACGGCATACACATGCTCCACACGGACACCATCAACACATGTATGCTCATGTGTACACATGTACACATTGTGGCCGAAAAAGGCCATCTTGCTAAATTTTGCTATGATCGTTTACATGTTGAGAATTTAGCAAAGAAGTTTGTTTGGGTTAGAGAAGGTACTAACCCCCTTGGACCCAAGAAGATATGGGTACCAAAGACCACCCCTCCTATTGTTTTTGATGTAGGTGTGGGCTCTCACATGACGTGAGAGTGATGACACCTTGGAGTAGATGCGTTCCGTGCTTAAAGGAGATCAATTGGATGCATCACTTTCAAGGAAGCTTTGGTGGAGAGGACCACCTTTGTTTTGGAGAGATAGAGCGGTGCCCTCATTGGTTTTGGTATCGAATCTCTAACTCCTTATGTTTACATGCTTTCCATGTTTATCTTTCATAGCATGATTCGATGTTTAGTGATCATCATGAATATGCCATGTTAATTAGATTAGTGTTATACTTATTAGTTGGTTGAAACATCCATGTTTTATATGGACTTATATTTTTTGTGTTTTCACCTTGGTAAAACTAATTTGTATGACCTAGATCTAATGCACATGCATGTACATCTTGATCATATATGATTTGTATTTCATATTGATGTTTTATAGCATGTTTTCATTGTCTATGGATTAGTATGTAAATACCATGTTATTAGATCCTTGACACTCATGTTTAGCATTTTGAGACACCCATGTTAATATAGACCATTATTTTTGTGTTCTCACCGTTTGTTTAGCTATCATGTTTATCATAGGTTTAATAACATATGTGTTTGCATGATAATCATGTTTTCGACACTAGTATAAATCCTAGTCTAAATGTTGTGTTTAATTGTTTAACTTCATGTATATGTCTATCTTGTCGAAACTATTAGATATACATGTTATCCTTTTGAGCCACGTGCCTTCATGCATATATAAATAGTGGACTCGTTGTGTTTTGGATATGTATGTATATTTTAATTTGTACTTGACATACATATGCCATGAAGATCAAATAAGTTTTGATGATTTTCGTGTTTTCAATGTTTAAGGAATAATTGAACCTAATTGAATATTTTCATGATTATGATATTCACACTTTATTTGTACACTCACTTTTATTACTTGCTCATGTTTTGTTTTCATGAGTCAAAATTGTGCTTAATTAGACTAGAGTGTTGATTTTCATGTGGATTTCTTATTTCATGAAAAACTATTTTGTTTTATTCCTTACTTGAAGGATTTCGTACTAGTTTTAAAAGTTTTTCCTATAACTAGTTCGTATTCTTCAATTTGGTAGTGATTTTCAACAAAACTACATTTTCAAATCTATTTTTGAAAACCCCTACCATCAATGGGCGGATGGATGGGAGATCATGGTCTTGTATGCTTTAAAATGAAAATCATTTAAAACTTGAACCTTGATTGGGAGGTATTGTAATATGATGTATACACTTGAACTTTTTGCTATGTGAATTGGTATCATTGAACTCTTTCAATTGGTATCATTTTGATCTTTTTGTATACTCATATGTTTATTGTGTATGTATATTTTCAATGGTATCATCTATTGGTGATTGGTACACATTCTATTTCATACATTTTATTTGTGCTTAAGATATAAATTTTTCACAAAAATCTTGTTTATGCTAGTGCTTGAGCTTCAATTTTGTTTTAATTGATTATTTTTAAATTGGTATCAAGCTCATGCATTCTTTTAGTTGGTATTTCATAAAGGGGGAGAAATTTAATTTTGACTTTCAATTTGTGATTCTTCAATTGGTATTTGTTTCCCACTCCCTTACTTTATGATTTAAAAAAAAAATTTCATATTGGTATCATATGTTTGATATGAAAATTATTTACATTGGTATCAAAATTTTATTTAGACATTCAAAATTTATTATATTAATTTCAATTGATATCAAGATGCTTCATTGACATATTTATCTATTGATATCATGTTGTTTATGGTCACCTCTTATTGACCTTGTTTTTGTTTTAGACAAAAAGGGGGAGAACATTGTTTTATTGTTTTGATTGACTTAAAAGGGGAGAAAGATCTTTACCCCTCATTTTATTGTTTGGATTGTTCAACCCCTTCTTGATCTTTTTTGTTTGACAAAAAGGGGAGAAAAATTTATTTGATTTGATTTTACTTTGAACCCTTTGTTGATGATTGACAAAAATGGGGAGAAGTATTTGAGTTTATATGCATGTTTTCATTGCTTAAGGGGGAGAAGCATTTGTCTTCCGTGTTATTTATGCATATATGTTTTTGTATTGTTGTATTGTAAATAGGAGAAAAAGATCTTGATTTATGCTTGTTGCATGTTTTATCTCCATACTTGCATACATATTCATGTGCTTCATTTCCATATCTTATTATTTATGTTTATGCATGAGTTAAGGGGGAGCTTCTTTGAAGCTTAACTTTAATCCATGCATATATAACTCCATGAGTTTTGTCATCATCAAAAAGGGGGAGATTGTTGGCCCGGAGGCCTTCCTCTCTAGTTTTGATGATGATTAACTCATATAGTTATGTTTACTAATAATCTTGTGTTGTTTAAGTTTCAGATCATTAACCAAGATATTAGTTGGTGATTAGCTTCAACAAGGTGTTTAGAAGCTTTTCATGATGATTCCAGGGCCAAAGCGTCAAGATCACACATTGCCTAGCCCATGGATGGAGTTTTGGAGCAAGTCTTCTTGATGACACAAAGACTTAGGTATCCATAGTTTAGTTAGTGTGTTTTAGATCCATTTGTAAAGCTTAGTATAGTTGATATGCTCAAGTGCACAACACACAAAAGTTTTATGTTTTGGATTTGGTTTTCATGAATAGTAGATCAAAACAAGTTTACATGGTTTTTTATGTATATTAGATATGTTCAATATACATACATGCTTCATATCTTAAACAAACTTATTTTGATATGTCTATTCATGAGTTTTTAGGAAAATCAGATTTCCTATTGGAAAAATCAAGTTTGATAAAAATACAAGTTTTGGTTTTTGGTTTTCATGAATGGTAGATCAAAACAAGTTTACTTTATTTCTATGTATATTAGATATGTTCTAAATATACATACATGCTTTAAACTTGCTAGACAAACTTATTTTGACTATCCTATTCATGTACTGAAAAATCAAGTTTGATAAAAATACAAGTTTTGTTTTTGATAAAATTTGCAAGACTCAAAAATAAATTGATATGATTGATATATGTCTTGAAATTTTTATCACTAGTTTGTGTTTTAAAATAAAATGATAAAACAAGTTTTTATGGAAGTTTTAGAAAAGATATAAGTATTTTCAAAACATGTTTTTATCTAATTTTCTGTTCCAGGCTTCTACCAAGTCGACTAGTAACCTGACTAGTCGACTAGGGCTGAGGTCGGTCGACCGGGCTGGTCGACCGACGTGCACAAATCTGTGCACGTTTGAAGCCATTGGGACGGTCGACCGGTCTGAGAGCAGAGCTCTCTGTTTGTTTGGGTCGACCGGGCCGGTCGACCGTGGTTGCCCAACGGTCATATTTTAGACTGTTGGCGGTCGACCGGGACGGTCGACCGCTGCCTGTCAGAGCTGCCAGCTCAGCTCTAACGGCTAGTTTTGTATTGGGGCTATATATATCCCATCTCTTCATAGTTTTGGAGAAGTTTTTCAAGTTCAAAAATTCCAGACCTTCTTAAGTGTTTTAAAAGAGTTTTCAAAAGTATTTGGGGCTTTAATCTTTCAATCTTTATTGTTTTAGGTTTTTGGAAAAATCAAAGAAAAGAGAATTTTGGAGATTTGTCTTGGTTTTCATTCTATATCTTTTGCAAGAATTTCCCAAGTGTTTTTCTTTGTTGCTTGTTTTCTAAACACCTAGTTTTCCACACTTGAGCTATCTTCTATCCTAATCTATTAGGATCATTTGTTTTGTGAAAAAAGAAAAAGGAAAGAGGTTTGTAGTTGAAAGAGACCACCTATTGTAAACCTTGATTTCTTGGTTTCTCCCTCTTTGGTAGAGGTTGAGGTTGTGATTTGGGTTGTTGGTTTGCTCCCTCTATTGTGAGGTGGAGATTGGTGTTTACTCCCTCTTGGTGAGGTGGAGTTGGTTGTTGGTTTGTATCCCTCAAGTGTGAGGTGGATTGGTTGTTGTATTGGCTACGGGCCTACCCCTCGGTTGTGAGGTGGTTGTTTGAGAGCCTCGCCTTATCAAAATTGGTATTTGTTTCCCACTCCCTTTCAATTTGTGATTCTACCACATTAAATCTCTTTCATTGGAATCGCTCGCCAATCAAGAAGATGAGTTCCTATTGTCAGTGACCTCAGTTATGAGTTTAATCACATATCCCTTGATGTATCTAGGATCACACCCCTAGAAAGATCATTTTATCTATAAGGTCCAAGGTCATATTATAGCTTAATAACTTTTTATTTTTATTACAAAAATAATCTGTCATTTTATGTGAAGCTCTCCATTTGGGAGTATTTCAATAACACACAAAAATATTATTTTATTTTTGTTGGCCCAAGGTTGCAATCAACCCATGTTTAGTGTATTTTGATGATTACAAAACATATTAGTATTGGTACTAATATAAATTGTTGTTAAGTGTGTTTCAGGTTTATATATTAAAGAGATGAATTCTTCCCTAAAGGAAGGTGTATTGGACTCAAGACAAGTCAAATTGGGCTCAAATTGCAATATTGAAGATCAAGAGAAGATAGCTCAAGTTGAAGTCTTGAAGACCATTGTAGTTTGTAAGTTTAGTTTTGTAAAGATAGAATATGTGAAATTTGGCTCTAGGATTTGCACACACATTTGTTTTATATGTTCTATGTTTTCAAAATATTTATTTCTAGGTTTATGCCTTAGTTTATACATACATGTACCCAAAGCTTTACATCTTCAAAAACTTGTTTAAATACATGTATATAAACTATTTTCAGCATAAAACTTAGCTTCAGATTTTTAAAGATTTTATACAAAATTTTCTATCTTAAAATCTGCCCAGAAAAACAGTTTTCCAGGCAGACCGGTCGACCGGCCCAGTCGACCGGCTGCTGTGCCCAGACATGCACAGGCTGTGCATGTCTGTCGGTCGACCGGACCTACATACCGGTCGACCGAAATTAGATGTTTTGCTCTCTGTATCTTTCCGGTCGACTGGGTCGGTCGACCGGTAGAAGGAAACTGTGTTTCCTTTCTTGAGATCGGTCGACTGGCAGTCGACCGGAGCCATAACGGCTCTTTTGCCAGCAGGGTCCCGGTCGACCGGCAGTCGACCGGTAGGCCTGCAACACCTCCAACGGCTCTTTCCTCTTTGGGCTGTTCTGAAAAACTGTTTTATTTTCTGTTTTAACAGACTTTTTAGAGGGTTGTTGGGGTGCTTTTGCAGGTGATATTAGCTGAAAAAATCAGAGTTTTTTAACCTATTCTCTCCCTATAAATAGTGGGAAATAGGCCTTAGTTATTCACCAAGAAAAAATACAAGTTTTCATTGTTTTTCAAGAGAAGAGAAAAATAGTTTAAAGCTTTCATTTCCATTCTTTCAAATTGGTTTTTCAGTTGTTGTTTGATCTCTAATATCACTCTACAACTGAAGCTTTTCTCACCACACTCATAGAGCCAAAAATTTCATATTCTTTCTATAGGTGAAGTTGTAAAAGAGTGAGAGTGTTTGTAAAAGAGTGTTGTGGTCTAGTTAAAGATCACTATTTGTAATTCTTGTTCTTGTGGAGACAAGCTCCTCGGTGGAGTTTCCTTGTAAGGTGAAGCTACGGGCTTGAGGTCTTTGGAGGCCTAACTTGTACGGGATCCTAAGGGGATAGTGGAAACCCTTCACGGAGGTGAAGGCGGGGACTAGAGCTACGGGCTCGAACCTCGAAACAAATCACTTTGTTTGCGATTGCTTTTGTGTCATCTTGTCTAATTCTCTCTTGCTTTACTTGCTTTCAATTTATTGCTTGAGAACTAACATTTTATTTGTGCAATCCTTACTTGTTTACTTTTCTTGCTATATTACTTGTGTACATTTCATCATCGCATTTCATACTTGGAATTGTTCGATCACACCTCAATACAACACGGTTGCATTGCGCACCTCTAACCCATTTAAGGGGAATTGGGAGGAAGGAGTCAGAACCTCGCAAGGGGTATTCGGCTCTTAGTCGTGTTTTGAGAGATCGTTGCATCACTCACTTAAGTAAAATTAAAAAGAGCATTAGATTAGCAATTACACCTATTCACCCCCCTCTAGGTGTATTTCAATTGGTATCAGAGCTTGGACTCTAGGATTTGGCTTAACAACCTTAGAGAGATCCTCATATTGCTAATCATTTCATTCATTTCCACATAGTAAACATGGCCGATGGTATTAAGACACCCCTAAGTTTGATGGACTTAACTTTCCCATATGGAAGGTTAAGATGACTGTTTTCTTGCAATCTCTAGGTAGCCGAGTTGCAAATGCCGTGACTAAACAATTTAGTGCCCCCGATGGTGATGAATCTACTTGGTCCGAAATTGAGACCAAGGAGTTTGATGCCAATGCTAGGGCTCATTATGCACTCCTACAAGCCTCAATGATGATGACATAGCTAGAGTCATCCATTGCAAATCCGCCTATGAGATTTGGACCCATTTGCTAGTAACACATGAGGGGACATCACAAGTGAAGAGGGCAAGATAGACCTTCTTCGGTCCCAATATGAAAATTTTTGCATGCAAGAGAATGAAACCATAGATGATATGGTTACTAAGTTACAAAGATTACTAATGGTCTTGCTTCTCTAGGTGAAGAAATCAACAATGATCAAAGGGTGAGAAAGATCATCCGGGCTCTTCCTCCATCATGGGAAGTGAAAGCTACAACATTGAAGGAACTCAATGATAAAGATGAGATTGAGCTCATTGGACTCATTGGGAACTTGAAGACCCATGAAATGGAGAGAAAGGCAAGGGAGGACATGGCACCTACCAAAAAGAAGACCATTGCCTTCAAAAGTCATGCTACTTACTCCGACGAAGATGATGAAGAAGAAGATGACGAGGAGCTCTCACTTCTAGTCAAAAACGTCCGGAGGATGTACAACAAGGCAAAGTTCCAAGGACGGAGGAGATGGCAAGGAGGCAAGGAAGAAAGGAAGATCATTTGCTTTAATTGCCAAAAGCCGGGACACATAGTAGCGGAGTGTCCGGACCAAGTGAAGCCATCTTCATCCAAGAAGCCATACAAGAAGAAGGCTATGAAAGCAACATGGGATGACGAAAGTGAATCCGAGGAGGAGATCGACACCGCCAATATGTGCTTCATGGCAAATGAGAGCACAAGCAAGGTAACCCCCTCAACTCTTCTTGATGATGATTTATCCATGGATGAGCTAGGAGAAGCATTTGTAGAACTTTCTAAAAATTATGACTTCATGAAGAAAAAGTACTTGAAAATGAAAAAGGATAATGAATCTTTGAATATTCAAGTGTTAAATCTTTCTAAAGAAAATAATGACTTGCATTCTTCTTTAGTTTCCACTAAAAATGATTTTGAAAAATATAAGATTGCTTGTAAAGGAAAGACCCCATTTGTAGACTCTAATGAGATTGCCATGCTTAAGGAAAGATTAGACTCATTAGATGTTGTTTTGAAAAGTGTAGTGAATTTGATAAGAAGAAGATGGAGAATATGTTTCCTAAGAAACAAGCTCCTAAGAAAAATATTCATCATGCTCATGCTCATGCTCATGTACATGCCACACAACCTATGCATCATGGTAAACCCCAAAGCATGCTCACACTTCACACACACACCATGCATTCATGTATAGAAAAGTGTACTCATGTTCACATTGTGGACGGAAAGGACACTTAGCTAATTTTGTATGATAGACTAAGTGCATCACATCATAATGTTTGGGTTCGTAACACTAACTTTCAAGGACCCAAGAAAGTTTGGGTACCAAAGTCAACTATTGTTTTAATGATGTAGGTACTTTCCAAAGCTCAAAGACGTAGAGGTTTATGGTATCTTGATAGCGGTTGCTCAAGACACATGACTTGGGACATCAACAACTTTGCAACCCTATCAAGATATCATGAAGGTGGCACCGTCACCTTCGGAGATGACGCCAAGGGTAAAATCATCGGTATTGGTAATGTAAAATTGGCACCTCTCCTTTAATTGAAAATGTAGTTTTAGTTGATGGCCTCAAGCATAATCTCTTGAGTGTTAGTCAACTTTGTGATAAAGGTTTTGATATTGTTTTTAATAATGTTTCTTGTAAAGTGATTGATAGAACCTCTAATGTTTGTGTATTTTCCGGTTTTCGTGAAAGCAATGTTTATATGATTGATATGTTAAATATGTCTTGTAATATAACATGTTTAAAAGCCCTCGATGACGACTCTTGGTTGTGGCATAGGAGATTAGGCCACGTTTCATTTGACCATATTTCTAGGCTTAACTCTAAGGAAATGGTGAAGGGTATTCCTTCATTGAACTTTGAAAAGGACCGAGTTTGTGACGCATGTCAATTTGGGAAACAAACTAAGTCCTCATTCAAATCAATTAAGGATATCATGTCATCACGTCCATTGGAGCTAATCCACATGGATTTATTTGGCCCAACTCAAACCAAAAGTTTAAGTGGGAGTAGATTTGCTTATGTTTTAGTAGATGATTTTTCGCGTTTTACTTGGGTTTATTTTCTTGAACATAAAAGTCAAACCTTTCACATTTTCAAGCCTTTAAGAAAAGAGTTGAAAAGGAAAATGACTCCTCAATAATTAAAATAAGAAGTGATAGAGGAGGTGAGTTCATTAACCTCCTTTACCACTTTTGTGAGGAACATGGAATAAAACATGAACTTTCTTGTCCTAGAACTCCACAACAAAATGGAGTAGTTGAGCGGAAAAATCGTACTTTACAAGAGATGGCTAGGACAATGTTAAATGAATATGGTCTACCACATTATTTGTGGGCCGAGGCCGTTCATACTTCATGTTACATTGCAAATCGTGTTTTCCTATGTAAAAATACTACTAAGACTTCTTATGAGATGTATTTTTCTAGAAAACCCAATGTTTCTTATTTCAAAGTGTTGGTTGCAAATGTTTTGTTTTAAATACAAATATTAATTTGGGAAAATTTGATGCAAAAGCATATGAGGCTATTTTTGTAGGTTACTCAAATACTAGTAAGGCTTATAGAGTCTTCAATAGGTCAACTTTGACTATTGAGGAATCTATTCATGTTAAATTTGAGGAATCTAACAAGTTTGTTAAGAATTGTGTAGAAATTGATGCTTTAGATGAAGGCTTGGAGAAAGTGACCTTGGAGGATGCTTCTACCATGGGAGACAAGCCAAAGGATGGTGATGGAAGTGAAGCCAAAGTGGAAGAGGCTCAAGGAAATGAACATCGAGCAAATGAAGAGGAGCCCTCTCAACCACTACCAAAGGATTGGAGATTCAATCCTCATCATCCCAAGGACCTCGTCATAGGTGAAGTATCAAAAGGGGTAACCACTCGCTCTAAGATTCAAGATTTTTGTGTAATTTGCTTTTATTTCACACATAGAACCTAAAAATGTCCTCGAGGCGAGGCCGATTCATATTGGTTGCTAGCTATGCAAGAGGAGCTCAATCAATTTGAGCGCAACCAAGTTTGGCACCTTGTTCCTAGGCCCAAGATAGACCAACTATTGGCACTAAATGGATCTTTAAGAACAAGTTGGATGAATCGGGTAATGTAGTTAGAAACAAGGCTAGGTTAGTTGCCAAGGTTACACTCAAATCGAGGGAATCGATTTGAAGAAACCTTTGCACCCGTAGCACGGCTCGAAGCCATACGGATGACCTTAGCATATGCCTCATTTAAAGATTTTAAGTTATTTCAATGGATGTAAAGAGTGCTTTTCTTAATGGTTATATTGATGAGGAGGTGTATGTTGAACAACCCCCGGATTTGTTGATCCTACACACCCTAATTATGTTTATAAATTAGATAAAGCACTATATGGTTTAAAACAAGCCCCTAGGGCTTGGTATGAAAGATTGTCTTCATTTTTGCTTTCAAATGATTTTAAGAAAGGAAAAGTTGATAAAACATTATTTACCAAACATATAGATCTAGATATCCTCATAGTTCAAATTATGTTGATGACATTATTTTTGGATCTACTAATGTTTCACTTTGCAAGAATTTTGAGTCATGCATGAAAAAGGAATTCGAGATGTCTATGATGGGAGAGCTCAACTTCTTCCTGGACTTCAAATCAAGCAACGTAGTGATGGGACATTCATCAACCAAGCCAAGTACACCAAAGAACTCATCAAGAGGTTCGGGCTTGAAGGATCCAAAGTAGCAAAGACTCCCATGGCAACCACTACGAAACTTGACAAGGACGAACAAGGTAAGGAAGTAGACATCAAATTATTCGTAGCATGATTGGTAGTTTACTCTATCTTACGGCTAGTAGGCCGGATATAATGTTTTCCGTATGTTTATGTGCACGTTTTCAATCATGTCCTAAGGAATCACACTTAATAGCGGTAAAACGCATAATTAGGTATCTTAAGGGCACAATTGATTTAGGTTTGTGGTATCCGAAAAATAACCAATTTACCATGACTAGTTATTCGGATGCCGACTATGCCGGTTGTAGGGTAGATAGGAAGAGCACAAGTGGCACTTGCCAATTCTTGGCAATTGTCTTGTGTCTTGGTCTTCCAAAAAGCAAAATAGTGTAGCCCTTTCAACCGCCGAGGCGGAGTATGTAGCAGCCGGAGCTTGTTGTGCACAAGTACTTTGGATGAAACATACTCTTCTCGATTTTGATTTACATTTTGATCATGTAAGATTTATTGTGATAATACTAGTGCTATTCACATGACCAAAAATGCTAATCAACATAGTAAAACCAAAACATATAGACATTAGATATCATTTTCTTAGAGATCACTTTGAAAAAGGTGACATAGATATTGATTTGTTTCCACAGATTTTCAACTTGCAGATATTTTCACAAAACCTTTAGATTATGCAAGATTTTCATTTATTTGTGGTGAATTGAATGTATGTAAGATTGATACTTAAAATATCTTAGTTGTTTTGTTTTGGTTTCTAATATGTTTGTTTTGTTTTGTCTTAAAATTTTTTTTAACCCTTTTTGATGTATGACAAAAAGGGGGAGAAACATAAATATATATTAGTTTTGGGAGAAAATATATGGAGAAAAATATGTGGTTTGTTTTAAATTTGTTATTCCTTATGATAGTTATTTTTTTGGTGATGATATTTTTCAATGCTTTATGTATGTTTACATAGTGTTCATATTCATGTTAAATACATAGCATTGTTTAAGGGGGAGCTTTCCAAGCTCTTTCTTCTTTTATTGTTTAATAACTCATATGTTTTGTCATCATCAAAAAGGGGGAGATTGTTGGCCCAAGTTACAATCAACCCATGTTTAGTGTATTTTGATGATTACAAAACATATTAGTTATTGGTACTAATATAAATTGTTGTTTAAGTGTGTTTCAGGTTTATATATTAAAGAGATGAATTCTTCCCTAAAGGAAGGTGTATTGGACTCAAGACAAGTCAAATTGGGCTCAAATTGCAATATTGAAGATCAAGAGAAGATAGCTCAAGTTGAAGTCTTGAAGACCATTGTAGTTTGTAAGTTTAGTTTTGTAAAGATAGAATATGTGAAATTTGGCTCTAGGATTTGCACACACATTTGTTTATATGTTTCTATGTTTTCAAAATATTTATTTCTAGGTTTATGCCTTAGTTTATACATACATGTACCCAAAGCTTTACATCTTCAAAAACTTGTTTAAATACATGTAATAAACTATTTTCAGCATAAAACTTAGCTTCAGATTTTTAAAGATTTTATACAAAATTTTCTATCTTAAAATCTGCCCAGAAAAAACAGTTTTCCAGGCAGACGGTCGACCGGCCCAGTCGACCGGCTGCTGTGCCCAGACATGCACAGGCTGTGCATGTCTGTCGGTCGACCGGACCTACATACCGGTCGACCGAAATTAGATGTTTTGCTCTCTGTATCTTTCCGGTCGACTGGGTCGGTCGACCGGTAGAAGGAAACTGTGTTTCCTTTCTTGAGATCGGTCGACTGGCAGTCGACCGGAGCCATAACGGCTCTTTTGCCAGCAGGGTCCCGGTCGACCGGCAGTCGACCGGTAGGCCTGCAACACCTCCAACGGCTCTTTCCTCTTTGGGCTGTTCTGAAAAACTGTTTATTTTCTGTTTTAACAGACTTTTAGAGGGTTGTTGGGGTGCTTTTGCAGGTGATATTAGCTGAAAAAATCAGAGTTTTTTAACCTTTTCTCTCCTATAAATAGTGGGAAATAGGCCTTAGTTATTCACCAAGAAAAATACAAGTTTTCATTGTTTTTCAAGAGAAAGAGAAAAATAGTTTAAAGCTTTCATTTCCATTCTTTCAAATTGGTTTTTTCAGTTGTTGTTTGATCTCTAATATCACTCTACAACTGAAGCTTTTCTCACCACACTTCATAGAGCCAAAAATTTCATATTCTTTCTATAGGTGAAGTTGTAAAAGAGTGAGAGTGTTTGTAAAAGAGTGTTGTGGTCTAGTTAAAGATCACTATTTGTAATTCTTGTTCTTGTGGAGACAAGCTCCTCGGTGGAGTTTCCTTGTAAGGTGAAGCTACGGGCTTGAGGTCTTTGGAGGCCTAACTTGTACGGGATCCTAAGGGGATAGTGGAAACCCTTCACGGAGGTGAAGGCGGGGACTAGAGCTACGGGCTCGAACCTCGAAACAAATCACTTTGTTTGCGATTGCTTTTGTGTCATCTTGTCTAATTCTCTCTTGCTTTACTTGCTTTCAATTTATTGCTTGAGAACTAACATTTTATTTGTGCAATCCTTACTTGTTTACTTTTCTTACTATATTACTTGTGTACATTTCATCATCGCATTTCATACTTGGAATTGTTCGATCACACCTCAATACAACACGGTTGCATTGCGCACCTCTAACCCATTTAAGGGGAATTGGGAGGAAGGAGTTCAGAACCTCGCAAGGGGTATTCGGCTCTTAGTCGTGTTTTGAGAGATCGTTGCATCACTCACTTAAGTAAAATTTAAAAGAGCATTAGATTAGCAATTACACCTATTCACCCCCCTCTAGGTGTATTTCAATTTTAAGATGTAAACAAATAATATTTTAGCTCATGCAACTAGTTAACCAAACTGGTTAATGCTGAAATTTCAAAATTTCTACTATGCAATGAACTGATAATGTATTTGTTAGTAAAATTTTTTATTATTCATTCTACTCACCTTATCAAGATAATAATGATTCAAAGATTGAAAATTTTTATTTTTAAAGTGGCTGCAAAGTGGTTCTTTGTCGAACAGTAATGCATCCTAATTTGCCTCACAATTTATTCCTTGATAGTACTTGAATTTCTATCTTTGAACATATCATTATAACATCAATTTAGTGACTAGGATATCGATTTTTTTCTCGGTGCATGCAACTTATTCATGTTTCCGCATATAAGACATGCTTTATAAATCTTTAGCTTTAAAAAGATGTTATATTTAAAATCTTAAAAAAACCTTAAAATATAACTAGGTTTATAATCATGTAATCAATCTTTTTAAGTATCAAAAGATGTATACACTTGATGAATAGTCAAAAATAGTGTTTTTACTTATGTTGTAAAATCTTTATGTCCTAAATTCTTTATAGAAGGACTTAAAGATTTTAATTAGTATAAGACAATGTAAAATAACTGTCACTTTAATAATTTGTAATTTAAAGTTTAGTCACTAGAGTCATGCACTCAAAGTTTCTAAAATGTTCAATACATGTCTGTGTGTGTGTAACAAATTTTAATATATAAGATAAAAATGCAACTACAATTTTTTAGTGCAAAACTACAAGATGAGTGCATAAATTAAGTCTAACTTTCACAAATTAAACATAATTTTTTCATAATTCTATTATTGTTAAACTTATAAAAGCCCATTCAATAGGATGCACTAAATATAGTCGTTATAAAATAATAATACACTCTTATAATTTAATATAACTCTTGTCATTAATTTGTCATTAAGTGAAAGCTAATAAACTTATTAAATGATAGAAATTATGCTAATAATGTTGAAAATAATTCAACATGTGTGAGCTCACATATGTGAATTTAATGGTATGGCTATCTTAAAGGATAATCCAAAGTAACTGTGATATAATGAAGTTAGTAATTAGACTAATTAGCATTAAATTGTCATGAATTTAATGTGAAAAGATAATTATGTAATTTCTAATTTGATGAAGGGACAAATTGAAAAAAATAACTCAGTTATTATTTAAGGGATCATGGTCCCCAAAGGAACGTATCATCTTCTTCTCTTTGAGATCCCTTCAAGCAGCGATAAATCCTAGAAGAATACAAATTTTTTGAAGGGCCTTCTCCATATTAACAGTTTAAGGAATTCAGTCATTGATCAAGGACGCTTCCGCCTTTACTATTTTAATATCCCGTATCTTTGAATCTTCATGGAGACTAGATCTAAATTTTAGGGTTTGATCTATGATAAAGTTATGATCTTTGATCTTATTTATTTTAAGGATAATTATTGTAGATCAAATCTTTTTATTGTTTAATTCATGTTCCAACAATTGGTATCAGAGCCACTCCATTGAGGATTCCTTTGATTTGGGAATTATATTTCAAAATTTGAGATTTTTATTGATAGTTTCATGAGATTAAAATATACAATTTAGATCTTATGAATTATATCACATGATTGATTTGGCTTTGGTAAAAAATTTTCCAGATCTACGGATTTAACTATTTCAGATCTGAATTCAGTTTAATAAAAAAAAATTTAGATATGTTTTTTAGTTTTAAAAAAAAATTTATTTTGGCCAGACGTCACGCATCTTCTGGCGGCGCCACGCATCTTCTGGCGGTGCCTAGGCCTGCGCACCGGCATCACGCAGCTTTGGGGCCCGTTTTTTGACAATTTTGGGACTTTTCAAAATATTAAACGAATTTTTGAGTACATCTAATAAATTATTGAATTTGACTAATATTTAATAAAAACTAATTGAATCAAGATGTCGTCAAAGTGACCTCTCTTGTGCAGATTAGCTTCATGAGAATGTTAAGATATTTGTGTGTATGTGAATTTATGCGAGTATTAATTGACCTAAAGGAAGGATAATATTTGGCCGAATTGCATATACACTTGTGGTGATAAATGTGTGACAATTATAAGATTTTTATGTGAATAATAAGTTGTTATTTGATAGGATTATTGTCAATATTTGATTGCTACACTGAGAATACTACTTACAAGTTAATATTACTGTCCAAAAACTTGATATTAATATTGTGCTAGGTATCTTGAAAATATATTCCATAATTGTTTAAATTTAAAAAGTAATTTATTTGATTATGATGTGAACATGCATACTTATTTGATTTATTCTCTGTCTAGCTATTGTATCTGCTACTACTATATCTGCAAATACAAATAATATTCCCATGCTCAATGGGACAAACTTGAAGGAATGAAAAAAGAATGTTTTAATCGTTCTTGGCTGCATGGATTAGATCTAACATTAAGGATAGAGCAACCTGTTTCTCTTGCTGCTGAAAGTTCTTCTGATGATAGAAAGAACTTTGAGAAGTGAGAACGCTCTAATCGCATGAGTTTAATGATCATAAAGCACGACATTCCGGAAGCCTTTTGAGGTGCTGTATCTGATGAGATAAATTTAGCTAAAAGTTTTCTTTCTGAAATTGAGAAATATTTTGCAAAGAACGATAAGATAAAAACAAGCATGCTTTTAGCAAGCTTGATTTCTATGAAGTATAAGGGCAAGGGAAACATAAGGGAGTACATCATGCATATGTCTCATATTGCTTTCAAGTTTAAGGCACTAAAGCTCGAGTTGTCTGAGAAATTGCTCGTGCATTTGGTATTGATTCTCTTCCTGCACACTTCAAACAATTAAGGTCAATATAACTATCAGAAGGAGAAATGGATTCTAAATGTGCTCATTTCATATTGTGTGCAAGAAGAGGAAAGGCTTAAACATGAAAAATCTGAAAGTATTCATCTTGTCAATACCTCAAATGATAAGGGCAAGAAAAGAAAGAAGGATGAAGTTGCTCAGGGTCCAGATCAAAAGAAACCTAAGAAAAGTGAAGACTATTTCTTTGTAAGAAACCTGGACAAATAAAGAAAGAATGTACAAAATATCATGCTTGGCGTGCTAAGAAAAATATGTTCTTTACTTTGGCCTGTTCTGAGGTTAATTTAGCTTCAGTACGGAGAAACACTTGGTGGTTAGACTCTGGTGCTACTGCTCACATAAAGTGTTCTATGCAAGGTTGCTTAAGCTACCAAAGGCCAAGTGATGGTGAAAGATACATCTTTGTGGGGTGATAGAAAGTAGGTAGAAGTTGAGGCAATAGGACATTTTAGGTTGTTGTTAGAAATTGGTCTATATTTGGACTTGAAAGACGCTTTCATTGTACCGTCAGTTAGTAGGAATGTGGTTTTTATTTCTTTATTGGACAAATTTGGTTATCATTGTTCTTTTGGAAACAATCAGTTTAGTCTTTCATTAAATTCAAATATTATTGGTATTGGTTTAATGAGTATTTATGACAACCTTTATTTGCTTGACACGATTGCATCATATAATGAAACCTTCATGTGGATTCACGTGGTACAAAACGTAAGATAAATAAAGAAAATTCAGTAAGATTATGACACAAACATTTGGGTCATATATCCAAATGTAGAATAGAACGACTTGTGATAGAAACATATTTTGGATTCTCTTAATTTTTCAGAATTAAATATCTTTGTTGAGTGTATCAAGGGAAAACAGACCAAACATAAGAGATTAGGTGCCAATAGATCTTCAGGCATCTTAGAATTGATATATACAGATATCTGTAGACCATTCCCTACGATTTCTTAGAATGGTCAATGATACTTCATATCATTCATGAATGGTCAATGATACTTCATATCATTCATAGACGATTACTCACGTTATGGGTACCTATATCTCATTCATGAGAAATCAGAGTCTCTGAACATGTTCAAAATATTCAGAGTTAAAGTTGAAACTCAACTCAGCAAGAAAATTAAGTGTGTCAGATCTGACCGTGATGGTGAGTACTATGACAGATATGATTGTTTAGGAGAACGACGTCCTGGGTCATGTACTGACTTCCTAGAGGAATATGGAATCATCCATAGTACACCATACCAGGCTCACCTAACATGAATGGTGTGGCTGAAAGACGAAACAAGACTTTTAAAGATATAGTGAGGAGTATGATTAGTCATTTATCTTACCATAATCACTCTAGGGAAAGCAATAAAGACAATAACTTATATCCTGAACAAAGTACTAACTAAAGCAGCTGCCAAAACACCTTATGAGCTTTGGACAGGTCAAAGCCTAGTCTAAAACACTTTTACATTTGGAGATGTCCATCTGAGGCTAGGCCTTATAGGCCAAATGAAAAGAAATTGGACTCCAAAATAGTGAGCAGCTACTTCATTGGCACTCTGAGCGATCTAGGGGCTACAAGTTTTATGATCCCACTATTGAGTTAATTTTTGAACGGAAAATGCAACATTTTTTGATGATGTTGAGTTTGGGGGAGAAATAAGGTTAGAGACATTATCTTTGAGGAGGAATCGGTTTCAATCCCTACTACTACTTTTGACAGTGTACAAGCTTTTATACCTGTCATTATTTGAGAAGCAGATATGAAATCTCAACAAGACAATTTTGAACAGCTCCCCACTCTAGCTGAGATAAATGTTCCTGAAGAACAAAGTCAATAATCTCAAGAACAGATGCCACTGAGAAGATCTACAAGAGAGAGGAGAAATGCTATTCCAGATGACTACATAGTATTCCTCCAAGAACATGAAAACACTGATGGATTGGTGGAAGGTGATCCAATCAACTTTCATCAAGTCATGCAGGATTCTTACTCTAAAAAATGGATAGATGCCATGAATGAAGAGTATAAGTCTATACAGGACAATCAAGTTTGGGATCTTGTCCTATTACCTAAAGGTAAGAAGCCCATGGTTGCAAATGGATGTTTAAAATCAAAAGAGATTCAGAAGGTATTGTGGAGAGATAGAATGCTCATCTTGTATCTAAAGGCTTTACTCAAAGGGAAGGTATTGATTTTAAAGAGACTTTCTCTTTGGTTTCATCGAAAGACTCTTTTAGGACAACTATGACTCTTGTTACACATTTTGACTTAAGTTACATCAGATGGAGATTTTCTCAATGGTGACATTGATGAAACTATATATCTTGTGCATCTAGAAAACTTTATGTCCGGAGACCCAAAGAATATGGTTTACAAACTAAAAAAATCTATCTATGGACTCAAGCAAGCTTTCCCATCAATGGTACTACAAGTTTCATTAAGTAGTTGTCTCATTTGATTTCAAGATAAATATTGTTAAAGATTGTATGTATCACAAGATCAGTGAGAGTATGTGTATATCCCTAATTATGTATGTTGATGACATACTCCTCGCTACCAATGATAAAAAAATTTTGCACGAAACCAAGAAATTTCTATTGAAGAAATTTGAGATGAAAGATCTCGGTGAGGCATCTTTTCTCTTAAGAATCCATATATACCGAGATCTCTCTCAAGGTATTTTTGGATTATCATAAAAAGTCTATATAGAAAAGGTGCTTAAAGATATGATATGCAATATTATAAACCGGGAGACACTCCAATCGCAAAATGTGATAAATTCAGTCTAAGTCAATGCCCTAAGAATGACCTTGAAGTTAAAGAAATGCATAAGATTTCCTATGTTTCAACTGTAGGGAGTTTAATGTATGCTCAAGTTTGCACACGTTTAGACATAGCATTCATTGTTGAAATGTTAGGCAGATACTTAAGGGTCTTCAGATATTTACAGAGAACTAAGGATTACATGCTCACATACAAGAAGTCAGATCATATTGAGATTATTGGCTATTCAGATTCTGACTTTGCTGGATGCCAATACAGTAGAAGATCCACATCAGGTTACATTTATCTGTTGGCTGGAGGATCTGTTTTCTGGAAGAGTGCTAAGCAAACACTCATAGCCTCATCCACCATGGCAGCAAAATTTGTAGCATGTTATGAGGCATTCAACTATGGATTATGCTGTAAAATTTTATCACTGAGCTGCGCATTCTAAGTGGTATTAAAAAATCATTAAAGTTATACTGTGACAATAAATTAGCAGTTCTATATTCCAACAACAAGAGCCCATCCAGGTCAAGATACATTGACATAAAGTTTCTGGCTGTGAAAAAAGGGTACAGAGTGGACAAATTTCAATAAAGTACATTGGGACAAACTCCATGATTGCGAATCTGCTTACTAAAAGATTAACACCGAAGGTTTTTCATTAGCACACTGCATCTATGGGTGTTATATCACTTAAGAATATCATAGTTTAGTGGGAGTTTGTATATATGTTTCATTGCTCTATTTTATAATTTGGACACATTTTGTTTATTTGTACATTTTCTGTAGAAATAAAGTATTCATTTATACACTCTGTTTTATTATGTTAAAATTTATCTCAGTAAAGTTTAAGGGTAGACCAGTTGGAAATAGACATGTTCAGATCACATTACATGTAATTTTCATACTACACATCCCAGATTGATTTGTGTCATTTGATTGTATTGGTATATGTGATTATTGGTGGGTACAGTTACGCTAAATTTAACGAAAATTTCTTTAGTCCTATATCAATATAGTCATGGACGAGATTAAAAAAAATACATGTTTACATGATAGCAATATTTTGAGCTCATAAGGTGTACACATTATAAGGTAACATATGTGGCCTAAGTAGGAGATTGTTAAAAATAATTCAACATGTGTGGGCTCATATATATGAATTTAATATATATGGTAATCTTAAAGTATAGTCCAAATTAATTTTGATCTAATAAAGTTAATAATTAGACTAATGAGTATTAAATTGTCATGAATTTAATATGTAGAGTTAATTATGTAATTTCTAATTTGATGAAGGGCCAAATTGAAAAAAATAACTCAGTTATATTATTTAGGGATCATGGCCCCTAAAAGAATGTATCATCTCCTCCTCCTTGAGATCCCTTCAAGCAGAGAAAAATCATAGAAGAATACGAATCTTCTGGAAGGTCTTCTCCATCCCAACAATTTAAGGAATTCAGTCATGAATCAAGATACGCTTCCGCCTTTACTAGTTTATTTTCTCATATCTTTGAATCTTCATGGAGACTAGATCTAAATTTTAGGGTTTGATCTATGATGAAGTTATGATCTTTGATCTTGTTTCTACAAAGGATAATTATTGTAGATTGAATCTTTTTATTGTTTAAGTCACGTTCCAACAAATAAAAGTTAAATGCATAGAAACATTTTGAGTAGCAAAGTTACAATAGTAGTAAAGAATAACTTTGATTAAATAAAATAGGACTAATAGCTTTTAAGTTAACTAAAATAGCAATTAAAATTTTATTTCGCATAAAAGATATAAGGTTTGGAGATCAAAGTCAAAAAGCTAAAGATTAATAGTGTCTACTAATAAAGTTATAACAATTTAACGAGATGTCCCCAAGGAAATTAATTAATAATAGAATTTTGTTTTAATTAACCAGCAAATTTTTCTTTTCTAAAATCAGATAAATAGAAGAAAACTAATTCACATATTATCTCTATTTACATAAAATTGACATATCATTTGATTTGCAATAGACAAATTTTGCGCATCGATTAAAATTCTCACGATAACTAAAGTCATATTCTGTACACTCCCATATCAAATCTGCACAGTGATAATATCAATAATGTCATCCATTGAGAATAATCTGTTCATTGGCTATCTTGTATAACGATAATTTGATAATCTCCCATACTAAAATAATGAGAATATCGTAATCAGGGATATGTGATAGCCCATATTATTTTGTTTTATCATGATACATTAAGTTTATTACACATGTTTAGATCAATAGACAAAATTTTCAGGACATAGTATAAGATAATTCATATCAAACTTTCCTTTATAATTCGTTTGGTATGATTCCATCTCAAGTAGAATTATTTATCAATAAATCTTTTTAATATGGATATTAGTATTTTGATTTTCCTTTCAAGTTGGTTCTCAGCTCCCAACTGTTCTAAGTGATTGTTAGGCTTATCAAATCCAAGATTAACTAATCCAACTCGTCAGGTCACTGAAAATCAGATGAGAGATTTTTATTTTGTAACGATCCTTATTATATAACCTCTTTTAGAACATATTCTTAGACACCAATCAAACTGGTATGCCAAAAGAATGATTTACTTTCCAATTTTCTTATCATATTGAGC
Source organism: Agave tequilana (assembly GCA_038442645.1). Lineage (NCBI taxonomy): Eukaryota > Viridiplantae > Streptophyta > Magnoliopsida > Asparagales > Asparagaceae > Agave > Agave tequilana. The sequence goes on along the minus strand of JAVJIF010003107.1, from coordinate 116,368 downwards.
TAGAGATCCTAATGCATCAATTTCTATTTCAGTTACATATGGTAGTTATATATAAGTTGTATATGTCAAGTTTAGGTTTGCCATTATGAAATATTTTGAGTTTTACCACATTGGGGAGTTAATTATTTTGTAATATATAGATATTTGATTTGAAAGTAATACCCATTTATATCTCCATAGGGATGGCCAACGGGACGAATCGAGTCGATTCATCCCGTTGGCCAACAAATTCGTTAATCCAACGAGACAGGTTGGAAATCCAGAAAACGAAACGGGTCTCTTGACCCGATTCGTTTCTCGGATTCAGCGAGATGGTTTCAACCCATCTCGCCTTTTATTATTATTATTTTAAATTTTGAATTTGGCATTAAATTTGGGAAAATAGGGGAAAAAGAGAAAATTTAAAAAAAAGAAAAAAAGGGAAATTTAAAAAATTGTAAAAAATTACAAAAAATATTAAAATTGAAATACACAAATTACAAATCTTTTTTGCAAGGTAAATCATTTTATTAATATGAAAAAATCAATGTACAAATTACATAAAAGCTATTATCATTTTCAATATTTATCTCCCAATATCAAAGGAAGAGGAGAGGTCCCTGTTGGCCCAAAGGCCTATCACCCTAGTTTGATGATGATCAACTCATGAAGTTATGTTTACTAATGATCTTGTGTTTAATTAGTGACAGATTCATTATCAAGATCTTAGTAGGTGCATAGCTCAACAAAGGATAAAATGTCAAGATTTGGAGCTAGCACGATGTGATCTAAGGAGCTTTTGGATCAAGCTTGGACCAAGTCAAGAAGATGAGAAGCCTTCAAGTGAAGACTTCAAGAAGATGAAGACTTGTGTCTAGGTATAAGATTTTGTTTTTGTTTTTAGATAAAATGTAAAGGATAGATAGTTGGTGGATTGCTCAAGTATACCATGCACACACACACTCTTGATAGAATTGTTTTCATAAAAGATTTTTGGTTTAGAAAAGATTTTTCATTTTGTAAAATACAAATTTGATTTTTGGTGTTTCTCATATACTTATCTTTTAACCAAAACCTTATTTAGAGCTTATTGTCAAAAACTTAGATATTTCATCTTATTTGTGTTGTGGATCATATCCATACACACTATGCTTTAATGAGTTCAAAATATCTAGTTTTTATTTGAAGATGTTTTGAAAAAACAAAGTTTAGAAAACATTTTTGTGGAAAATACAGTTTTTATCTTGAGCCAAATATTTCTAACTTACAAAAATAGTCCAATCTTTTATAACATGCCTTGATTTTGTGCAAGCATGTTTGTTTATCAAAATATATGGTAAAAACTATTTTTGTAGATTTTTATGTATTTTATGAGATTTTATTTGAGCCAAAAAGACCATGTTTTAAATCCTAGAAAACTGTTTCAGGCTTCGGATAAGTCGACTAATGGCCTTTATAAGTCGACTAATCCTGGAGTCGGCCGACCGGACCGGTCGACCGACGTGCACAGACGTGCACGCCTTTGTGTACTGGAGGACGGCCGACCGTGCCGGTCGACCGCTCCAGAGAGCAGTGCTCTCTGGAAAGTTCGGCCGACCGCACGGGTCGACCGACAGAGAGTTAGACTCTAAGCTCCAGTGGGTCGGTCGACCCAGGCGGTCGACCGTGGCTCCAACGGTCTGATTTCTAACCGTTGGCGGTCGACCACACCGGTCGACCGGACGCTCTGACAGACCCCAACGGCTAGTTTTCTGGCAGCCTATAAATTGGGGGTCTTGTCATTGTTTTGTAACAAGATTTTGGAGACTCTTAGAGCCAGTTTTTCCATTCATTCCAGAGGTTTTTCTCCACAAAATTAGAGCCAATACTTCCAATTAAAAGGAGAGTTTATCAAGAGTGTAAAAGAGATTTTCTTGAGTTTTCACCAAAGATTCTTTCCTTGTTTTCTCACACAAACACTTGAGCATCCATTGAGCTATTCATCTTATAGGAGTGTTGTAGTGAGAGTTTTTATTGGTGATCAAAGTGTTTAGATCACCAAAGATCTTTTCTTTGTTCTTTAAGGAGACGGGCAAGTGTGCTCGTGGTTGTTTAGGGTTCGGGTGCGAACTCTTGTTGTTTGAGGTGCGGCCTCGGCGAGCCGGTGAGCTTGCGGTGTGTACGGGACTAGGAAGTCCGAGGGCTTGTAGGTGTTGCGGCACCGAGGAGAGATCCATTGGGATCTTGCATAGTGGAAATTCTTCGTGTGTCGAAGGCGGGGATGTAGAGCAAGTGTGCTCGAACCTCGAAACAAACCCTTTGTGTTTGCGATTGCTCTCTCTCTCTCTCTCTCTCTCTATCCCTTGTTTATATCTTGCATTCAATTATTGTCTTTACATATACATGCTTGATATATTGTGTGCTCATTGATATACTTGCTTGAGATTGTTTGCTAACACTAGTTTTCAACCAAGAGAGCCAACGCGGCACCTCAACCCATTCAAGGGGAATCTAGAGGAGTTTGTCCAGAGCCCTTCACAGGGAATTCGGCAACACTCTTGTGTTAAACATAGTGTTTAGTGTAAAAGTTTTAATTAGGTCATAATTTCTTTTAGCTTCCGCATTATTTGCATCATTCATCATTAAGTGACCATTAGATTAGCCATCACCTATTCACCCCCCCTCTAGGTGAACCTTCAGTCCCTAGCCGTCACTCTTCACTTTGAACTTGACAAAATAATATCAGATCAGATAGTAAGCTGTTCATCTCATACAATGCTTATAAAAAAATTACTCTGGTGATTCTCTACTCTTCATTCTCATCCTATTCAAAATCTTCGTCTAGAATGACTTTTCCTTGTATGCGTCTTTCTGCATCGAACTAGTCCTTTAAGCAAACAATCATCTCTAAGTGCTTCAACATCAATCTGCTCTTCCAAGGCATCAATACTCTGCAACCTGCAGAAAATGCCCTCTCAGACGCTGCTTTAGAGGCCGAAAGTGTTAGTATATCTCGGGCCATGGTGGAACAAATAAGAAATTATTTTTTCTATTCCTTCCACTATGACAAAACATCAAATGTTTCTTATAGTTCATCAACACTTTCATTTATTTCAGCAGGCATTGTGTTCAAATATAAATTAAGTTCGTCGAGTGAACCTACTCCTGAAGAGTGTTTCTTTCTAATATTAGAAGAAAGTAAACTTTTAAAATTAGATAAACTTTTACCTAGACTAGTAGAAGAAGTTTGTGATGGTGTTGGTATCCTAACCTCAGAAGAAGAAGGGAGAAATAACTCATCTCTGTACAACAAGTACATTTCTTCTAGAAGAGCTTTAATTTTAAAAGTAATTTATCTACATCTTGTTCATAATTTAAACATGTAATAAAATTTGATAATAAAAGTTTTAAATTATCTATTTAATTATAGGATCCATAATTGCAACTAAGTAAAATAAAAAAGGCATATTTTCGAAATTTTATTTCCATATCATTTACAGCCTCTTCAAGACTGTCATCATTTCTATATGTAGCAAACACTTGAGCAATCTCATTAAGATTATAAAAACGAAATTATATGTGGGATAATATGTATCAGAAAGTACTTTTGTGGCATTGTCAAATTTTTCTAAAAAAGTACAAAAATTTTCATTCAATTTTCACTCTTCATCACTAATATAAAAAGATGAACATTCAGTTACTGTAAAAAACTGAATTGCTTGTTTATAAGGAAGGCAATCCTTAATCATATAATAGCTTGAACTCCAACGTGTTTTCACATCCACTTGGAGTAGCTTTTCTTTCAGTCCACACTATTGGCAATAACCTTTAAAAGATTGTCTCCTAAGACCACTATATTTTATATGTAGAATAATTTTTTTAATTTTTAAATATATTTGTCTAAGATTTTTAGACCATCTTTATACATAAATTTGATATATGGCAAACACATTTAGGATAAAAAAGTTTACCATTTAAAATCGGATCTAATACTGTTTTTAATTCTCTTATTCAAGCAGTATTTTCATTGACATTATCAAAAGAAATAGAAAATATTTTATTTTTAATACCATAATTTCTATAAGTAAGAAAAATAGAATTTGCTACATTTGTAGCAGAATGTTTCTCAGAAAACTTAGAAAATGATAAAATACGTTTTTGTAAAACCTAATTATCATCAAAAAAGTGGGCAGTAATACATAATAATGAATAAGATTAAGAGCTTCCCATATATCAGAAGCTAATGAAATTTGTCTAGCATCACTAATAAAAAGAGCCTCCAAAATATTTTTTTCTATTTACAAATAAATCTTCAATTACTTTTGTTAAACTTGTCTACTAATTCTCTTATAATCAGAAGCAAAAAAAAAGATTTCAGATAATCAACAAGTGCATCTGATTCAGTAAAAGAAAATAAAAATTCTGTTCGAACAATAAATTCAACTAATTTGTGTTTGTTTACTTCGGGTTTATATCTCTAAGTGGTGAGTGTGCCCAAATCTGCTAATATTTGTACTTGTTGTGGTGGTAAATCGTGATCTTTAGCATGCTTCTTATCGTGTTTAGAAAGAACGCTTATATCATATCCTTCTTTATGATCAAAATGTTGATGATAGTATTTACATTCTGCTTTTCTTCTGCCATCAATAATTCTTTCTTCAATATTTTCACACTTTAGAAGTTTTGGTTCTTTTTTTAGTGGTTGTGCTAGTTGGTACTTGTGTTTCTGCAACTACAGTGTCAGTGCTGGTTGTGTATTGTGTTACTCTTATGTTTAGATTAAAAAGAGCCTGCATTAGTGATGTTGATACTAAAAGTTGAGAATATGAATAATGCTAAGGAGGGAAGCAAATAGAATATCAACTTGTACCGCTATCACTGGCATATGCACCATGTGTGTATGGTGCAAAGCCACTATAATCAATTGTATAGCTTGAAGAACTCTGATAGGGAGCAAACCGAAAGTATTGTAATAGGGAGCAAAATTAGATATTGGAGGACCATAACTGTATGGTGGATAGCTGGTATATGGTGATGATGAGCTACCGCCTGCATCAGTACAAGGTGTGGAAGAGGAAGAATTGTGTATTGATGAAGAGCTACCACCGACTTCAGATGGGTTACCACCACTGCTCTAGTTGTGCTTTATTAGACTATATTAGAGATTGTAAAAAAATTGTAATAGTAAAAGAATGGTAATGATTTATAATAGAAGAGAAGAGAAGAAGGTTCAAAGTTGAGTGAGATGAGAGTGAATGAGGAAGAGGGATTCTATAGAGGTTATATGGGGGTGGGGATGGGTTATAATTTTATTTTTAAAGTTGGTCAACGTTCTTCATTCTTCTGCGCACACACAATGGCTCAAAAAATAGCCGTTGTGGATGAATCAGAGGGTGCCATGTGGCACCCTCTGTTTGGTCCACAACGACTATTTTTTGAGCCATTGAGGGTTTAAAAAATTAAAGAAATGAGATAGGGGTCTCTACCTAATTTTCCCCTCTAACACCTATATTTTAATATAGGACTTATATATATATATATATATATATATATATATATATATATATATATATATAATATATATATATATATATATGGCGTTACTGTACCTCAGCTGACGGCTGAGAGAGTTTCTCAGCCCGCGGTGACGTGGCTGAATATATGCCACAGATCGGCCGCAGAATGTAGGCGCAAAAAAAAACAAAAAAATCCCGCCTAAACATTCGTGAATCAAAATGACAAAAATACCCCTTTTTACTTCTAAACTGCCATAAACTCATCCACAAACAAAATTTACCTAAAATAATTTTCAGTTGAATATATCTACAGTTATAAAATTCGTAATTTTACTACATCAAAAATATAATAGAAAAAAATTTGGATCAACATAATGTGAAATAAGCAGAAGCATTGAAAAGTAAAAAAAATATGTTTGAAACATAAAAAAAATGATATCCTTCAGCACTCCGACGACAAAAGCTATCTTTTTCACATGCCTTCTGTAACAGAATTCTCACCGTTTTACAAATTTCGCGATCATAGTCGCACTCATAGTATACTAAAACTTTCAATCATTGCGACTATGGTCGCAAACTTAATACAAAATAACTTTCAATTTTAAATGACGACTGCGACACTAGTCGCAGTCATATTATAACAAAAACTTTTTTATATCAAGTATGCGACCATAGTCGCATTCCTTATTCACATAAAAAATAACAGACGAAAACATATTATCGTACAGCACTGCGACCTCCTTCAGCACAGCGATCAAAGTCGCAATCTTTTTTCGCATGCCTTATGTAAAAGATTTTTTTATAATTTTACAAGGTAGTTTAGCCATGCGACCCTGAGATCAGTTCGCGTATATCACATCTTATAAAAATTCTATATTAATTACACTGAATTTAATGAAGTAATTAATAATCTATCTACCGTGATACAACAACAGTCTAGAAAAAAGAGATGTACTAATGTTAATCACGATAAAGGAAAGATGTGCACCATACGTAATCTAAAGATATAGACAAAATATTCTATAACAAGTTTATTTGTACTTCACGTAGTAAAACCTCTGGAAAAAAGGAACTCTTCGAATTCTTCAGCCGTAACTCTTCAATTAAATATTTAATTTTTTTACCAATTCTAACCATACTCAACCGTCACCTATAACAATTATTATTACTATTCATGTTCTTTCACATTATTGACCTTTATATAGTGTTGTAACTAATATGTTATCTCATATCTAAAAACTATATTTTTTGCTTTTCCTTTTCAATTTGATTTCAAAAACTTCCAGAAAAACAATTCATTCTTGAATCATGTCTTCCCCATCTTCTTCCTCTGAACACTCAGAATTCAACTTCAATCAATCTCCCACCGGTCCTCTTTCTTCAGGGTATTCTAGTGAATCTGATACCAGTCTGGACTTCACTCCTTTTGACTATCTCACTACATCAAATAATATTTTAACTGATCCTCCTATTCATGAGGATGATGAAGTTTTCATGTGGGTTAGTGAGGAGGACATTATTCCTCTGCCACTTGACGGAGACATGCTTGATGAAAGCATGTCCTCTGATGCTATAGGCTCGCTTTCTCGCAACGGATCGGACGAAGAGCTTGATAGAGACGATCCATTCTGGGAGTTTATCGATGAATCAAAAAAACATCAAAACAGGAAGATGATGAGGAAATAAGTGATGAACAGGAAGACTAGGAGAATGAAGACGACGAATCTGCTTATGATGGTGATAATGACGAGGATTAGGATTTCCTGATCTTCTGATATTCAACGTTATTTTGTCTTCTCTTAAAAGCTTTTAATGCTCTTTTTTTGTAAGGTCTCTTTCTCACCATATTATGTTATAAATAAAATTTACTTCTATCTGTAAAATAATCTTTCACATTTTTAAAATACATATAAATTATACCGTATAGGTATTAATTCTGCATCTTATCTGCGATAATGGTCGCAGTACTCATATAATAATTATATATGAAACTGCGACCACAGTCGCTGTCCAGTCATGAACAGTTTGATCGTTTTGCATTCAATAAAGTTATAAACAACTACCATGGTCGCAGTCCAAAAATAAATTATATAAACAGATAATACTGCGAACATCATCGCAATCCTCTCAAATCAGTATATTTCACTGTATATCACAAATTAGAAAATTACGACTGCTGTTCTTAAACACTGCGACCATAGTCGCAGTCCTACTTCGCATGCAATAAGTTACAGTGAAGATCAAACATATAAAACCGTACGTAAACTGCGACTATAGATCAGTTCTTGGACACCGTTATTACATTTAACTTAACAAAAAAATCATCCAAAAAAAATGCTCTCGTGAGTACTGCGACCATAGTCGCAGTCCATGATCGCATTCTATATGTAAAAACCAATTTAATAATTCATCGGCGGATCAGACAACAGTCATAATGAAGAACAAAATATATAAAAAAATACGTAAACTGCGATTATACTATCAGTTATTAGTCACCGTTATTACATTTAACCAAACAAAAAAAAACATCCACACTTGCTCTCGTTAAGCACTACGATCATAGTCGCAGTCCTTGTCCGAATTCAATATGTAAAAAAATAATAATAATTTATACATTACATGCGAAAAAAAAGTAAACTGCGACTATATTAAAAAATCATTAAATTTCAAATCAGATAACAAAAAAAATAATAAAGAAGCATTCAAATTAGTTTCGTGATTTGATAAAAAAATGTTGGCAGTTTGGTCGCAGTTAAAAAAGATAATTGTGACAAAAATTGAGTAACGTCAGAAAATATAAAAATATAATAAACTATACAGATCCACTGTCTTTTACCGCAGGGGTATTAGTAATTTCAACTATTTCAATAGGCGGGGCGTCCTCTCTAGTGTGGCTAATAATGTGCTCCGTCACCGCAGGCTGAGAGGGTCTCTCAGCCGTCAGCTGATATACATTTTTCTATTTATATATATATATATATATATATATATATATATATATATATATATATATATATATATATATATATATATATATTAGAGAAATGTAAATCAGCTGACACAGGAGACAACTCCCTCCTATGTCGCACTCAAAAATCATATTTTCCGAGAGAATTTTCAAGATCCGACCGCACATTATCATATTCATATTCTAAAATATACACATATAAAAAATCAAGTGATTTGAAATACGTTTACTCATTGATCTAATCGTTCCATTTTGTTCTATTGTTAAAAAACCGTTAATGTTTGAACCCAAAGAAAATGGAATAAACAAACTTCAAATCACTTGATTTTTTATATGTATATATCTTAGAATATGAAGATGATAATGTGCGGTCGGATCTTGAAAATTTACTCGAAAAATTGATTTTTGAGTGCGACATAGGAGGGAGTTGCCTCCTGTGTCAGCTGATATATATATATATATATATATATATATATATATATATATATATATATATATATTGGGTCGGAGAAATTTTTCTCGATCCGATTTGTCCCGTGATTCATCACGGGTCGAATCCAACCCGTCCCGTTTAAACGGGACGGGTCGATTCGTCGAACCCGCCCTTAAACGGGGCGACATGGGTTTACATCCGTATTCGCCCTGTGCGACGGGGAGTCACATAGGGCGAAGCGGAGCGCGGGTCGACCCGCCCTGATAGCCATCCCTATATCTCCATTCATAGTCATGATTCTAGCTTGCATGCTTGAACTATGTAGCTAGAACAATGTCAACCGGCGCAACACAAATATGATACCATCTATGGTCTATCAATAGAACAATCACATTCAACCATAAACTAATTATTCTAAACATTGCAGACTATAGGAGCCAAAGCATTCCAATTAACAAAAAATGTTAGGCAAACATAGATTTCCTCTCTTTGTCTCACATTATAACTCCGTGCTATACCCAAAATCCAATATAAAAATCTAGTAATATTCTGATTTTGTTTAAAAGTAAAACTAAGCGGGTCAAGAAATAGATCTAAGTCCATTTATTCATAAAGTTGATCATTCAGGGATGTAAAGGATAACAATTTCCCACATTCTTCAACCAGAAGAAATGAACTGACTTGTATCATCCTAATTAAAATTAGTCAGTATCTCAATATATTAAAATGATGGCAGACTTGCAAAGAGGCAGCACACCAAGTTAAAGAGAAATTAATCTAAAATATCAAAACCTAATGAGATCACTGAATGAGAGAAAGTCCAAATTAAGTTTATGGCTTAAATTATAAATAAAGCCTAAAAGCAAACCCAAAAAAAAAAAAAAAAATCATGTCCAAGAGAACGTCATCAAAATATTATCTTTAGTCACTACTACAGAAATGGAATAAAATGTTGCACCTTTCAGGTCGGTTCGAACTGCACCCGATGCGAAACAGAATACGGTGGCAATTTTAAAAATAAAATGAGTGTTAACCGCTACCGAGTATTTTTGATTAAAAAAAGGAATCATTCAATGTCAATTATTCAAAAAACCAACGTGGAAAGTATTATTCCACGTCGATTCTCTAAGTAACAGACGTTTATAGTTTAATAAATTTTTTACACAAAAATAAAAATATTCAGCGTCAGTTATTTACTGAACCAACGCGGAATATTTCATATATAGCATCGATTTTTAACATAACCGACGCGCATATATTCCGTGTCAGTTCCAACAAGAACTGAAGTGAAAACATTATTAGCTTCAACGTGTTTGAAAGAGTTTTGTGGGGGAGAAGATCTAAAACATGTTTGATAGAGTTTTTTAATTCATTGGATAGAGCAGAGAAAGTTGAAGTTTGACATGCACGAAGTGCTCAATGGAAAGCAGAAGAAAAGCGCAGTTGAAGGCCGCTGTTGACAGGTCCCTGTGGCTGTCGACAACGGCTACTCGGATACGCCAAAACAGAAGAGATGGCTCTCAATCGATCGACATGAATTGAATAGCAGTCGACAGCTATCACTCAGTTTGTTGACAGGCGTTGCTCAAGCTGTCGACAGGTGACCAACCTGAGAGCTGAGTTTGGTTCAGTCTGTCGACAGGCCCTTGGAGCTGTTGACAGCTGCGGGTTTGACAGTTTTCAAATTGGACTCTGATTTCATTTCTTATTTGAATTCAGAGTCATTGGTTTTTTTCTTTGTGGGTTCTCTGCCTATATAAGGAGGGTTTTTGTACCCTAAATTGTATCTACTGAGTATTGATTGGTAACTTTTTGAAAGAGGTGAATTATATTGAGAGTTTTAGGGTTAGTTTGTTTGTGAGGTTTCTATGACCTAGACCATAGTTTCTCTAAATGGATATTCGGATCATCTTTATAATCTTTATAACTCAGCTGTTTTGAATAAGATCTTCTACTTTATGCCCCGACAATGTAAGCAAGTTGTCGAACCTCGTTAAATCACTTGTTCTCGCTTTTTCTTTTATATTTGTGTTCGTGCCATATTGTTTAGTGATTGACACAGCGTTGTAATGCTGATCTTAGATGACTGGCGTGTCGCCGTTTGGAATTCCTCTGGAGGGTCCAACGCCCCCCTTGCCCCCTGGCTACGTCCCCGATTGGATTAGACTAATCAAAGATCAGAGCGAGCCACCAAGCTACTTCAACTATTTCTTTCGGTAATCTTCTTATGATGCAATTCAATGGGAATGATTTATGCATGATTTACAGTGTTATCATTTATCATTTCCAAAACTCTCGGTCTCTTTTCTCTTCACAAAAGGAACTGCAAGCGGCCTTCGTACCCAACCATTGTCGTGGCAACAGTCATTTAAAAAGAGTTGGTTTGTTTGGTACGCAATCTTTATTGTTTCAGAAATCATTTAAAAACCCTTGGTCCCTTTGGTACTCAATTATGTCCCATCAATCATTTAAAAAGACCTGGTCTCTTTGGTACACAATCATTATACAGGTCAGATCGCGCCAGCAATTCACGTTTATACTCGTCAAATTGTTTTTTAAAAAAATCAAAATAAAAATCAAAATGTTTTTAAAAAAATCAAACACTTACATCATTAAAGTGAAATACTGCTAAATCGTCATAAATAAGAAAGAACTGTTAGCTTAATTTATTTGGTTATTTTCCTAATTTCATACATGTTTGATAAAACAAACATAAAAAATTTAAGGAAGTCATATTTGAATACATATTACAGAAAAAATAATTGTTGATAAGAAAATTTTGGAACTTCAGGAAGCAATTACTTCGTTTGGTACATATGTGACCCACTTAATTCATTTTACAGCTAGTTTTGTTAGAGAAATATTACAAAATTCAGGAAACATTTATTTGTTTGGTATTATGGGACCTAGTTTATTGAAAGAGGTGGTCCCGTCATTAAACTTTTCAAATCTAACTTCTACTGAAATTCTTGAAGCATATTTTTTGTTGGGAATTCTGCTTAACAAGAATCAATCTGACAACTAATCAAGATCACTGAGATATCAACAATCTAATTGGCCAGGTCGGCAAATATCAGGTGGGAGGTTTTCCGTTCAAAAGAACGTTCCTTAATTTAAGAACCACCTTTCAATTTCCTTCCTTGGTTTAAGCACCAATTAGACTGAATCCAAGTCAGTCTCGATATACTGTAAAGTATATCCCCTGTATAAAGGACTTAATCCACTTATACAGTATCACTTAGACTGAATTTAAGTCAATCTCGATATACTGTAAAGTATATCCCCTGTATAAAGGACTTAGTCCACTTATACAGTATTTGAAGTGAGGTACGCTTACAGCGAATCTCCTTAAGACAATTACGTCCCCCGCACCGGTGCTAACGGGATAATGGACGCTGGTCTCCCAAGATACAACACTTCTTCACGGTATTTGGATAGCACTACCAAATCACCGTACGGTCGAACCGTAGTCAACCAGTACCTACACAGGATTAGCAAAACAGCGGTATAACGACAAATTTCAAATGAATATTTGTCTTACTCTTTTGGAGGAACACCCACTGTTGAGGACGTAGGAAGGTTGAAGAATTTTGGCAGAATCTCCTTTAGGAAGTCGCTTCGGATTCCCACTTCGTTGGAAGTCGCTCTGGAAGTCGTGGATTTCCCACTTCGCTGGAGCCCAGTTCAGAATCGAATTCAGAACTTTAGAGAGAGAGAGAGATCCTTCAGAAAGAGAGAAAGAGATCTCAGATTTTGGTGTGTCTGAGAATGAACCCCTGGAGCGCTATTTATAGCGCTCCGGAGGGGTATTCTCGTCCGCCAAATTCCAGCAGTTGCGACGGTTCGGACAGAACCGTCGCAACCGATCAACCGCCCAACCGCACTGTCGGTTTTCCGACAGCGGTTGGCGAACGGTCGGATCTGTTCGCGCGGACACCCGTTTGCGGGAGAGTCGAATCTTTCCGCGGGCGGGTTGGAGCGGTTCGGCCCATACCTACGGACCCTGATTCAAAAAGAACCAGGCCAGGTAGGGAACCCGAACCCGGCACCGGCACCGGCACCGGCGCCGGCGCCGGCGCCGCCAGCGGCGGCGGCGCGCGTGCGCGCACGTACGTATGTACGTGCATAGTTCCCTCCTTTTCGCGCGCGAAAACTCCAAGTACCCAAAGGGCACGCCCTTTGTTCTCAATTTTCTCTATTTATACCCCATGAGCTTCCATCACATGGCCAATGTGGGACTAAATGCATGTAGCTAACTTTAGTCCCTTTTGGCTTTGAATTAGGCAATCTTTGGACTTGAATATCTCATTCATTCGAAGTCGGAATTGAACATGTGAATATGCCACGTTCATCACAAATGGAAGGAGAACACACTCCAACCATCATCCGGTTGATTCGATCAACGAATCTTGCCATAATTCAACTCGAAGATTCACCTTTATATTCTTCAATTCCAACAATCCCCCACAATGAATGGAGATTCAAGGAAATGACACACAAAGAGACTGACTCTATTGTGTAAGGTACTTTAGAAAAGAAACTGCATAAGGATAGGTGAACTAGGTCTTGAACCTTCCATAGTGAAAGCTTTATCGGACTTACTGGCTAATCAGTGAACTAGGTCTTGAACTGTTAGCAGTTAGTGTAAGCCAAGTCAACAAGCTTCACACAGTGACTTTTCAAATCAACTTTGGTTCTCTGTTGTGTCCGTTTTGGCCCTGGACATTCTTGGTTTCAGAGAGTATCTTTAGGGAATAACAGCCCCCATAGAGATTCCCAAAGAGCCGACCCAACTCTATACTCACATAGGTGATGGACCTATGAAGAGTAGTCTACTCTACTCCGCTTGTATAGTAACAAGATATAGGCATCATTAAAAGCGTTAAGCTTATCCTTAATCCACTTGTAGAAAAGCACTTATGTGCACCTTAGGAATGGATTGGAGTCAAGCTCCCAAGTGCTTACTTGCTGAGTCAATCATAACTAGTTTTTCCTCTTGAACTTAGTCCGTGGGATCTCCAGTCGCTAAGTGAGGTTTCCATTAAGCTGACTCGGTAAGGTTAGGCTTTTAGAACCATTCCCCTCGATGCGCAGTTTATACGCTCTCCACTTAAACCTTTAGTAAGCGGATCCGCTAAATTATCCTTTGACGATACAAAGTCAATAGAGATAATTCCATTTGAGAGCAACTGCTTCACGGTATTATGTCTACGACGAATATGTCTAGACTTACCGTTGTATATCACATTTTGTGCCCTAGATATAGCTGCTTGATTGTCGCAGTGTATACATATAGCGGGCACTGGCTTTTGCCATAACGGTATATCTTCTAAGAATTGTCGAAGCCATTCTGCTTCTTCTCCAGCCTTATCTAAGGCTATGAATTCCGATTCCATAGTGGAACGGGCAATACATGTTTGCTTAGAAGATTTCCAAGATACCGCTGCTCCTGCTAGAGTAAATACGTATCCGCTAGTTGATTTTGATTCCTCAGAATCTGCAATCCAATTAGCATCACTGTATCCTTCCAGTACAGGAGGATACTTTCCATATCTCAAGGCATATTCCTTGGTATGTGATACGTAACCTAATACTCGTAGTAGAGCGGTCCAGTGTAGATCACTAGGATTGCTAGTGTATCTACTTAACTTGCTTACAGCGTAAGCAATATCGGGTCTAGTGTAATTCATTAAATACATTAGACTTCCGATAATCTAAGAATACTCCAACTGGCGTATTCCAGTTCCTGTATTCTTATGAAGGTGGATGTGTGGGAGAAAAGGATTTGTATTCTCTTTTATCCCATGATCCTTGAATCTTTCTATCATCTTTTCCACGTAGTGAGATTGAGATAGACTGATTCCATCTGGTGTTCTAGTAATTTTAATTCCTAAAATTACATCAGCAACCCCCAGATCCTTCATATCAAAACTGTTGGATAACATTCTTTTAGTGGACTTAATAATTTCAATATTAGTCTCAAGTATCAACATGTCGTCTACATAAAGACAAACAATGATACATGCATCTCCAACTGTTTTCGTGTAAACACACTTATCGCATTCATTGATAGTGAATCCATCTTTGATCATGACACTATCAAATTCTCATGCCATTGTTTTGGAGCCTGCTTTAAACCGTATAAGGATTTTACCAATTTACACACCTTGTGTTCTTGGTCCTTGACTTTAAATCCTTCTGGTTGCTCCATATATATTTCTTCATTTAATTCACCATTTAAGAATGCAGTCTTGACATCCATTTGATGGATATCTAAGTTGTGCAATACTGCAATCGCAATCAACATCCGAATGGACGTTATTCTTGTTACTGGTGAATAAGTATCGAAGTAGTCAAGTCCTTCTTTTTGTCGATAACCCTTGGCTACTAATCTAGCCTTGTACTTATCGATAGATCCATCGGGTTTTAATTTTCGTTTGAAAATCCACTTACACCCAATTGGTTTACTTCCAGGAGGCAAGTTTACCAATTCCCAAGTATGATTACTTAGTATGGATTCTATTTCGCTATTTATAGCTTCTTTCCACATTTGTGCTTCTGGGTTTGACATAGCCTCTTTAAATGTTTGAGGCTCGCTCTCAATAGCGTATGCTATGAAATCTGAACCAAAAGATTTTGAGATTCTAGATCTCTGACTTCTTCTTGGTTCAATTTCCGCATTTACAATTGGTTCCTCGGGGCTTTCATCCCTGAACGCCATCTCGTGTGTTCTTTTCCCAGAAGTCTTATCTGCTTCCCGTTTGTACGGAAAGATATCTTCAAAGAACACAGCATCTCGAGATTCGATAATCATGTTTACATGAATATCAGGTATTTCTGACTTATGAACCAGAAATCTGTAGGCACTGCTATTTAAGGCATAGCCTATGAATATGCAGTCCATAGTTTTTGCTCCCAACTTAGTCTTTTGGGTAATGGTGCCAGCACCTTTGCAAGGCACCCCCACATTTTGAGGTAATGGTAGGAAGGTGTCCTTCCATGCCATAACTCGAATGGTATTAGACCAAGTTTCTTGTGGGGTACTCTATTAAGAATATGATTTGCAATTAATAGAGCTTCCCCCCACAAGTTCTGCGGAGCTCCAGAACTTACGAGCATGGAATTAACCATCTCCTTCAATGTTCTGTTCTTCCGTTCAGCAATTCCATTTTGCTGAGGAGTGTATGGTGCTGTAGTTTGATGTATTATACCGAAACTAGAACATAACTCACTAAAATTATTTGATTCATATTCTCCGCCTCTATCGGATTTTAGAATCTTGATTTTCTTGTTGAGTTGATTCTCAACTTCGGCTTTATATGTTGTAAACATATTTATTGCCTCATCCTTACTGTTCAAAAGATACACATAACAGTATCTTGTACAGTCATCGATAAAAGTAATGAAATACTTTTTACCGCCTCTAGTTGGCATAAACTTCAAGTCACATAGATCGCTATGAATTAACCCTAAAGGTTCTGTATTTCGATCTATTGAGTGAAATGAATTTTTAGCCAACTTGGCCTCAACACAAACCTCACACTTGCGAATTTCTTCCAAGTTGAGTTTAGGAATATATCCCAGATTAGACAAGTTTTTCAAAGACTTGTAATTTACATGCCCTAATCTAGCATGCCACAAAATAGGAGACTCAAGCAAATAAACAGAAGATTTTCCTTTTATTAGCTTTGGGTACAAATACACGGACTTTTTATCAACCACTGCAACATTGGCTTTAAAAAGTACATCAACAAGATAACCCTTTCCCACATACATCCCTCCCTTAGTAAGTACAAATTTGTTGGATTCAAAGACTATTCTAAATCCTTTCTTACTAAGTATAGATCCAGAGATTAGATTCTTGCGGATGTCTGGAACGTGAAGGACATCGTTAAGAGTAAGCTCTTTGCCCGATGTCCATTTCAGGATGACCTTGCCCTTTCCTTCAACCTTTGAGGAAGCTGAATTACCCATGAATAATTGCTCATCTTTCTCTAGCCTTTGATATTCTGAGAATAACAATTTCTCCGAGCAGATGTGCCTAGTAGCTCCCGTGTCTACCCACCAATCTTTGTTATTGGTTGTCAGATTTACTTCTGACACCACGGCTGAAAGACTTGGTGATTCATGATTGGTCATGTTGGCCTGTGGGTGGCTTTTCTTGTTCTTCTTTAGACGGTTGCGGCATTCATTTGCTTTGTGACCTTCTTTGTTGCAGATGTAACAGGTCCCTTTGAAGCGCATGGTTCTGCCGTCTTGAGCCTTGCCTTTGTACCCCTGGAAAGGCTTCTTCCTCTTCAAGCTTTTGGAAGTAGACGCTTTCCCCTTTGAGTCCTCGATCACATTTGCTTTTGCTTCGTAGGAGTTCTTGCTGCTCCTTTTCTCGGACTTGCGGTTGTCCTCCTCTATACGAAGCCTCACAATGAGATCCTCCAACTTTAGCTCCTTTCGCTTATGCTTCAGGTAGTTCTTGAAGTCTCTCCACGCAGGGGGGAGCTTCTCCACGATGGTTGCAACCTGAAAAGTTTCAGGAAGAATCATACCTTCGGCCTCTATCTCGTGCAAGATAAGTTGGAACTCTTGCACCTGACTGATGACAGTCTTGCTATCCACCATTTTGTACTCCAGAAATCGTCCAACGACGAACTTCTTGGTACCAGCATCTTCAGTCTTGTATTTCTTGTCAAGACTGGCCCATAATTTCTTTGCCGTAGTGATTGGACTGTAGATGTTATAAAGAGAGTCATCCAGTCCATTAAGAACATAATTTCGGCAAAGGAAATCACCTTGTGTCCAAGCATCGACTGCAAGGACTGAGTCCCGATCAGTTCCGGGTTCTGGTGGATCCTCCTGCAGGAATTTGGCCAGATGTAGAGTGGTCAAGTAGAAGAGCATCTTCTGTTGCCACCTCTTGAACTCTGTGCCATCAAACTTTCCTGGCTTCTCCGGCTTCGGGTTAGGAAGTGGAGTAGGCATCAAACCTTGGAGCGGTATGTTTGTTGCCTTGCTGGAGGTATCTTGATTTGTCTCAGACATTTTTTCTGCAAGTTCAAGCAGAACAGAAGTGAGAAACATTAATTGTCTTAAGATTGTTAGGAATTCTGCTTAACAAGAATCAATCTGACAACTAATCAAGATCACTGAGATATCAACAATCTAATTGGCCAGGTCGGCAAATATCAGGTGGGAGGTTTTCCGTTCAAAAGAACGTTCCTTAATTTAAGAACCACCTTTCAATTTCCTTCCTTGGTTTAAGCACCAATTAGACTGAATCCAAGTCAGTCTCGATATACTGTAAAGTATATCCCCTGTATAAAGCACTTAATCCACTTATACGGTATCACTTAGACTGAATCTAAGTCAATCTCGATATACTGTAAAGTATATCCCCTGTATAAAGGACTTAGTCCACTTATACAGTATTTGAAGTGAGGTACGCTTACAGCGAATCTCCTTAAGACAATTACGTCCCCGCACCGGTGCTAACGGGATAATGGACGCTGGTCTCCCAAGATACAACACTTCTTCACGGTATTTGGATAGCACTACCAAATCACCGTACGGTCGAACCGTAGTCAACCAGTACCTACACAGGATTAGCAAAACAGTGGTATAACGACAAATTTTAAATGAATATTTGTCTTACTCTTTTGGAGGAACACCCACTGTTGAGGACGTAGGAAGGTTGAAGAATTTTGGCAGAATCTCCTTTAGGAAGTCGCTTCGGATTCCCACTTCGTTGGAAGTCGCTCTGGAAGTCGTGGATTTCCCACTTCGCTGGAGCCCAGTTCAGAATCGAATTCAGAACTTTAGAGAGAGAGAGAGATCCTTCAGAAAGAAAGAGATCTCAGATTTTGGTGTGTCTGAGAATGAACCCCTGGAGCGCTATTTATAGCGCTCCGGAGGGGTATTCTCGTCCGCCAAATTCCAGCAGTTGCGACGGTTCGGACAGAACCGTCGCAACCGATCAACCGCCCAACCGCACTGTCGGTTTTCCGACAGCGGTTGGCGAACGGTCGGATCTGTTCGCGCGGACACCCGTTTGCGGGAGAGTCGAATCTTTCCGTGGGCGGGTTGGAGCGGTTCGGCTCATACCTACGGTCCCTGATTCAAAAAGAACCAGGCCAGGTAGGGAACCCGAACCCGGCACCGGCACCGGCACCGGCACCGGCGCCGGCGCCGGCGCCGCCAGCGGCGGCGCGCGTGCGCGCACGTACGTATGTACGTGCATAGTTCCCTCCTTTTCGCGCGCGAAAACTCCAAGTACCCAAAGGGCACGCCCTTTGTTCTCAATTTTCTCTATTTATACCCCATGAGCTTCCATCACATGGCCAATGTGGGACTAAATGCATGTAGCTAACTTTAGTCCCTTTTGGCTTTGAATTAGGCAATCTTTGGACTTGAATATCTCATTCATTCGAAGTCGGAATTGAACATGTGAATATGCCACGTTCATCACAAATGGAAGGAGAACACACTCCAACCATCATCCGGTTGATTCGATCAACGGATTTTGTCATAATTCAACTCGAAGATTCACCTTTATATTCTTCAATTCCAACATTTTTTTCATTAAGGAAAAAAAAAGGGCTTCAAATTCGGAAACCCCTGTTTAGTTTCGAGTTGAGACATTTTTGAAATAATTTTTTGGGCTAGCAACTTATTAATTTGGGATTAGAGAGAGCTTCGAATTTATATGCACATACTGAGGTCAACTCCAACACATTATTTAAAATAGAGTTAGTTTTTCATCAAAATAGAGTTGATGTCATACCAAATTCCTTCTTCACCTCCAACCCATTGCACCAAATGTTATTCTAAAAAAAATATTCTTTTATAATTTTTTTGAATTCCCAACAATTATTCTATTTCATCAAATAATATTAAACCATCCAAAAAAAAAATTTAAATAAAAAAGTATCTGCGCTTACAGTGCTGCACCAAATTGTAGCAAACTACAAAATTTTTTAAGGAAAACTTTGTCAAAAAACCACTCCGGAAGTGAGTCATCACACATGAACAGGATGAAGGTTATGCAGTGAGTTCAAGTTTTCCACAAACTTTAACACTCCATGAATCTGCTATGGCCAGCTCCCTTAGCGCCGGCGAAGATTTGAGATCCTTTCCAAGCAGGGGCTCACTATCTCACAAGTCACGATAAAGCAAACACTTGGCATTTTCCAAGCATACAATAATTTTCACAGGCTCCCTGTCTGTTTGGTTATCGTAACTGGTCGTAATTCGTAGTTGTAATTGGTAAAGTCTTTTACAATTGTAAATGAGTTACATGTATGTAAATTTTACGGTGTTTGGTTGGTAATATAAAATTGTAAAGTGGGAAGGTGTATTGTACTTTACGGTGTTTGGTTGTCGTAATGTATAAGTTGTAAGTGAAAAAATTGACCACAAAATTAACTATTTGGTGATTTTAAAAGTTTTAATACTGTAAATAAATATTAAAAAATTAAATATTAAACTTTTTTAATATTAATATAAAAAAATAATACAAATTTGTATGACCACAAAATTAACTGTAACTGGGCTGTAAGTGAGTGGTAACTGGGTTGCAAGTGAGTGTCAGTTGAGTTACATAAGTCTTTAACGAATTACGGTCCAAACAAACGCCGTATTTATAACTGAGTAATAAGTCATTTACGAATTAAAGAGTTTTACGCGAAACAAAAGGCCCCAAAGATAGATCATCTTTCTTGCCCAAAACCATGGTGGGGTACAAGAGAGACTGTTTAAAAGGACAATAATTGCTGGCCATTGTCCTTTGGAATTTATTTCACAAGGGGCGATTTCACGTAGAAAAAAGAGCACAAAATGACAAAAACTCTGCTCTGACAATTCATTCACCTGTGCATGACTTGTCTTGCTCCTGGATTACTTACAGGTACTCAATCACCACATCAGGCTGCTCATAACGTTATCGTGTTTGCTATCAAGAGCCGAGTCAAAAGAAATTACTCGATCGGCCCCCGATGTCTAGGGGTGGAAAGGAACCGAATCGAATACCATTCGATTCGAATTCGGAGTCAAAACTTTTTATACTGCTCGGATTCGAATTTGAATTTGATTCAAATAGTATCTAGCATTCGTATTCAATTCGATCTGAATATCTGATATTCCAAAAAGCGAATAGTGAGTGGTGAATACGGAACTGTCTCTTGCAGTCCGGAGCTTGTCGACGACAAGATCAAAGTTGGAGAAGCAAAGGTAGTGGCAGCAAGTGTGGAATTGTGTCCCTTGCTGTCTAGAACTCAAGGACAATGAGATCGAGGCTAGAGGAGTTGGGGCAGAGATAGTGACGCGGGAAGCGAGGAAGACGAATATCCCCGGCTAGATCTCGTTCTAGCGCTCACGAACCCTGAAGACTTTCAAGTAGAAGTTGTGCTCGAATCTACGAATACGACACTCGAATCTATGAGCACATTACTTGAATCCACGAGCAAGAAATAACAACTCGAACCACAATCAATTTAGAGGAAAACTCAAAGTTCATTATCAAAATTCGATGCCAAAAATAAAGAGTACAAGGGCTTTTATATAGACTTACAAAGAGTACTACTCCTATTGGAAACTTATAACCTATTTGTAAAAGAAAACAAAAAATATTAAAAGAGTCCTAATCTATCATTGAAAATTCAAAATAAAGAAAAATAATTCAAAATCAAGAGTTAAAAATCTATCTATCGGAATTCAAATCTGACCTGATTACAAAATCCTAATCAGAATCAAATACCCTGATATGTAATAGGGCTGTCGACAGTTAAAAAGGCCGTCGAAAGTCAAGGTGAAAACTAAAAATCCTGACTTTCTGTGGACAGGCCATAAAAAGGTGTTATCGATTTTTAAGTTATTTTGGCCTACTGCTTGCCTTGCTTTGTTATTTAGTATCCAATATCAGTCCGTCCCTCTGTTGGCCCAAAGGCCCTTCACTCTGGTTTTGATGATGATTAACTCATATAGTTATAATACTAACGATCTTGTGTTTATATTAGTTTCAGATTTTCTATCACGATCTTAGTCGGCGTTTAGCTTCAACAAAAGATTCGAAGTCAAATCTTGAAGCTAGATGTTGATTCAAGAGCTCGCGATTGAACATCACATCAAGTACTCAAGAGGAGTCTGGCTATTTGAATCAAGATTTGGACCAAGTCAAGATAAAGAGAAGATTTTCAAGAGAATATTTTCAAGACTTGTGTCGTATTGATAAGTGATAAGATTTTATATTTTTAGATAAAATATAAAGGATAGATTAGTTGTGGATTGCTTAAGCTCACATACACACACAGAATTTATATGTGTTTTCATAAAATAGTTTTGATTTTAGAAAATACCAATTTGATTTTGAGCTTCAAGTAGATATCTATATGTTCCATGAATAGAGTTCATCAAAACAAGTTTACATGTTTTATATGTGTTTTGGATTTTATCCGTGCACATTGTTGGTTCAAATGCTTAGAAAAACTTATTTGATGTTTCTATATCATGAGTTTAAGTTTTGTATTTATCAAAACTTATTTTAAAGCTTATTGTCAAAAACATTATTCTTCAAAATGAGTTTAAATATCTTATTCTTGTATTTGTACAAGTTTATATAAACATCGTATTTTCCTTTAGAAGTTTGATTTTTGGAAAATACCGGTTTTGATTTAAAGCTTAATTTCTATATCAGAAAAAAGTTTAAATTGTTTGAAATATGTGTCAAATTTTAGCCACACATATTTGTTCTTCAAATATTTACAAGAACTTATTTTTGTGGATTTTATGGGTATTTAAAAGGCCAAGATTCAAAACCCTAAAACCCAGCCTGACATTACTAGCGGTCGATCGGACCAGATCTCGGTCGACGAATTGTGCACAAGACGTGCACAAGGCTCAGCCCATTGGGCCAGTTGACAGTGTGGTCGACCGATCCAGAGAGCTTGCTCTCTAGATCTGGCCCCAATCAACCGTCCAGTCGATCGGCCAGAGAGTTCACTCTCTGGTTCTGGCCTCGGTCGACCGGGCAGTCGACCGACAGGCAAATTGCCTTCGAGGTGGTCGACCGGCTGGTCAGCCGATAACTCCAACGGTCAGAAATCTGACCGTTGGCCGGTCGACTGGGCGGTCGACCGATAGGCCATTCTGGGCCTGTTCTGTATCCTAACGTTTATATTTCTGAATCCTATAAAAAGAGGTTCTCTTGGCTAGTTTTAGATAAGATTTTAGAGAAGTTTTAGAGTCAATTTTTCTCATCTCTTTTAGGGTTTTTCTCCACATGTTTTTGGACTAAAAATTTCATATCAAAAGGAGAGTTTTTAAAGAGCAATTTTAAATAGAATTTCTTGAGTTTTTCACCATAACTCTATCTTATTTTTCTCATGCAAACTTGAGCTTTCCATTGCTATACTTATCTTCTAGGGATCATTGTTTGTGAGAATGTTTGTTGGTGATCAAGAGAAGAGATCACCACGTGTTCCAATTTGTATTTGAGGTGTTGTAGGGGTTGAGGCCTCGGTGAACTTGTGGGCTCGCGTTGTGATGATTTCTTGTGGGAGCTCGGTGTAGAGGTGCGGCCTCAGCAAGCTAATGTACTTACATGTGTTTTTCTTATGGAAATAAGTGAGGGACTTGCAGGTCCAAGTGTCACGCCCCGCTTCTCAAACTACGTGAAAATGGAGTCGCGACGAGAGTCGGCGACGTATATGCGCGAAAAAAATGCCCCACATATACACGCTAAGCCTAAAATGACCTGAACAAGTTATAATTTTATACTAAAATGAATCAATGATCACTGCAATATCACATATAAGCATCCACGCATGATATCATATAAAAAGAACTGGAATAAAGACTGAATCTGATATATATCAAGAATCTGAAAATAACATGAAGGCTAGAGAGAAAAAGAGTACCAGAGCCAAAAAGAGAGACTCCAGCTCTTCGTAACATGTACGATCACACGAACACTTGAACAATATAAGAAGATGTCAAAAATCCTGGACGTGCGAATCCATAGCCGTCAGAAGTGACCTAGTGAGTGTGTGTAAAGAGAAATGTGTTCGTGCATAATAACAATGTAAGCAATATCAACATGATAAACAGAAATAAAAGATAACAGAATACTCAATATCAAGAACAAAGGTATGAACAATATATTGAAAAGACACCTAGAGGGGGGGTGAATAGGTGTAAGTGCTAATTTAGAAACTAAATGCGCTAAATGCGGAAGCTAATGCAAATTTTGCAACACACTTAATACAACACACAACTGTAGCCGAATTTTTCGTGAAGGGCTCTGGACTAACTCCTCTTGATTCCCCTAAATATGGGTTGAGGTGCTATGTGAAGCTGTTGCGGTTAAGTACAAGTGAGGCACACACAAACAACCAAGCATATACAAGATATAGCAATATGAAATAATGCAAGGCACAAATGCAAGCAATAAGATATGAATGGGTGAATGATGCTATGCACAAATTAAAGAGAGAGAGTTAAGAGACAATGGATCAAACGCAAACACAAAGATATGTTTTGAGGTTCGAGCCCCTAGCTCTACATCCCCGCCTACACCACCGTATAGGATTTCCAATTCACTATCTCCCACCAAGGGAACCTCCACCGAGGAGGATTTGTTACAACACTAGGAGTACCAAACTCCTCTCTCAAACACCACCTCACAACCGAGGGGTAGGCCCGTAGCCAAACAACCAACACCTCTACCGAAGAGGGTTACAACCACCAAGCTCCACCTCACAATAGAGGGAGCAAACAACAACCAACTCCACCTCTCACTAGAGGGAGCAAACCACAATCCTCAACCTCTACCGATGAGGGAGCAACCCAATCAAATCAAAGGTTTTACAACAAGTGGTTACAAAGACCACAAACTCTCTTTCCTTTATCCACAAAACAAGATCCTAATAGATTAGGATAGAAGATAGCTCAAGTGTGGAAAACTAGGTGTTTGGAAAACAAGAACTCAAAGAAAAATCTTGGAAAAACTCTTGGTAAAAGATATAAGTGAAGTACAAAACAAATCTCCCAATTTTCTATTTTTCTTTGATTTTCCAAAAACCTAAAACAATACAAAGATGAATCTTTTTAGCAAAAACTCTTTTGAAAACTCTTTTAAAGCAGTAGAGAAAATCTGAAAATTTTGGTTCTAAAAATCTTGGCCAAAATCCCAAAGAAATGGGGTTTTTTATAGGCCCATCAGAAAACTAGCCGTTAGACTGATCTGACAGCCTGACAGGCTAACGGTCGGCCGGCCGGCCGACCGCCAACGGTCAGAAATATGACCGTTGGGCCATCTCGGTCGACCGTCTGGCCGATCGCCAGAAACAGAGAGCAGAGCTCTCTGGTCCGGACGGCCGCCCGGCCGACCGTCCCTGTGGCTGCCAAACGTGCACAAGCCTGTGCACGTCGGTCGACCCCAATGGTCGACCGGCCTTAGGTGCGGTCGACCCGTGCGGTCGGCCGACCTGGCCTGTCAGCCACTGTTCTGGACAGAAAAACATAAGTTAAAATATTTCTAAAAATTCTTTTATCTCTTATAAAAATACCCAAAAGTAGTTTTATCATTTTGCATTGATATAAAAACATGTGATAAAAGGTTTAGCTCAAATATCAATCAATATGAACTATTTTTGTGTTTTATCATTTTTACCAAAAACCAAAATATGTATTTTTATCAAACTTGGATTTTTCAATACATGAATAGGAAAGTCAAAATAAGTTTGTTTAAAAGTTAAACATGCATGTATAGAATGAAACAACTATACATATATCAATTAAACTTGTAACGCCCCGATCCGAGGGATACGGAGACGTTACTGCGACGTACATACGCAGGTCAGAAATACCCTCACGTATATACGCTAAGCATCAGTACAGACAAGAATCAGAGTACGGAAACACGTGGCAATATACATTCCAACATAAGGATTACAAAGTTATCACAGAGCGTGATATATAGGTACATGTACATTATATCACAGTCAGGTACAAAAGTAAAAATTACAATCTGTACAGTAAAAGGTGCTCACGGGCTGAGAAGAAGATCCCCGAGCTAGCAGGAAGGTTCAGGAACAGAAGGAGCTAGGACAAGTCAGCCTGCTCCGAGAGATAGGCTTGGTCTTCAGTGGAGGGCTCCGCTTCAGTCCAGGCTTCAGAACCTGAACATGCAAGTTCAGGGGAGTCAGAAACTCCCTAACGAATATGTAGGTGAAAGCCAAGTGTCTTGTAAAGATAAGTACATGCATGTGTTAATATAATCAAACAGTATTAAGCATCAAAAACTGTGTTGAGTGTACATGTACAGTAAGCATGAAATGGAGGCATAAAGTGAAAGTAATAAGGCCTGAATAAATCTATCTCTGCCATTTTTAATATTTATACTTATTACTCGTTCTACCCGTATGTCTAGGTATGTGTAATAGCGTCCCAGTACACATACATCCACATATGAGTAAATCGAGGCTGTTATTGGAAACCAACGGGGGTATCAATGAACAATGTTTACAGTGGGTCCCGTACATGCCCGGGACCACGGTCCAGGACGTTCCATTGCTGGTGCATGGAACCGGCCGCAAGGCCTACAGGAGGGTCTTATAGAATGCCCTTATTAAGATGGTACCAAGAAGGAGGAGCCAGCACTCCCCTCAGTCGCCTGGAGGCCCACAGGTCAGACTGGAAATTTTAGTTGCACAACATACCTAGTGCCACTGTAAACACGAACATATATTGATAGCCGCAAATTTCCCCCGACCCGATGCAGTTGTTCCTTTTTTATGATTTATTATTTAAATATCAATTTACGGGAAAGCAAGTGCCTGGCAAGATCAGGAGTTAAATAGTCATGAATATTGTCATTTTAAGTCACTGTATATAATACAGGATGGCAAGAACAAGATTCCCGCAAATATGATAATCTAAAGTCAGGTATTAATGCGATATTGCGGGGTAAGTATCCAGTAGTAGCATGATGCATGCAAATGTGCCGGGAAAATAATGTACTATTAGTCAATCATGGCAAGGCATGAAAATCTGAAGGATGGCGAGAACACTCGCCTAAAGCTTTAAGAAATACACCGGGAAATTCCAAGCTCCGGAGTCCAAGTAACCAATATTATATATATATAAAAAGAGAGAAGGAGAAGGATGAATCAGAAAAGTGAGAATGAAGACGCAGGGGTCGTAGACGCGGGGATAGCGCCGCGTTGATGCTACAAACGCGGGGTCTGAGACCCGCGTTTTATAATACAGGAAAACGCAGACGCGAGAGTCGCATTGCGAAGATGTCACAAACGCAGGGTTCGAGACCTGCGTTTCAGCAAGGACACGAAGAGATTGTAGACGCGAGCGTAAACTCCGCGTCGCGTTGACAAAAGAACGCGAGGATCGCGTTGAATAATTACTCGGACGCAAGGATATAATCCGCGTCTAGTAATTAACAAGAGAAAGTGAGTGACAGGGAAAGTGAGAGACGCAGGAAAGAGAGAGAGGAGAAGACGCAGGAAAGGGAGAGGGGTAGACGCAGGTTCTTTTTGAAAAGAAAAGAAAGGAAAAGAAAGTGGAAGAAAAGAAAGGAGGAAGGAATGAAAGATTTGCAAGGGAAAGAAAGAGAGAAAGAAAGAAGAGAAGGGGGGGAGATATGACGATCGTGTCTTGGCCGGTGTTCGCCGGCGGCGACCGGAGTTGGCCGGAGTTGGCCGGAGTGGGCTGACAAGGCCCCAAAAGAGAGGGTTGATAGTGGTGCAAGTGTAGTTCAATATGGAGAAATGGAGTTTTGCAAACGATGTCTCGGAGGACGAACCTATAGTTCGTTGGAAAGAGAATAACGAGGAGAAGAAGATGGTGTGCTTGGTGGTGGTTTAGGTGGTGTAGGTGGTGGTGGAAATGGTGATGAAGTTGGTAGAGATGATGGGTTGTTTGGTGGAAAAGAAGAGGAAGAAGATGGTGATGGAGATGATGTTTTGGTTTGTTGTTGTAGTTGGAATGGAGGAGTAGATGGAGAGGAGAATGGTGGAGGAGTTGGTGGAGTTTGGTGTTGGAAAAAATGGAGAAAGTGGCCAGCCAAGAAGGGCTTGGCTGCTGTTTTTATGGGTGGTGCGTTTGCTGTTGGAGGAGGAAGGAAGAAATGAAAAGGAGAGGAGAAGATATAAAGGGGGGTGGTTATATATATAAGAGAGAGAAATTATATAATATTCTATTGAATGAAACAAGCCTTCATTCAAAGTTGCGTCTCCTCATAAAGGCTGCGTCTCATTGCAAACCTGCGTCTAGCAATTGCTGGACGCAGTAGAAAACTTTGCGTTCAAGAAATTCGAGGTTGCGTTGGTAGAATAAGACGAAAAAGCATGGGTGTCATGATCTGAGTTGATTTCTTTTGAAGGACGGAACATTAAATGCGGGATGGAGAGAGTCTCCGCATTAATTGCTGAGTTCAGAGTTGGTAGATCTCGCGTTAGGCAATGAGAGAGAAAATAATAAAATATACGGACAGAATTCCGGTATCTGGGAAAACACCGGAAACTCAAGAAAAGCCCAAAAAATAAAGTATCTCGAAAAGTCTCCCAAAAATTCTCAAAAATAAGAAATATTATTTTAAGATTTTTAGTGAAATTGGTTTTCAGAAATTCAATTCCATTTTCAAAATAAAAATCCTGGAATCCACTGTGAACGGTGTCTACACCGGGTAGGCTGGATTTTTGATAAAATCTGAAAAATCCCAGAAAATGCCTGAAAGAAGAAAATACAATTTTAAGAAGGAATGTGAAAGCGGAATCCAGAAATTTGATCCCAATTGTGAATTAAAATTCCTGGAATCAACCAGTGATACTGGCCGACACCAAATCCAGTGAAATTTTGATAAATTCTAAAAATTCTAAAAAAATTCATTTAGATAGAAAATATGATTTTAAGAAATACTGTGAAAGTCATTTTAATATTTTCAACTCCATTTGTAAATTAAAAATCTGAAAGTCGGTCAGCGAAACTGGCCGCACCGGTTTTGAAGATTTACAATTAAATTCTGAAAAATTCCAGAAAATCATGAAAAATCTAGAATATTAAAAAATAATATTTGAAACTGAAATCGGTCAAATCTGAATACCAAAAAGGTCAAATCATGCAGTACTGCTATATGAGTAAGAATTCAAAAAAACAGAAAATAAAATAAAATAAAAAAATCACTCCAAAAATCAGGACATATAACTGTGTACGTATACTAAGGATGGGGTGTTACAATCCATCCACCTTATCAAAAATTTCGTCCTCGAAATTTCAATAATGGGGATGTTAAGAATAGGGGCAAGGAATTTTACCAACTAAGATGGAAAGAGTTGGGGGTAACGTTCACGAATAATATCCTCTCGTTCTCACGTAGCTTCTCCTGGGGCATGCCTATTCCAAGAAACTAGTACCAATGGTATTGCCCGATTTTTCAATGTTTTGACACTTCTGTCCAGAATGGCCATTGGCTGCTCCTTGTAGGATAAATCTGGTTGTAGTTCTAATTCTGAGTGATCTAGAATGTGACTCTCATCCTTGACATACTTTCTCAGCTGTGATACATGGAATACATTATGTACTCCTTCTAAAGATGGTGGCAATGCCAATCGGTAAGCCACATCTCCCATGCGATCCAAAATTTCAAATGGGCCG
Organism: Agave tequilana; assembly: GCA_038442645.1. NCBI lineage: Eukaryota > Viridiplantae > Streptophyta > Magnoliopsida > Asparagales > Asparagaceae > Agave > Agave tequilana. The sequence goes on along the minus strand of JAVJIF010003107.1, from coordinate 86,838 downwards.
ATGTATCTTGGACTAAGTTTCCCACGAGTACCGAACCGGATTACCCCTTTGGTGGGTGATATCTTTAAAAATACATGATCACCTGCTCTGAATTCCAACGGTCTTCTATTTGTGTCTGTCCAACTCTTTTGTCGGCTCTGTGCTGCCCGGAGATGATCTCTGATAATTCGGACTTTATCTGTTGTCTGAACTAGAATGTCTGGTCCCATAAGTCTTCTTTCGCCGACTTCATCCCAACATATTGGCGACCTGCATTTCCTGCCATATAGTGCTTCAAATGGAGCCATCTTGATACTGGCCTGATAGCTGTTATTATAAGAGAATTCTACCAGATGAATATAGTCTTCCCATGACCCTTTGAATTCTATCATGCATGCTCGTAACATGTCTTCAAGGATTTGGATAGTTCGTTCAGATTGTCCATCTGTCTGGGGATGATATGAGGTACTGAATTTCAGACGAGTTCCCAAATTTTCTTGGAGACTTTCCCAGAAATGTGATCGGAATCTCGTGTCTCTATCTGACACGATGCTAACTGGAATTCCATGCAGTCGAACAATTTCTTTCATATATTTATCTGCAAGAACTTCTGTTGACTGACCTACTCTGAAAGGTAGGAAGTGAGCTGCTTTTGTGAGGCGGTCAACGATCACCCATACTGCATTGTTACCCTTAGGACTGCGGGGTAGAGCTGTAACAAAATCCATGATGATATGTTCCCACTTCCATTCGGGTATCGGTAACGTTGTAGAAGTCCAGCTGTTCTCTGATGTTCTACCTTTATTTGCTGACAAACCAAGCATTTTGCCACATACTGGGCTATCTCCCTCTTCATGGCATTCCACCAAAACTTCTGCTTCAAGTCTTGATACATTTTATTTCCTCCTGGGTGTATGGAATAAGCCGAATTGTGAGCCTCTGCCAAAACTTTCTGCCGAACTTCCCCTTGTGGTACACAGATTCTGTTACCAAAATAAAGTGCACCATCCGAATGAATACAAATATCTGTCCTTAATCCAGCTTCTACTTGAGCCCTGAATTTCTGTAGTCTGGGGTCCCCCTTTTGGGCTTCCTTAATTTCATTTATCAGGGTCGGTTGAATCTGGAAGGTCATTAGTTGACCTGACTCATCTGCTCCTTGTATTAGCATTAAGTCCAACTTCATGATTTCCTGAAGCAATTCCTTCTGTTGAGTAAGTTGTAATAATACTTTGTTCTCTGGTCTCCTGCTTAATGCATCTGGGACTGTATTGTCCTTACCGGGATGGTACTGTAAGTCTATGTCATAGTCGGCCATCAGTTCAAGCCACCGCCTTTGCCTCATGTTTAATTCTTTCTGTGTGAAGATATACTTAAGACTCTTATGATCAGTATAGATCAATACTTTGTCCCCCAGAAGATAATGTCTCCAGATCTTCAATGCAAATATTACCGCCGCCAGTTCTAAGTCATGGGTTGGGTAATTTCTCTCATGTGGTTTCAATTGCCTAGATGCATAAGCTATGACATGATCATGCTGCATTAATACACATCCTAGGCCCTTTCCGGATGCATCACTATATATAACCATCCCTCCTGTTCCCGAGGGAGTCTTCAAGATTGGAGCTGAAATTAGTCTTTCCTTTAATTGTTCAAATGCTGCAGTACATTCCTCTGACCATTGATACCTTTCTCCCTTTCTGGTGAGCTTTGTTAATGGGGCTGCGATTTTGGAAAAGTCTTGGACAAATCTCCTGTAATACCCGGCTAATCCAATAAAGCTTTTAATTTCTGTTACTGTCCTTGGGATTGGCCAATCTTTTATTGCCTGGATCTTGTTAGGGTCGACTGAAATTCCTTCTTCTGAAACTACATGACCCAAGAAAGCTATACGGTCTAACCAGAACTCACACTTGCTTTGCTTTGCATAAAGTTGTTCCTGCCGGAGAGTCTGTAGCACTATTCTCAAGTGTTCTGCATGTTCTCTGTCGTTTTTTGAATATATCAAGATATCATCGATGAACACCACGACAAACTGGTCCAAATATGGCGAGAAAACTCGGTTCATTAAATCCATAAAGACAGATGGGGCATTGGTTACTCCGAAGGGCATGACTAGAAATTCGTAATGACCATAGCGAGTTCGTAATGCTGTCTTCGGAATATCTTCTTTCTTCACCTTTAGTTGGTGGTAACCCGATTGTAAATCCAACTTTGAAAACACCCGGGCCCCATGAAGTTGATCAAAAAGGTCATCAATTCTTGGTAAAGGATACTTATTCTTGATGGTAACCTTGTTTAATTCTCTGTAGTCTATACACAACCTCTTACCACCATCTTTCTTGTTGGCCAATAGCACTGGAGCTCCCCATGGTGAAGTACTTGGTCTTATCAATTTCTTGTCAGAATATTCCTGTAACTGCTTCTTTAGAACTTCTAATTCGGTGGGCGCCATTCTGTATGGAGCTTTAGATATTGAAACTGTACCCGGAATGATATCAATGGAGAACTCAATTACTCTGTCAGGTGGAAGTCCTGAGATCTCTTTAAATACTTCTGGAAACTCATTCCAAACTGGTACTCTCTTTTCCTGGATCTCAGCAGCAGTCATCTGTGTTTTACCCTTTGCAGGCTTATGTTCTCCTTCAAATTGGAACTCAGGCTGAAGCGGTATTCTGAAAATGATCTTCTTGTTTCGACAATCAATAACCGCATGGTATTTGCTGAGCCAAGTCATGCCTAAGATTATGTCGTACCCTTTAGTATCTAGTACGAGCATATCCACTGTTAATGTCCTGTTACATAGTTCCACCGGACAATCTACACAAATTTTATTAGAGATGACCACCCCATTACCGGTACCAATCTCCCACTGGTGGTCTAAATACTCAACAGGTATAGAGTGCAAAGCAGTGAAACTATCTGATATGTAATAATGAGAAGCGCCAGAATCAAAGAGGGCTAAAACAGGTTTAGAGTGCACCATGATCTTACCTATCACCACTTCTCCAGAAGTTTGGGCCTCTTCTGCTGTCAAGTTGTAGGCCCGTCCTCTTCCACGACCTGCTGTTGTTCTTCCGCCCCTCGGAGCTGGGCGAAAAACCTGTTGTCGCGGAGGGAGAGGGGTCCTTCCAACCATCGGTCCTGGGTTTCTCTGTCCAATAGGTGCAGGAAGTGCCGGTAGGGTCCTGTTCATCATCCCAGTTCTCTTATGGGGACATCCTTCTATTGTGTGATCACCAGATCCACATGCCAGGCATAATCCGTTGGCCCTACGACACTCTTGCTGAGTGTGGCCTGTCCTCTTGCAATAAGCACATATAGGAAGTGGTTGAGTTATCTGAAGAGGGGCTGGTCGAAATGGTCTTCTAAACATCGGGGCTTTTGCAGCTCTGACTGGACCTCCTCCGCCCAATTGCTGGAATGGCCTCTTCATGGCCTGTTTCCTTCTCTGATCAAGATTCTTTTTCTCCAATCCTCGCTCCACTTCCCGAGCTACAGTGAGGACCTGGGAATATGTTTTCAGCTGCTGGGGAATCAAAAGGACTTGAATATCCATTTGTAAGCCCTGCTGAAATCTGCTTGCCCGTTTCTCCTCATCAGCTATCATATACGGAGCAAAACGACTCAGCCTTAAGAACTCAGCAGCATATTCATCAACAGACCGGTTCCATTGTTGAAGTCGGATGAATTGCTCTTCCATCTCCTTCTGAGCTGTGGTAGGAAAGAATCTATCATAAAAGCTTTTAGAGAACTGGTCCCAAGTGATGGGTTTATCCAGTCTCGCTTCTTCAGCTAACCACCAGTTTCTAGCCACATCCTTTAGTTGGATCTTGGCGACCTCCACCCGATCTTCCTCTGGAACCCGTGCTGCCTTCAAGAGATCTGTTGTGTCGATTAGCCATTGCTCGGCATCCAGCGGTCTCTCTTCCCCTGTAAATATAGCCGGCTGCAACCGCCTGAAGTCTGACACGTTGCCCGGCCTTCGTTTTTGAGGAGCTGCTATCAATCCTTGCCGAAGGAGTTCGGTCTGCCTTTGCTGATTCTCCACCATATTTTGGATAACTCTTAGAATATCAGCGTTTCCCCCTACGGGCCCGTCCTGTGACTGCCCGGAGTTGTTACGTCCTGACCTTCTATCCATATCTACGTTGGTAAAAGATGTCTGAAAGAGGAGCGAAAGCAAAAGATAGATGGACTTTAGGAATCAAGGGAAGGAATATCAAGAAGGAATGGATAACTTTGTACATTGTAGTTGGAATGTATAACTGAAACTCATGAATTCCAACTGCAAATTAAGATCCTATTAATTTGCAATTGGGTTGTACTGTAGGTGTGAGAGCCTGGGCTCTGATACCAACCTGTAACGCCCCGATCCGAGGGATACGGAGACGTTACTGCGACGTACATACACAGGTCAGAAATACCCTCACGTATATACGCTAAGCATCAGTACAGACAAGAATCAGAGTACGGAAACACGTGACAATATACATTCCAACATAAGGATTACAAAGTTATCACAGAGCGTGATATATAGGTACATGTACATTATATCACAGTCAGGTACAAAAGTAAAAATTACAATCTGTACAGCAAAAGGTGCTCACGGGCTGAGAAGAAGATCCCCGAGCTAGCAGGAAGGTTCAGGAACAGAAGGAGCTAGGACAAGTCAGCCTGCTCCGAGAGATAGGCTTGGTCTTCAGTGGAGGGCTCCGCTTCAGTCCAGGCTTCAGAACCTGAACATGCAAGTTCAGGGGAGTCAGAAACTCCCTAACGAATATGTAGGTGAAAGCCAAGTGTCATGTAAAGATAAGTACATGCATGTGTTAATATAATCAAACAGTATTAAGCATCAAAAACTGTGTTGAGTGTACATGTACAGTAAGCATGAAATGGAGGCATAAAGTGAAAGTAATAAGGCCTGAATAAATCTATCTCTGCCATTTTTAATATTTATACTTATTACTCGTTCTACCCGTATGTCTAGGTATGTGTAATAGCGTCCCAGTACACATACATCCACATATGAGTAAATCGAGGCTGTTATTGGAAACCAACGGGGGTATCAATGAACAATGTTTACAGTGGGTCCCGTACATGCCCGGGACCACGGTCCAGGACGTTCCATTGCTGGTGCATGGAACCGGCCGCAAGGCCTACAGGAGGGTCTTATAGAATGCCCTTATCAAGATGGTACCAAGAAGGAGGGAGCCAGCACTCCCCTCAGTCGCCTGGAGGCCCACAGGTCAGACTGGAAATTTTAGTTGCACAACATACCTAGTGCCACTGTAAACACGAACATATATTGATAGCCGCAAATTTCCCCCGACCCGATGCAGTTGTTCCTTTTTTATGATTTATTATTTAAATATCAATTTACGGGAAAGCAAGTGCCTGGCAAGATCAGGAGTTAAATAGTCATGAATATTGTCATTTCAAGTCACTGTATATAATACAGGATGGCAAGAACAAGATTCCCGCAAATATGATAATCTAAAGTCAGGTATTAATGCGATATTGCGGGGTAAGTATCCAGTAGTAGCATGATGCATGCAAATGTGCCGGGAAAATAATGTACTATTAGTCAATCATGGCAAGGCATGAAAATCTGAAGGATGGCGAGAACACTCGCCTAAAGCTTTAAGAAATACACCGGGAAATTCCAAGCTCCGGAGTCCAAGTAACCAATATTATATATATATAAAAGAGAGAAGGAGAAGGATGAATCAGAAAAGTGAGAATGAAGACGCAGGGGTCGTAGACGCGGGGATAGCGCCGCGTTGATGCTACAAACGCGGGGTCTGAGACCCTCGTTTTATAATACAGGAAAACGCAGACGCGAGAGTCGCGTTGCGAAGATGTCACAAACGCAGGGTTCGAGACCTGCGTTTCAGCAAGGACACGAAGAGATTGTAGACGCGAGCGTAAACTCCGCGTCGCGTTGACAAAAGAACGCGAGGATCGCGTTGAATAATTACTCGGACGCAAGGATATAATCCGCGTCTAGTAATTAACAAGAGAAAGTGAGTGACAGGGAAAGTGAGAGACGCAGGAAAGAGAGAGAGGAGAAGACGCAGGAAAGGGAGAGGGGTAGACGCAGGTTCTTTTTGAAAAGAAAAGAAAGGAAAAGAAAGTGGAAGAAAAGAAAGGAGGAAGGAATGAAAGATTTGCAAGGGAAAGAAAGAGAGAAAGAAAGAAGAGAAGGGGGGAGATATGACGATCGTGTCTTGGCCGGTGTTCGCCGGCGGCGACCGGAGTTGGCCGGAGTGGGTGGACAAGGCCCCAAAAGAGAGGGTTGATAGTGGTGCAAGTGTAGTTCAATATGGAGAAATGGAGTTTTGCAAACGATGTCTCGGAGGACGAACCTATAGTTCGTTGGAAAGAGAATAACGAGGAGAAGAAGATGGTGTGCTTGGTGGTGGTTTAGGTGGTGTAGGTGGTGGTGGAAATGATGGTGAAGTTGGTAGAGATGATGGGTTGTTTGGTGGAAAAGAAGAGGAAGAAGATGGTGATGGAGATGATGTTTTGGTTTGTTGTTGTAGTTGGAATGGAGGAGTAGATGGAGAGGAGAATGGTGGAGGAGTTGGTGGAGTTTGGTGTTGGAAAAAATGGAGAAAGTGGCCAGCCAAGAAGGGCTTGGCTGCTGTTTTTATGGGTGGTGCGTTTGCTGTTGGAGGAGGAAGGAAGAAATGAAAAGGAGAGGAGAAGATATAAAGGGGGGTGGTTATATATATAAGAGAGAGAAATTATATAATATTCTATTGAATGAAACAAGCCTTCATTCAAAGTTGCGTCTCCTCATAAAGGCTGCGTCTCATTGCAAACCTGCGTCTAGCAATTGCTGGACGCAGTAGAAAACTTTGCGTTCAAGAAATTCGAGGTTGCGTTGGTAGAATAAGACGAAAAAGCATGGGTGTCATGATCTGAGTTGATTTCTTTTGAAGGACGGAACATTAAATGCGGGATGGAGAGAGTCTCCGCATTAATTGCTGAGTTCAGAGTTGGTAGATCTCGCGTTAGGCAATGAGAGAGAAAATAATAAAATATACGGACAGAATTCCGGTATCTGGGAAAACACCGGAAACTCAAGAAAAGCCCAAAAAATAAAGTATCTCGAAAAGTCTCCCAAAAATTCTCAAAAATAAGAAATATTATTTTAAGATTTTTAGTGAAATCAATTTTCAGAAATTCAATTCTATTTTCAAAATAAAAATCCTGGAATCCACTGTGAACGGTGTCTACACCGGGTAGGCTGGATTTTTGATAAAATCTGAAAAATCCCAGAAAATGCCTGAAAGAAGAAAATACAATTTTAAGAAGGAATGTGAAAGCGGAATCCAGAAATTTGATCCCAATTGTGAATTAAAATTCCTGGAATCAACCAGTGATACTGACCGACACCAAATCCAGTGAAATTTTGATAAATTCTAAAAATTCTAAAAAAATTCATTTAGATAGAAAACATGATTTTAAGAAATACTGTGAAAGCTGTTTTAATATTTTCAACTCTATTTGTAAATTAAAAATCTGAAAGTCGGTCAGCGAAACTGGCCGACACCGGTTTTGAAGATTTACAATTAAATTCTGAAAAATTCCAGAAAATCATGAAAAATCTAGAATATTAAAAAATAATATTTGAAACTGAAATCGGTCAAATCTGAATACCAAAAAGGTCAAATCATGCAGTACTGCTATATGAGTAAGAATTCAAAAAAACAGAAAATAAAATAAAATAAAAAAATCACTCCAAAAATCAGGACATATAACTGTGTACGTATACTGAGGATGGGGTGTTACAAAACTTGTTTGATCAACTATTCATGAAAACCAAAAACCAAACATAAAACGTGTGTGTATGTGCACTTGAGCATATCAACTATACTAAGCTTTACAAATGGATCTAAACACACTATCTAAACTATGGATACTTAAGTCTTCTTGATGATCTTTCATCTTCAAGACGACTTGCTCCTTGTTGAAGCTAATCACCAACTAATATCTTGGTTAATGATCTGAAACTTAAACAACACAAGATTATTAGTTAACATAACTACATGAGTTAATCATTATCAAAACTAGGGTGGAAGGCCTTTGGGCCAACAATCTCCCCATTTTTGATGATGACAAAACTCATGGAGTTATATATGCATGGATTAAAGTTAAGCTTCAAAGAAGCTCCCCCTTAACTCATGCATAAACAAATAAACAAAAGATATGCAATGAATGTACATAAACATGTATGCATCAACATGCATAAAACACATTAACATATTCTAGATGCTCTAGATACCAATTAAATTAATAAAAACATTAACAAAAACACTAGATGCTCTAGATACCCAATTAAACTTAATATAAACCAAAAACATGAATATGCATATATAAACCTTATAAACTCAAAATCTTTCTCCCCCTTTTTGTCAATCATCAATAAAGGGGTTAAAGCTAAATCAAAAGCAAAATTTTTTTTTTCCTCCCCTTTTTGTCTAAACAAAAACATATCAATAAGGGGTTACGATCAATAAGATATCAAAGAAAAAAAAAATATGACAAAGTAGCATCTTGATATCAATTGAAAGTAAACATAAAAAAATCAATAAATGGTATATGCTATATACATTCATGAAGAGGAAGACGCTAAGTTAACTTCCCTACACATATGCATTATATGAAGAAGGGATGATAAGCCCCAGTTCACATAACACATATTATGTAATGCATAAGGAGAGATGTGAAACTCCCCTTACACACGTGTATCACATAAAGAAGAGTTATCAAGCTCCTCAATACAAGATACACTCAACATGAATCTATATGTAGAAGAGATGTTAAGCTCTCCTTGCATATAGGCAACATAAATCAAAAACTTTGAATTTTTCTTTAAACAAAATTTTTATTTTTGATATCAATTTAGAAATAATGATGAGATTTATTGATACCAATTTAAACTTTATATTCTACCATAATGTAAGGGAGTGGAAATACAAATACCAATCGAAATAAGAAAATTGAATTTTCTCCCCCTTTATGAAATACAAACTAAAACAATGCGTAGGCTTGATACCAATTTGAAAATAATTAGTTGAAATAGGATAATCATTAAGGTTTTCAAGCTTAGCATAAACAAATATTTGTGCTCTAAGATATAGAAATATAGTAGGCACAAATAAAACATATATGTATGAAAAAAATAGATACCAATAGACATTGATACCATTGAAATGAAAGCATACATACATAAACACATATGAGTATACAAAAGAATCAAGATTGATACCAATTGAAAGAGTTCAATGATACCAATTCACATAACAATAAAAGCATGGTATAACTCATATCAAAATGAAGAATACGAACTAGTTAAAATGGAAATTTTGTTAACTAGTACGAAATCCTTCAAGTAAGGAATAAACTAAAAATAATTTTTATAAAACACATGTAAATCACATAGCACTTAAAAACACTCAATAATCAATAAAGTCCATACATGCTCATGAAACCATACTCATGAGAAATATTAAAAAAATGGTGAGTGTACAAGTAATGTGTGATATGGCATTATGAAATTTCCAATTAAGCTCAAAATTCCTTGAAACAAGAAAACATGAAAATCATCAAAACTATTTAAACTTAAAGGAATATGTATGTCTTATACAAACTAAAGCATACATACATATCCAAAACACAACGAGTCCACAAAATATATGCATTAAGGCACGTGGCTCAAAAAGGATGTATATGTATAATAATAATTTGGATAAAATAGACATATACATGAAGTTAAACACATAAACACGAAATTAAGAAAAAACTAAATTTTCACCAAAACAAATATCATTTCAAGGTATATGTATGAATTGTCAACACAATAAGTATACATACATATCCTTAAACACAATTGAGTCCATATATATAGAATTGCATGAAAGGCAAATGACACAAAGGGTATACATGTATATCTTAAAGTTTGACAAAATAAACATATACATGAAATGAAAACTCATAAAACAAATCTAAAAATAGGAAAACAAGTTTAAAATGCATGAATCATCAAAACTAGACTATACTAGCATATCTAATGGGTTCAAATAAGCATTCAAGCTCAAACATATATAGATTTATTTGTGGCCCATTATATGTACAAGTATAATTCCTAGTCTTAATGAAAACTAACATTTAAACATATATTCAAGACATGAAGCATAAAACAAGATAAAAATCAATATGATAAACAAAAACATGATTTCTATGTAAATTCACATGTGATTAGATTCATGATGTACATGATAGCTAAGCTATGGTGAGAACACAAAATACTATTCCATATTAAACATGGGTGTCTCAAATACTATACATGTATGTCAATGGTCTAATAAACATGGTATTTACATGATAATCACTAAACAACAAACATGCTATAAACAATGAAACGGAAAGCATGTAAACAATAATTAGGAGTTAGGAATCGTTACCAAAACCTAGAAGGCAACTTTCCTTGTCTCCAAAAACATGGTGGTCATCTCCACCAAATCTTCCTTGAAAGTGATGCATCCAAATAGTTTCCTTTAAGCACGGAACGCATCCACTCCAAGGTACGGCTACTCTCACGTTATGTGAGAGCCCACACCTACATCAAACATAAGAGGGGTGGTCTTTGGTACCCATATCTTATTGGGTCCATGGGGGTTAGCTTCTCTAACCCAAACAAACTTATTTGCTAAATTTGAAACATGTATAGATCATAACAAAATTTAGTAAGGTGACCCTTACGTCCACAATGTGTACAAGTGTACACATGAGCATACAAGTGATGATGGTGTCCGTGAGGAGCATGTGTATGCCGTGGAGGGTGTGCATGAAAAGATGAAACTTGTTTCTTTTGAAACAAAGATTCCAAACGTGTATGGCCCACAACACATTGGCTCAAAGTGGAGCCCAAACAATCTACACTCTTCTTAAGCATGAATATATCATTATCAATCAAAGAAGAAGTGTGGCATGCAATAGGTGAAGTGTGTGATACTACCCTAGCATGGCAAACATGTGCATCAATCTTATTTTGCAAACAATCATTTTTCTTAAACAAACATTTAAGTCATTAAAAATAGAAATTATTTTGTTTTTCAAATCAACATTCTCTTTTAAAACAAAACTAACTTTTGAAGACAAGTTTTCATTTTTCTTCAAAATTATTTCACAATCATTTTTAGATTTTAAAACTTTATTTTCTTTTAAAACAAGGTCTAGTTGAGATCTCAATGAATCCCTTTCATTATAGACCTCAACCTTCTCTTGCAAAACATTTTTAAGTCTAGAATGCAAACTTTTATTTTCTTTTCAATTTCTAGACTTTTCTTTTTCAACAAATTATATTTTTCTATTAATTTTTCACAAACTATTGATAGTTCTTCATTTAAAGCATGGGGATCAACATAATCATTTGAAGAACTAGCACAATCATTACTATCTAGTTGAGATTCTGAAAGTACCTCAAGGGAGTCATTCCCTTGGACCATAGAGCATTGTGAGTCGGATTCTCCACTAGATTCCTCCGGTTGATTTGGCAATTGAAGCTTGGAGGTGGTGGTGGTTGTCAACATATTCCGAACTGCAAATGCGGAATCAAGGTTAGAAACATGCATAAGATTATCTTTAGGTAGCATGCTTCTAATGGCCTCAAGGGCTTGTGCATTGGCCCCTATATGCTTGCTATCACTAAGGAAGGATTCCTTGGTAATGGCAAGGTGAACCTTGTAACCTAGGGCTTGTAGGTACATGGACATCCTATACTTCCAAACAACAATGTTGGAAAGGTCAAAACTAGGTGGGGTTATGAAGTCCATGGTAAACTATATGAGTGTGCAAACAAACAAATGCAAAACAAAGATTAGCAATCAAATAGATCTCACTCCTAGGATGTTAAGCCTAATATCAGGAGCGCAGGCTCTGATACCAATTGAAAAGACACCTAGAGGGGGTGAATAGGTGTAAGTGCTAATCTAGAAGCTAAATGCGCTAAATGCGGAAGCTAATGCAAATTTTGCAACACACTTAATACAACACACAAGTGTAGCCGAATTCCCCGTGAAGGGCTCTGGACTAACTCCTCTTGATTCCCCTAAATATGGGTTGAGGTGCTATGTGAAGCTCTTGTGGTTAAGTACAAGTGAGGCATACACAAACAACCAAGCATATACAAGATATAGCAATATGAAATAATGCAAGGCACAAATGCAAGCAATAAGATATGAATGAGTGAATGATGCTATGCACAAATAAAAGAGAGAGAGTTAAGAGATAATGGATCAAATGCAAACACAAAGATATGTTTCGAGGTTCGAGCCCCTAGCTCTACATCCCCGCCTACACCACCGTGTAGGATTTCCAATCCACTATCTCCCACCAAGGGAACCTCCACCGAGGAGGATTTGTTACAACACTAGGAGTAGCAAACTCCTCTCTCAAACACCACCTCACAACCGAGGGGTAGGCCCGTAGCCAAACAACCAACACCTCTACCGAAGAGGGTTACAACCACCAAGCTCCACCTCACAATAGAGGGAGTAAACAACAACCAACTCCACCTCTCACTAGAGGGAGCAAACCACAATCCTCAACCTCTACCGAAGAGGGAGCAACCCAATCAAAGCAAAGGTTTTACAACAGTGGTTACAAAGACCACAAACTCTCTTTTCTTTTTTCACAAAACAAGATCCTAATAGATTAGGATAGAAGATAGCTCAAGTGTGGAAAATTAGGTGTTTGGAAAACAAGAACTCAAAGAAAAATCTTGGGAAAACTCTTGGTAAAAGTATAAGTGAAGTACAAAACAAATCTCCCAAATTTTTATTTTTCTTTGATTTTTCAAAAACCTAAAACAATAAAAAGATGAATCTTTTTAGCAAAAAACTCTTTTGAAAACTCTTTTAAAGCAGTAGAGAAAGTCTGAAAATTTTGGCTCTAAAAATCTTGGCCAAAATCCCAAAGAAATGGGGTTTTTCATAGGCCCATCAGAAAACTAGCCATTAGACTGATCTGGCAGCCTGACAGGCTAACGGTCGGCCGGCCGGTCGACCGCCAACGGTCAGAAATATGACCGTTGGGCCATCTCGGTCGACCGTCCGGCCGACCGCCAGAAACAGAGAGCAGAGCTCTCTGGTCCGGTCGGCCGCCCGGCCGACCGTCCCTGTGGCTGCCAAACGTGCACAAGCCTGTGCACGTCGGTCGACCCCAAGGGTCGACCGGCCTTAGGTGCGGTCGACCTGTGCGGTCGGCCGACCTGGCCTGTCAGCCACTGTTCTGGACAGAAAAACATAAGTTAAAATATTTCTAAAAATTCTTTTATCTCTTATAAAAATACCCAAAAGTAGTTTTATCATTTTGCATTGATATATAAACATGTGATAAAAGGTTTAGCTCAAATATCAATCAATATGAACTATTTTTGTGTTTTATCATTTTTACCTAAAACCAAAACATGTATTTTTATCAAACTTGGATTTTTCAATACATGAACAGGAAAGTCAAAATAAGTTTGTTTAAAAGTTAAGCATGCATGTATAGAATGAAACAACTATACATATATCAATTAAACTTGTTTTGATCAACTATTCATGAAAACCAAAAACCAAACATAAAACGTGTGTGTATGTGCACTTGAGCATATCAACTATACTAAGCTTTACAAATGGATCTAAATACACTATCTAAACTATAGATACTTAAGTCTTCTTGATGATCTTCCATCTTCAAGACGACTTGCTCCAAAACTGTGATCCACCAAGTGCAAAGGAATGATCTTTAAGTTTTGGCACCGGAATCACCATGAAAAGCTTCTAAACTCCTTGTTGAAGCTAATCACCAACTAATATCTTGGTTAATGATCTGAAACTTAAACAACACAAGATTATTAGTAAACATAACTACATGAGTTAATCATTATCAAAACTAGGGTGGAAGGCCTTTGGGCCAACAATCTCCCCCTTTTTGATGATGACAAAACTCATGGAGTTATATATGCATGGATTAAAGTTAAGCTTCAAAGAAGCTCCCCCTTAACTCATGCATAAACAAATAAAAAAAAGATATGCAATGAATGTACATAAACATGTATGCATCAACATGCATAAAACACATAAACATATTCTAGATGCTCTAGATACCAATTAAATTAATAAAAGCATTAACAAAAACACTAGATGCTCTAGATACCCAATTAAACTTAATATAAACCAAAAACATGAATATGCATATATAAACCTTATAAACTCAAAATCTTTCTCCCCCTTTTTGTCAATCATCAATAAATGGGTTAAAGCTAAATAAAAAACAAAATTTTTTTTTTCCTCCCCTTTTTGTCTAAACAAAAACATATCAATAAGGGGTTACGATCAATAAGATATCAAAGAAAAAAATATGACAAAGTAGCATCTTGATATCAATTGAAAGTAAACATAAAACAATCAATAAATTGTATATGCTATATACATTCATGAAGAGGAAGACGCTAAGTTAACTTCCCTACACATATGTATTATATGAAGAAGGGATGATAAGCCCCAATTCACATAACACATATTATGTAATGCATAAGGAGAGATGTGAAACTCCCCTTACACACGTATATCACATAAATGTATCACATAAAGAAGAGTTATCAAGCTCCTCAATACAAGATACACTAAACATGAATCTATATGTAGAAGAGATGTTAAGCTCTCCTTGCATATAGGCAACATAAATCAAAAACTTTGAATTTTTCTTTAAACAAAATTTTTATTTTTGATATCAATTTAGAAATAATGATGAGATTTATTGATACCAATTTAATTTTTATATTCTACCATAAAGTAAGGGAGTGGAAATACAAATACCAATCGAAATAAGAAAATTGAATTTTCTCCCCCTTTATGAAATACAAACTAAAACAATGCGTAGGCTTGATACCAATTTGAAAATAATTAGTTGAAATAGGATAATCATTAAGGTTTTCAAGCTTAGCATAAACAAATATTTGTGCTCTAAGATATAGGAATATAGTAGGCACAAATAAATCATATATGTATGAAAAAAATAGATGCCAATAGACATTGATACCATTGAAATGAAAGCATATATACATAAACACATATGAGTATACAAAAGAATCAAGATTGATACCAATTGAAAGAGTTCAATGATACCAATTGACAGAACAATAAAAGCATGGTATAACTCATATCAAAATGAAGAATACGAACTAGTTAAAATGGAAATTTTGTTAACTAGTACGAAATCCTTCAAGTAAGGAATAAACTAAAAATAATTTTCATAAAACACATGTAAATCACATAGCACTTAAAAACACTCAATAATCAATAAAGTCCATACATGCCCATGAAACCATACTCATGAGAAATATTAAAAAAATGGTGAGTGTACAAGTAATGTGTGACATGGCATTATGAAATTTCCAATTAAGCTCAAAATTCCTTGAAACAAGAAAACATGAAAATCATCAAAACTATTTAATCTTAAAGGAATATGTATGTCTTATATAAACTAAAGCATACATACATATCCAAAACACAACGAGTCCACAAAATATATGCATTAAGGCACGTGGCTTAAAAAGGATGTATATGTATAATAATAATTTAGATAAAATAGACATATACATGAAGTTAAACACATAAACACGAAATCAAGAAAAAACTAAATTTTCACCAAAACAAATATCATTTCAAGGTACATGTATGAATTGTCAACACAATAAGTATACATACATATCCTTAAACACAATTGAGTCCATATATATAGAATTGCATGAAAGGCAAATGACTCAAAGGGTATACATGTATATCTTAAAGTTTGGCAAAATAAACATATACAAGAAATGAAAACTCATAAAACAAATCTAAAAATAGGAATACAAGTTTAAAATGCATGAATCATCAAAACTAGACTATACTAGCACATCTAATGAGTTCAAATAAGCCTTCAAGCTCAAACATATATAGATTTATTTGTGGCCCATTATATGTACAAGTATAATTCCTAGTCTTAATGAAAACTAACATTTAAACATATATTCAAGGCATGAAGTATAAAATAAGATAAAAATCAACTTGATAAACAAAAACATGATTTCTATGTAAATTCACATGTGATTAAACATGGGTGTCTCAAATACTATACATGTATGTCAATGGTCTAATAAACATGGTATTTACATGATAATCACTAAACAACAAACATGCTATAAACAATGAAACGGAAAGCATGTAAACAATAATTAGGAGTTAGGAATCGTTACCAAAACCTAGAAGGCAACTTTCCTTGTCTCTAAAAACATGGTGGTCATCTCCACCAAATCTTCCTTGAAAGTGATGCATCCAAATAGTTTTCTTTAAGCACGGAACGCATCCACTCCAAGGTACGGCTACTCTCATGTCATGTGAGAGCCCACACCTACATCAAACATAAGAGGGGTGGTCTTTGGTACCCATATCTTATTGGGTCCATGGGGTTAGCTTCTCTAACCCAAACAAACTTATTTGCTAAATTTGAAACATGTATAGATCATAACAAAATTTAGTAAGGTGACCCTTACGTCCACAATGTGTACAAGTGTACACATGAGCATACAAGTGATGATGGTGTCCGTGAGGAGCATGTGTATGCCGTGGAGGGTGTGCATGAAAAGATGGAACTTGTTTCTTTCGAAACAAAGATTCCAAACGTGTATGGTCCACAACACATTAGCTCAAAGTGGAGCCCAAACAATCTACACTCTTTTTAAGCATGAATATATCATTATCAATCAAAGAAGAAGTGTGGCATGCAATAGGTGAAGTGTGTGATACTACCCTAGCATGTCAAACATGTGCATCAATCTTATTTTGCAAACAATCATTTTTCTTAAACAAACATTTAAGTCATTAGAAATAGAAATTATTTTGTTTTTCAAATCAACACTCTCTTTTAAAACAAAACTAACTTTTGAAGACAAGTTTTCATTTTTCTTCAAAATTATTTCACAATCATTTTTAGATTTTAAAACTTTATTTTCTTTTAAAACAAGGTCTAGTTGAGATCTCAATGAATCCCTTTCATTATAGACCTCAACCTTCTCTTGCAAAACATTGTTAAGTCTAGAATGCAAACTTTTATTTTCTTTTTCAATTTCTAGACTTTTCTTTTTCAACAAATTATATTTTTCTATTAATTTTTCACAAACTATTGATAGTACTTCATTTAAAGCATGGGGATCAACATAATCATTTGAAGAACTAGCACAATCATTACTATCTAGTTGAGATTCTGAAAGTACCTCAAGGGAGTCATTCCCTTGGACCATATAGCATTGTGAGTCAGATTCTCCACTAGATTCCTCCGATTGATTTGGCAATTGAAGCTTGGAGGTGGTGGTGGTTGTCAACATATTCCACACTGCAAATGCGGAATCAAGATTAGAAATATGCATAAGATTATCTTTAGGTAGCGTGCTTCTAATGGCCTCAAGGGCTTGTGCATTGGCCCCTATATGCTTGCTATCACTAAGGAAGGATTCCTTGGTAATGGCAAGGTGAACCTTGTAACCTAGGGCTTGTAGGTACATGGACATCCTATACTTCCAAACAACATTGTTGGAAGGGTCAAAACTAGGTGGGGTCATGAAGTCTATGGTAAACTATATGAGTGTGCAAACAAGCAAATGCAAACAAAAGATTAGCAATCAAATAGATCTCACTCCTAGGATGTTAAGCCTAATATCAGGAGCGCAGGCTCTGATACCAATTGAAAAGACACCTAGAGGGGGGTGAATAGGTTTAAGTGCTAATCTAGAAACTAAATGCGCTAAATGCGGAAGCTAATGCAAATTTTGCAACACACTTAATACAACACACAAGTGTAGCCGAATTACCCGTGAAGGGCTCTGGACTAACTCCTCTTGATTCCCCTAAATATTGGTTGAGGTGCTATGTGAAGCTTTTGTGGTTAAGTACAAGTGAGGCACACACAAACAACCAAGCATATACAAGATATAGCAATATGAAATAATGCAAGGCACAAATGCAAGCAATAAGATATGAATGAGTGAATGATGCTATGCACAAATAAAAGAGAGAGAGAGAGTTAAGAGACAATGGATCAAACGCAAACACAAAGATATGTTTCGAGGTTCGAGCCCCTAGCTCTACATCCCCGCCTACACCACCGTGTAGGATTTCCAATCCACTATCTCCCACCAAGGGAACCTCCACCGAGAAGAATTTGTTACAACACTAGGAGCACCAAACTCCTCTCTCAAACACCACCTCACAACCGAGGGGTAGGCCCATAGCCAAACAACCAACACCTCTACCGAAGAGGGTTACAACCACCAAGCTCCACCTCACAATAGAGGGAGCAAACAACAACCAACTCCACCTCTCACTAGAGGGAGCAAACCACAATCCTCAACCTCTACCGAAGAGGGAGCAACCCAATCAAAGCAAGGGTTTTACAACAAGTGGTTACAAAGACCACAAACTCTCTTTCCTTTTCCCACAAAACAAGATCCTAATAGATTAGGATAGAAGATAGCTCAAGTGTGAAAAACTAGGTGTTTGAAAAACAAGAACTCAAAGAAAAATCTTAGGAGAACTCTTGGTAAAATATATAAGTAAAGTACAAAACAAATCTCCCAATTTTCTATTTTTCTTTGATTTTCCAAAAACCTAAAACAATACAAAGATGAATCTTTTTGGCACAAAATTCTTTTGAAAACTCTTTTAAAATAGTAGAGAAAGTCTGAAAATTTTGGCTCTAAAAATCTTGGCCAAAATCCCAAAGAAATGGGGTTTTTATAGGCCCATCAGAAAACTAGCCGTTAGGCTGATCTGGCAGCCTGACAGGCTAACGGTCGGCCGACCGCCAACGGTCAGAAATATGACCGTTGGGCCATCTCGGTCGACCGTCCGACCGACCGCCAGAAACAGAGAGCAGAGCTCTCTGGTCCGGTCGGCCGCCCGGCCGACCGTCCCTGTGGCTGCCAAATGTGCACAAGCCTGTGCACGTCGGTCGACCCCAAGGGTCGACCGGCCTTAGGTGCGGTCGACCCGTGCGGTCGGCCGACCTGGCCTATCAGCCACTGTTCTGGACAGAAAAATATAAGTTAAAATATTTCTAAAAATTCTTTTATCTCTTATAAAAATACCCAAAAGTAGTTTTATCATTTTGCATTGATATATAAACATGTGATAAAAGGTTTAGCTCAAATATCAATCAATATGAACTATTTTTGTGTTTTATCATTTTTACCAAAAATCAAAACATGTATTTTTATCAAACTTGGATTTTTCAATACATGAATAGGAAAGTCAAAATAAGTTTGTTTAAAAGTTAAGCATGCATGTATAGAATGAAACAACTATACATATATCAATTAAACTTGTTTTGATCAACTATTCATGAAAACCAAAAACCAAATATAAAACGTGTGTGTATGTACACTTGAGCATATCAACTATACTAAGCTTTACAAATGGATCTAAACACACTATCTAAACTATGGATACTTAAGTCTTCTTGATGATCTTCCATCTTCAAGATGACTTGCTCCCAAACCGTGATCCACCAAGTGCAAAGGAATGATCTTTAAGTTTTGGCACCGGAATTACCATGAAAAGCTTCTAAACTCCTTATTGAAGCTAATCACCAACTAATATCTTGGTTAATGATCTGAAACTTAAACAACACAAGATTATTAGTAAACATAACTACATGAGTTAATCATCATCAAAACTAGGGTGGAAGGCCTTTGGGCCAACATATATAACTGGTATCATGATAAAAGAAAATCACTAATGTTAAGATGTGTAACCTAATATATGTCATTAGTCTAGTATACAATCCGGTCATGTGTACAATCATAAGTCTATCATGGTTTATATATGTATAGTCAGGTGATTTCGGTCGGTCACAATACATTATAACAGTTCATTATTATTTGTTATGTCAGCGAACGCCAATTGCCACCTGTAATAGACGCATCCCATACTACGCCTACTACACTTGTCAATCAGGGTCCTAAATTATGGAAACTGATTGGTTGGAGATATTATCCATGTTTTAGGTGGGTCCCGTACATACCCGGGACCATAACCTCAGTTTTCTGGCGTTGAACCAGGCTGTACAGGTAGGAATTCAGTAACAGTAACAGTAATCTCATTGTATGAATAGTGGAACAATAACATTACAGATGGGATGTCAGTCATCCCCAGGAACCCTACAGTGGAACCCTTAGTCGGCTGCGCAACTTGTATCCTAGGTCCACCCAAAATACAGACGCTGTATCCTCCATCAATTTCCTTATTCCCGGTATAAGTTGTTCAATTACATTATTATTTAATTCAGTTAAGTCAGTCAATATCCATATTACCTAGAATACTAGGACATGCGGTGATTGTAACAGTAACAGTAATTGTATACACGATGAACAGTAATAAGAATAGTGAACAGTAACAGTAATCGTGTATACAATGAATAGAGCTGTATCGAGCGTTACAGTTTAACGATACTTTTCCAGTAACTTTCAGTAACATTCTAAGATTATCACAATTAAGTCAGATACAAAATCAAGTCCAGTCTATAGTATAACAATACTAGGTCAAGCAACAAAGAATTACTAATACATAAAATGATGCCAATATATGCTCAAATTAACGAAATACATAGGATGTACAATCATGTTGTCATATGAAGTGGCACGGGTAATCATATTGGTAAAATATGTCATATAATAACATGAAATGATACAAATAAAGATATGAACACTACTGGCAACAGTAAATAAAGAAAATACTTGAGAACAAATACTCACTTGGGCCTATGATGCGTCTAAACACCAATTGAAGAAATCTACATTAATATATATTCGAATTAGAATTTATTGAATTTTATATATATCGAATTTTACATGAGATATCCTATTTATGTTATTCAGTATTTTAAATTAAATAAGGATGATCCATATGTGAATGGAAGAAGAAAATAATTCATGGAGCCGGCCCCAAAATTTAAGATAAAGGCTTTAATATGTTGTTGTTAAGAAATAAGAATGCGGAGATAACGAAGAGCAGATAAAGAAGCACACTTATGTCAAATAGTCAATGTTTAACTAATCCTTATCAGTGAACTATTCAGCTTGCTTTTCTTCAAAAGAAATCCAAACATCTGATATTATGTCTCCATTACCTCGATACAAAGCATAGTTTAAATAAATAACACACTTAAGAAACAAGTACACCCATATCCTATTTATTCTTCACCTTCACAATTCTAAGCATTATGCTTAAATAACCCTCCTCTCTACATCAAATCAACCTCTAACCACTCCAAAGCGTCTTACTAAAATTTTGAAAAGCCGCCTAAGGCTTTAAGTTGGAGTGTTACATTAATATTTTATCTTGCCTTCAGCTTCTTCATCACTATTGAGGCCATCAGTGTAGATGAATTCCCCATCGGTTTTGTCTTTGGAACAACTTCTTATGCTTTTCAGGTTTCCTCCCTCCTCATAAACTCAACACAATAATTTGATTCAAAACACAGATTTGATTCAACCTGAGGAAGTTCTACTTGATCTTAGTTTGAAGGAGCTATCAATGAAGGGAAGAAAGGACAAAGCATTTGGGATTCTTTCATATGGAAACCCGGTAGCATATTTGATCTCCCTACGGTCTGCTAGTAATGGCTTTCTTCGCAATGTAAAAGTTAGGCCTCTAATGCTTCATGTACGTAATCGAGATACAAATAGTAATCTGATATGTTAATACAAACAGTAATCCGATATAATAGCTCCCTTAATTTAAAGATGAGTTACTCTCCTAAATTTGTCTTGAAGTTTAATTAGTCCAGTAACATTTTGAGTCCCCCCCCGACGTTTAGACCACATTAACCAAAGTGGTTGGTTGGTGTCTCTTCACCTTCTTCTCACAAGGAACTTTAGATAATAAGATTAGTTATGATGTTGTAATGTTTGCTTTGTTGTATAATTTGCATGTCTATGGACAGGGCGAATTATGGATTTTAGCAATGCAGACGTTGCAGTTGATCAATATCATCGATTTAAGGTGAGTTATATGCAAAGAGATCAATTCTACAATCAAATCATGACTTTTTTTTTGCAAAGTCCTGGGACTCCAAAACAATTCAATTGAAATAATGAAATGATATAATAACACAAGTTACATAAAGATAGGGAGAGGGAACTCGCACACAATTAGGTGACTTGCGGTGCGCCGATGGAGGTTCTGGCGGAGGGGTTGGGGGCCGCGGAGGATATCGACGGATAGAGGATTTCGCCGTGCAGGGCGTGGGTGCATTCGTGCTCGCCGATGGCATTTGACGGCGGCCTACCGAGAGGCAAAAAATGCCATCCCACGTAACTACACACAACATATATATAATTTACAACGCACGTGATTAAGGTACACATTCATGCACAGTACACCTCCAACTCACGCACACACAACACATTTGTAAACCCATGCATGCAAAACACATGCATACATATTATTCAAAACACACCCACATTATATTACACATCATAACAAACATCATCCTATTCATGCCATAATTATAACAGAGAAGGAGAAGAAAAGAACTCACACAAGGGCGTCTATGGCTCGGGTCCGGACAACACGAAGCTCGCCGGAGGTCGCGGCGGATCTCAGAGACAATGTTAGAGAGGAGGGGGATTAGTCCGGGCTGCCGAAGGGGTCGACGGCTCGTCGGAGCTCACCGACGGAGGGTGGATCTCGACAAGGAGTGATCGACAAGAAGAGAGGGGGCGGCTTGCGTGGGTGCAAGTCATGGAATTGGGTGACTCCGCCCGGGAGAGAGGAAGATGCCGCGACGTTTGCTAGTGGAGCCGAGGCATGGGTGGCGCTCAGCCATGGGCTTGGCCATGGTGTGCTGTCGCTGGGCTTGGGGAGTTGCTGGCTGGGGAGATGGACTTCCGAGGGCTGCTTGGGGTTGGGGCTCGGCCAAGATAGGGTTGCACTCGGCCATGGAGTGCTGAGGCATGCAGTGGGCTACCCGGGTAGAGAGGTGTTGACGTTGGGCTGCTGGGCACGCAAGAGGAGATAAGTGAGATGATGGGATTTAGTCAGGAATTAATAAGGTGGTTAGGATAAGGATTAGTTAGATAAGATTTGTTAGTTAAGATTTAGGATTTATTTGTTAGGATAAGATTTTAGATATTATAGAATTAGATATGATTAGGTAGGATTTGCTTAGTTAGAATTTTATTTATTATTTAGGATTAGGATTTAGATAAGATAGTGGTGATTGGGTTTGGATTTGTGGACTTTCTCAAGTGGGCTTTGGAATAGTAGAGGAATGAAGAATTTAGAAGAAAAGAGGAGAGTTGGGCTGAGGCTTCGGCTTGGGCCTAAATGAAAGCAAAATAGAAGAAAAAATAATGTGAAAAGTGAAAAAGGGCTTGGATAAGATCATGAAATAATAACACTAAGAATAATAATAGTTATAATACTAATCACGTATAAACAATAATTTAATTAATTCACAATGATTAATATGATTAATAACAATTTTTCTAGCACATAATGAAATAAACAATAATTAAAATAATAATACATATGTATACATATTAATATACGGTTATCATGTATTATAAAACACGGGTATTACACCAAGAGTTCTTGAGGGAGCTCGTTTAGGTGTTGTGACACCGAGTGACCTTGCAGGATCGTTATAGTGAAAATCCTTCATAGCGTTGAAGATGGGGACGTAGAGCAAGTGTGCTCGAACCTCGAAACAATTCTCCCGTGTTTGCGATTGCTCATCTCTCTCTCACTTGTGTTTTATATCTTGCATATTATTATTGTTCATATCTTTATATGCTTGATATATCTTGTGTCATATTGATATATATATTTTCCAATGATTTTGCAAAGGGGAAAACTTACAAAAAAAGGGTTGAGGAGCTAAATTATAAGTAATTCTTTGCAGGAAGAAGATACAGGTAGATCTCCTCTGAGATTCTGGGGAAGTGTGCCGGTAGGAATCTGATCAGCGCGCAATCACTTTATCCCTTTGATGATGCGTTCGATCAGACATTCGGACTATTGCCTGATGGGATTCCCTTCTCACCTGGGTCGAGGAATAGGAGAACAGAAGGTTGGTAGAACCCTCTTTATACTTCTCAAACTACCTCCACTTGGGAATTCCTTCTCGCCTGGTTCCGGAGATTCCTTGCGAGGGAGGAAAATCTTAGGGTATTAGCACCCTGATTAGAGAAGTAGTTCTCTAAATTCTTGGAAGCAAGAGAATAGATCTCTTGTTGGCTTCGGCTTTCTTGTCCGCCGGTGGTCCTCTCTTCGGGGGGTCTCGGTCCGTCCGTCCTCCCTCTCCTCTTTGCCTATGGTGGGCTATTTATAGGGAGAACATGGGTATAATGGTCCTGAAAATCTGAAAATAGATTGAGTCAATCTGTTTTGTATCTGAAAAGTAGCCTTGCCGCGAGGCTAGAAACCGCTTTTGCGAAGTAGCGCAGGACGCTAAATGAGGAATATTCCCTTTATCTCTTCAATTAATTAGGAGATATCCTTTTATGAAAGATATCCCTTTAATTGATTGAGAGATCTCCCCCAATCTTCTCCCCTGATTGGGAGAGTCAAAAGATTATGACAAGCAACTGTCAAATTTGATCTCAATTAGATTCGATCTTAATTATATTTGATCTCATCTAGAAATTTGATTGGTCAAAGATGACCATAAAAGATCCGCAGCGGAGCTACCGCGTTGAGCTCAGAGCGGAGCTGGGAGAAGCATCTAGCGAAGTTAGAAGAAAGCTCTTCAGCGGAGCTGGATAAACTTTGTGGCGAAGTTACCAATCAACATTTTGCGCGGCTTTGCTGAGCTAACTTTCTGCGGAGTTAGCTAAGCGTTTGCAGGCGAAATTGCAAGTCAGCTCATAGCGAAGTTATGAAGGATCTTCCTGTGATGTTAAGCAATTTTACCTTCTCATGCGAGACTTATCTTGTGGGCTCGTGCGGGGACTAAGTGTTGAGCTAACTTAATATCCCTGGACCTGCCTGGACCTTCTCACGAGCTTTTCTTGGCTTACTGTCTGCTTCACTGGATCAGTAGAGTCCAAATCGTTAATTTGTTGTGTTGAGATGGGTAACGAGCTTGTCTGCCATTTGTCTTTTATAAATGTTAACAACTTAGACATTATTTAGGCCAATTAGGAATCTTGTCTTTTTTAGACTGTCAACAAGACCCCCTTCAAAGTTTTCGCGAGTTTGCAATGGAATGGTTCAGACTCCGAAATACTTAAACTGCTTTGATTGATGATATATGAAATGCGAACGTCGCCATAGTGGTTAAGTTCAGCTCCGCTTTCAATCCTGCTTTCGGATCAGAATAAGTTCGCCGATGAATCGCGTAGATTCGCGATTTTGAATAGCTTCGCGTCTGGATAGCTTCGCGTTATCTCGGTGTTTGGAATGACGTTCCTTTCCTGAGGCTAACTGCTTTTCGGCTAGTTACGAGAGGGATTGCTCTCTTTTTCGAGGTTAGAATAAACTCTCTTGCTTTTATCGAGGGAGATTATTCCTTTCCTCGAGGCTAAGCATTTAAACGCTTTAACTTCGCTCGCGCTTTTAGGCTTGAAGCAGCAGCGGTGTGGTCAGGTCATGAGGCCTATAAAATAGGACACTTGACGTCCTCTTCAGAGAAACATACTTTTCTCTTTCTGAAAAGTCTGTCCATGACATTTCCTTGTTGCCCAGGAAAGGAGACTCAGATCTCTGAAATAGTGAGGGCGCCCACTCTGATCACTAACTGGACAAGAGCTGGTAAGTCTCGATCATCCGATAACTTTCACGGGATTCATCTTCCTTAGCTTTACCAGCTATCTTAGGGATTAAATTTCCTAGATCTGTGCATTTGGCTGACTTTCAGAAAAGGGTTTCGACCCTATTTTCCAGCTTCTCGGCAAAGTTATTGTTTTCGCTTGATCAGGAAAAGACTTTTTCATGCAGAGTTCCTGTCTTGATATATTGAATCTACCTATTAAATCCGTCATATAAGAAAGAATTAGGACTTAGTCTCTTTGAGGTTGAGCCAGTCTTGTCATGTGGGTGGGGCTAAGACTGCGTCCCTCTGGATCAGTCTGGCTTAGCCATATAGGCGAGGTTAGGACTTGGCCCTTTTTGAGGCTTCTTCAGCCTAACTGCCTTAGGCGGAGCTAAGACTTGACTTATACTGAGCTAGTCCATCATCACTGTGCAAGTAAGGCTATCCTCTGCTTAACTGAAGCACCACTGGATCAGATATGAATTACTTCACCCAAAGAATTTGACTTAGCATTTAATCTCTGTAGTTTTCTCTTTGATTTAATGCTAACCTGTTTCCACTTTGCATTGCAGTGAACTGCGTCCGCTAGTCTTTTATCTTGATGAAAGAGACCAGAAACTTGCCTCTTGATCTTCCAGTTGAAACTTTAATCCTAAGCAGGAGGAACATACTGGAGCAACTGATGTGTGTTCCAAGAAGAGGTTGGTAGTTGCTTATCCGAGATGATCCATTTTGGGAAAGCGGGCGTCACCTGTAAGGTCTCGGATCCTTCCTTTGCCAATTTTAATCATAGAAGATCCGGTTTCTAGGTGGCAACCACTCCTTTGCCAATTTTCATCAAAGAAGATCCAGCTTCTTAATGATAAAATCTGCCATTAAGTAAAGAATTACGGCCTTGTGCAGGAGGAAGGCCTTTCGTGTCCAGTTTGTTTAGCTTATCACCTTGGAAGTAGATAGGACAACTTGTATGCCTTTGGAGCAATAATTCGGTTGTACGAAAGACCACCTTGATGTAGTGTCAATGTATCTTCCCTTTTGAATCAATAAAATGTTTATTTTTTTGCTTATCTGCTTTTTGATTCGAGAACACCTGAAGTGGACTAACTTAGGTAAGTTAGGAGGAAATGAAAACTCTTAGCCGAGCTAAACTTCCAGCAAAACTGAAGACAGATTTCTAACTAAGTCAGGAGCAAGTTTCTTGTGAAGCTAGTATAGAATTTTCGCCAAGCTAGAGATGTGCTTTTAGCAGAGCTAAGGCACGTTTCTCAGCGAAGTTATTTAAGCGTCGCGCGAAGTCTACGCTAAACTCTTGGCGGAGTTAGCCCTTAGCAGAGCTAAAGTGATGCTTCTTTAGAAGGCGCTTTAGGCACCGTTTCAAATTAATTTGAAACAACCGCCTGTGCTCCTCTCGAGGAGGTAAAATTTAGGCAATCATCAACCTATAAAAGCCCGATCAGGTTGAAAGAGAAGGAACCACTTCTCTTTGAATTTTCAGAGAACTCCAAATCTCTTCTTCTTCTTTCTTCTTCATTTGGAAATTCAAGAACTTCTTCAGTTCTCTGATAGCTCCCAAAAGACGAGCAGGAAAAGAGGTAGCAACCTCTACGACGGAGGGACCTTCTCTTCCTCCGGTCATTGAACGACCTATCGCGGGTAGGGATCTTTCCCTCTTATTCAGAGATTTCCATTTCTTTTTTAAAGCCAATTCCTGGCTATTCCATAATGAATCTAGAATAATTCATTGTGATCCAGTGATCTCAGAGAGTTCAAGTCCCTTGATTTCCCTTGATTTCTCGACTGGGAATCTAAGAACCGAAGGGTTCTTCTCCAAGCTTCTATGCGAAGCTAACCCTTAGGCGGTTCAAATCCTGTTGAATGATAGGATACGAAGCTAACCCTCAGAGCGCAACTGAAAAGGACCTTAATGCTCTTAAAATAATTTTTAGGCAATAGTACCTTTCTGATGAACTTAGCCCCAAGGACTTTGTCGTGTTCTATTGTCTGAGGTCAAGCTTCCAGAGCGAAGCTAATACTTAGATATTTTTCTGCATCCTGCCTTCATGTGGAGTACGGAGTTAAGCTGCAGCTTCGAAGCTGAGCTTCGGGGCGAGCTAAAGCTAGGCTTGTCTCGCTTGAGGGGGCGAAGCTATGCCTTAAATTTTTTTTTGGATTTGGCTTTCTCTTGCAAACTGAATTAATTTAGTTTCGTCTTGTCTCTGCAGTGCACTATACTTTGGGTCCTCTGAACAGTCTTTTTGGAAGGGCCGGAGGGTTGGACGGCAATGTTAGCCTGCAGTTCCAAGGGCAGGCTTCACTATTCAGCGAGCTGAGCGCTCCTGGTCGGGATGCACTTATTCATGCCGGGGATCAGCGCACCATGAGGAGCATCTTAACTACTGCTCATCTTGAAGATTCTGACCAAAAAGTCTATCGGAAGCCCGACTTCATGTTTGGAGATGCAGCGCCAGACAACGATCACCAGCTATTAGCTGGAGAGGGGCAGTGGATTTTCAAAGTGAATGGCGAGAAGTATTATCTCCCATCTAGCAAGCGCCACTTTCCCTTGTCCTTCTTTCAATGTGTGACGAGGGCTCAAAAGATGCAGTGGCAAGTGACGCGGACTACCGATTCTATTCACGTGGGGAAGTTGATAGCTCCGTTCCCCAGTTATACAAGGGCGGGTCCTCCTCGCTGCATATTCGGTCTCCACCTTGGGAACGTACTTCCAGATATCTCAGTGGGAGAAAATCCCGCGGTGGCTCAGACTTTTGGAAATCAATTCTTTAAGGCTCATGGTAACTATCCAGCTACTGATTTCAGGACCCCTGGGTGGATTCATCCCCCAAGGCATGGTGGAGGGACTTAACTTTATATGTCCTTGCCCATTTTGAAGAGGATCTAGAGAGGCTGAGACTCTACGAGGCCGTCAGGGCGACCTGTTACGGCATTCAGATGAGTGTAACGAACTTCTATGCCATTTTTGAGTTGTACTGTCCAGCTACAGGGACCTTCTTCACCCCGGTTGGCGAATTGGGCATGGCTTTGTACGAGATGTGGGAAGTCTCTACTCTGCCTTTGGGGTCTCTCTCATATGAAGAATATTTCCCATGCGAGGCGGAATTGGCACTTCTGGAGAAGTAAGAGCCCGCCTGGTTTGAGACTTATCGGGAGTTGATGTGCCACCTTTACATTTACTCAAGCATGCATGGGAGGCATAAGGGAGCTTCATGCAGTTTGAAGAGCTGGGAAAATTATTTGTTCCCTGACCTGAAAGGTACTCCCGATCGGCTCACTGTGGAGTTGCAGATGAAGACATCTTTTGCAGGATGCAAGAGCACTTTCAAGGAGAATTAATTTTGGAAGAAGATGACGGACCCTATGAGAAATGTGATATTCTTCGGAGTTTTCACCACCAGGCTTGTCGACCGACATCCCGGAAGGCATTTCTAGCTGGCTTTTTAACGGTTTGGCTGAAGAGATGCGT
Organism: Agave tequilana; assembly: GCA_038442645.1. NCBI lineage: Eukaryota > Viridiplantae > Streptophyta > Magnoliopsida > Asparagales > Asparagaceae > Agave > Agave tequilana. The sequence continues at coordinate 57,524 of JAVJIF010003107.1, read as the reverse complement.
GGTTTCATCTCCGTCTAGCGACGTCATTCATCCAACTGCCTTATTACTAGCTGTTCGTCTAGTCCATGGTCATTCTCTTGGACTTCTTCCAGCAATGGTGTGATGTATTCAAAGAGGCCTTCGTGCATTGATGGAGGCTTTCTGTAGGCCACCAACGACGAAGCGGAGAAAGATGACTATCTTGCCTCGCGACGGACCAAACACCAGAATTGGTTTGCCATCTACTTCTTTGATGGCATGGTTCACCCTTCACTGCCCCTCCATCATCCAAGCCGGTGAGGAGCCCCCAGAAGGTGTTCGAATGGCGCTTCTCCATCGATTCGAGAGGTGTTCGTGGTCACAGACTTATGTGACTGCGGTCCGCAAACGCTGTGCCGTCATGACGTCTACAGCCTTTTTCGGTGCTTTCCCTACATTTGTGATGCCGATTCTGGTGAAGAATTCAAGGATGTAGGGGAAAGGCAGACGTCGTTGAGTCGGGCAGTCTTCGAATGGCTAGTTAGCATCTGACTATCCTACTTGTTATATAAAAGCGGGGACACCTGTTACCTGGAGCCCTATATTTCGAGTCAGTTGCTCGTCAGTTTGGGTATAACCAACTGTACATAGGTAATCTGAACAGCAGTCTAGCCTTCATGGGGAGGCTCATCGATGGAGCTCGTGCCTGGATGTTTTATATTGCTGGCTGTACTGAGGCGCGGTTGTGCTTGCCGCTGAGGACTCCGAACTTTCCGACGACCCTGCGATTCTGCCAGTGGTATAGAACTTCGAACTCCATACCAACTGGGTTTTCTATTAATTCCTTTGGTGTGAAGTTGATCTCTCAGTGGTTGAAGCGGAAGGTCACTAAGAGAGGCGAGGGTAAGAGGGTCCGCGTGCCAGGTCTCGGGAAATTCATTGCTGTTGATGATAGTGAGGCCTCGAAGGCAGGAAGTCCCTGCTTTGAAGGGGATACAGGTGCTGAGGCTCCAACAGCTGCTTCTGGTGGGTAGGCACAGCCCCCATGGAAGATGTAGAGGTGGAGGAGTTGGAGGAAGAAGATCCTGATGTCCACTTTAAACGAAAGCGGCAAGGCGGATCTCGCAGGAAGAGGGTAGTGAAGAAGTCTCGTCGCTACGCTACTACTGTTATTACAGAGGGCGAATCATCTGTAGTGCCTCCTCCTCCTGCTCCATTAGTCATTAAGCTGTCGGCTCCTAGGCAGATAGCTGGTAAAGCTGTTCCAGACCCGAGTAAGATCAACTCCGTTCTTGCAATACACTCTTATATATTCCATACAATTCATTGTTTACTTCATGACTCAGGAATCGAGGTGGTGAGAGACCCGAGAGCCGAGGTCGCAGGAGAACAGGGGAAGCATTATGATCCCCTGTTCACTTATAGAGAAGGCGATGAAGCTAGCTATTTCGCCGTCTTAGAAGAATCTGGAGATGATGTTGCTGATGTAGGTCCTTCAAGTGCTGGGACCTCAAAAGGAAGTCCCATAGATTCCAGCTCTTTTGGATGGACCACAGAGGGTTCGGCGAGTGAAGGTGGGCCGGCCGTCCGTGTTGATTCTGCCAAAATTTTTCTCATGGATCTTGAGAGGACTGAAGTCGTTGTCGAGGGATTTCAGAGAGAGATTGCGGCCAAGGCAGTTGAGGTGATACCATCTTTTGGTAACATTTTGCTCTTTCGTGAGTAATTTTTCTCGTGATATTCATTACGCCTTGCTTAATCAAAGTTTAACCACAGGTGCCCCGCCCTTGGGCGCATCGACTTCAAGGGGACCAACCAGTCTCCCTGAGGGACTCAAGGGTGAAACAAGTACTTCGACCGCAACGGATGCTACTGAGTTGGATGTTTTGTATCATGACCTGCCCTATTATCAGCCTGAACCGGCCAGAGGAAAGGGGATTGAGGGAACAGTAGTCACGGAACCAACCTCACTTCCAACTATATCGGTAAGTGAGATGCCATTGGTTTTGCCAGTGCCGCCTATCTTGCCAAGCGCGGAGCTGAAGGTGATTACCAGTCCTACTTTTCTAACACTGGTGGTTGAGCCAGCTCTCCCAGAAATAGTCACTAGCCCTACTTCGGTTGTGGCTAGTGTACTGGTTTCAATGAGGACTCCTCGGAGATTACCGACGATCCTTCATATTGGTCCAGCCAGTGCTTCTACTATTCCTTCCACAGTTATCTCAGTGAAATCGGTGGAAGGTTTGTCTTCAGAGGCTGCTCGTTCACCGGGAGTAGTTGAGGCCGAGAATGAATTCGTGGCTGAGTTAGTCGACAGCTTTTATAAGGGCTTAAAGCGATCCGTTGCTTTGGTTTTGAAGGGCTCAACTACCTCATTCTCTGCTGTAAAGGTGGTCCTCTCCCGAAGTATTGACAGTATCCGAGACTTTGGAGGGGACGTCCAGGCCGCCACCTTGGAGCTTCTGGTGGACAGGCTTGAGAGGGATGTGGACGAATGGTGCCGTCTTAGTCATTCAAATCTGGAGTCTTCAGTTAATGAACAGCTTGCGCACCTTACTGCTCAAATGCATGAAGCCCATCTTGCCGCTCAAGAAGTAGCTAAGGTAATTTCCTCCGACTTGAAATCCTTGGAGATGAGGAGAGTAGGACTTGGGGACGCCATAAATGTATCTAACGGCGCTTTTCTTAACACTGAGGATAAGATTGAAAAGGCCAAGGAAATAATCAGGAAGGCTAATCTTCTTTTATCCAAGGCTGAACCGGTGCATCTTGAAGAGATTGCTCGACTAGAGCAGCTTAAGGCTCAGAATGACGAAGTCATGCAGCAGAAGCTAGCACAGAGGGCAACTTTGATTGAAATTGAGGCTCGCTTATCCCAAACGACGAGCTTTACCGAGGCTGAGTTGAGGTCGCAGGCACTTCTCAGGGCTGTTAAGGAGAGGAAGAATAGGCTGGCTACTCTTGAAGAACGGATCATGTCCTACGAAACGCCCTCATAGCTTGTAATCCAAGCATCCATGTATCCCTCTTTTAAAATCAATAAAAAGTAATTTTATTTGATTCCTCTGTTATATTTCCAACTTGTTTTATTTTTCTGAATTTTCAATCCTTATTTTCAAGTTCTTGTTGCAATCCTCAAAAGGAATCGGAATAACGGTATAACTAATCTAATCAGCGGTAATAAACTTATAGTGTTAGTCACACATTAAAATAAATAGTCCTTACTGGACTAAAAGGTGAGACTTGGCTATCTGTCGGTTCAGAGGTCGCAGGGACTAACCAATTGTGAAGCCACCAAGCTCAGAATTTTGTCATTCAGAGGTGACGAACTGGACATGATGACAAAGAATTGGTCCCTATTGGACTGAAAGATGAGACTTGGCTATCTGTCAGTTCAGAGGTCGCAGGGATGTAACCGATTGAGAAGCTACCAAGCTCAAAATTTTATCATTCAGAGGTGATGAACTGGACATGATGACAAAGAAATAGTCCCTACTGGACTGAAAGATGAGACTTAGCTATCTGTCGGTTCAGAGGTCGCAGGGACGTAACCCATTGAGAAGCCACTAAGCTCAAAATTTTGTTATTCAGATGTGTCGAACTAGACATGATGACAAAGAAATAGTCCCTACTGGACTGAAAGATGAGACTTGGCTATCTGTCGGTTCAGAGGTCGCAGGGACGTAACCGCTTGAGAAGCCACGAAGCTTAAAATTTTATCATTCAGAGGTGACGAATTGGACAAGATGACAAAGAAATAGTCTTATACTAGATTGAAAGATGAGACTTAGTTATCTGTCGGTTCAGAAGTCACAGGGACGTAAATAATTGAGAAGCCACCAAGCTCAAAATTTTATCATTCAGAGGTGACGAACTGGACATGATGACAAAGAAATAGTCTCTACTGGACTGAAAGATGAGACTTGACTATCTGTCGGTTTAGAGGTCGCAGGGACGTAACCGATTGAGAAGCCACCAAACTCAAAATTTTATCATTCAGAGGTGACGAACTAGACATGATGACAAAGAAATAGTCCCTACTAGACTGAAAGATGAGATTTGGCTATCTGTTGGTTCAGAGGTCGCGGGGACGTAACCGATTGAGAAGCCACCAAGCTCAAAATTTTGTCATTCAGAGTTGTCGAAGTGGACATGATGACAAAGAAATAGTCCCTACTGGACTGAAAGATGAGACTTAGCTATCTGTCAGTTCAGAGGTCACAGGGACGTAACCCATTGAGAAGCCACTAAGCTCAAAATTTTGTTATTCAGATGTGTCGAACTAGACATGATGACAAAGAAATAGTCCCTACTGGACTGAAAGATGAGACTTGGCTATCTGTCGGTTCAGAGGTCGCAGGGACGTAACCGCTTGAGAAGCCACGAAGCTTAAAATTTTATCATTCAGAGGTGACGAATTGGACAAGATGACAAAGAATTAGTCTTATACTAGATAGAAAGATGAGACTTAGTTATCTGTCGGTTCAGAGGTCACAGGGACGTAACCAATTGAGAAGCCACCAAGCTCAAAATTTTATCATTCAGAGGTGACGAACTGGACATGATGACAAAGAAATAGTCTCCACTGGACTGAAAGATGAGACTTGACTATCTGTCGGTTTAGAGGTCGCAGGGACGTAACCGATTGAGAAGCCACCAAGCTCAAAATTTTATCATTCAGAGGTGACGAACTAGACATGATGACAAAGAATTGGTCCCTACTGGACTGAAAGATGAGACTTGGCTATCTGTTAGTTCAGAGATCGCAGGGACGTAACCGATTGAGAAGCCACAAAGCTCAAAATTTTGTCATTCAGAGGTGACAAGCTGGACACGATGACAAAGAAATAGTCCTATCGGGGAAAATAGGATTTATTATGAACTCAATGGGGATTTTGATATCTCCTTCAGATATTATTTGAAAGAAATTGTCAGAGGTATATTGTTCACGTGACAACCAGAAAAGTCCACTGAGGACTGAGTGGGAAACAATAGACTTTGAGGGGAGTCTACCAGAAACTCGTCGGAGAGTTTAAAAATGAATCCCATAAGAGATTACATGTCAGAGGTGATCGTTAACATGACAAAAAGAACTCCGTGGGGATTTATAAAGCAATTTGTTAGAGGTGTGATGTTAAATTGATAAGGATTCATTTACTGTTAGAGGTGCTTATAACAGTAATTCGAGTGGACCGTCGTCCTGCTGAAGAGAATGACAAGTGGGGTTTATTCACTGGGGATATTGGTTTTATCCGTTGGGGAGTAGATTATAGTCTTGATTCCAGAGATTTAGTGTTAACATGATAGGTTAGACTCATCATTTTGCAAGGGATATGAATACCTTTATATGTGGTCTCACCATTCCATGGATGGGAATTGGTAAATTATTTTCCTCTATCCTTAATCGTTAGAGGTGTTGGATTATTTTGTTACTGTATTTGTAACCTTGATTCTTCTTTGAGACAACCAGTATACAATCAGCTCTATACTAGTTTATGGTTGTATGATCTCGTTTAAAGAAAGAGAGGAGCACTCCTTCTGCATATCTTGAATTTGAAGGTCTTGATCAGAGGTGTAATGTTAACTTGATCATGAAAAGGATCTATCAAGGATAATATTTTTTTAAGAACCTGCCATTGATCGGCATCATGAGTAAATCACCATCTGAAGTCATAAGGCGATATGCCCCGTTTGAATAGACTGTTTCTATTATAAACGGTCCTCCCATTTGGGCTGAAATTTGCCTTTGATTTTGTGCGTCATGATTATCGGTCGTCTGACGGTTAAAACCAAATCTCTTTTATGGAAGACTCCTTGCTTGACCTTCCTATTGAAGGCTTTCGAGATCCGGGCTTGATACAACTTAATGTGTTGCAGAGCTTGTAACCGCTTCTCATTTAGGGCTTCGAGCTCTTGAAGACGCAACCGATCTTTGTCCTCTGTTGTCATCTTAGTCATTAAAGTAACTCGCAATGATGGCATCTGGATTTCTAATGGTATGACCCCTGCACATCCATACACTAAGGGAAAAGGCGTATTACCTGTGAGGGTCCGAATCGTGTTCGGTAGGCCTAAAGACATTCACTAAGCTTCTCATTCCAGTCTCGCTTATTTGATGAAACAAATTTTTTGAGTAGCTTAATGATTATCTTGTTGAATGCTTCCGTCAAGCCATTAGCGGCAGGATTATAAGCAGTTGATGCCACGTTCTGAATCTGGTACTTATCGTAAAACTGGTAGAATACCTGACTCACGAATTGGGGACCGTTATCGTGGATGATCCGCCTAGGGACACCAAATCGATGGATGACATGGTGTTTGATGAAATTAATCACGTTAGAAGTTTTAACTTCAACCAGTGGTATAGCTTCTGCCCACTTTGAAAAGTAATCGGTTATCGCTAGGATAAACCGGTGTCCTTTTGTCGAAGAAGGTCTGATTGGCCCTACGACATCGATTCCCCATGCTTCAAATGGCCATGAAGCAACAGTTGAATGGAGCAACTCTGAGGACTGATGTATGAAGTCTGCATGAATTTGGCAGGCTTTACACTTTCGTGCATATTGGATGGCATCGGCTATCATGGTTAGCCAATAATACCCAAGCCTGTGCAATCGGTCTTTGAGTTTTAGACTTGGTTGATGAGCTTCGCATATGCCGTCGTGCGCTTCTTTGAGCACTTCATGTGCCTTTAAATTGGAAAGGCAACGTAGGAGGATACCGTCATACGAGCGACGGTAAAGTGTCTTTACTATAGGATCATAGTAAAAACGGGGAGACCTTCGTCTGATGGATGCCACTTCTTTAGAGTCGTCTGGCAGCAATGCAAAGCATAGTCGATGAGGGGGGATCGCCAATCTCTCAGTTCAAGATTCGTCGAGATATTATAGGCCCTTTTGGTTTTCAACATAGGTTTAGAACAAACAAGGAGTCGAGTCACCACTGTAAGGTGATACTTGGTGTCGTGTGGTAAAGCTAGCGTTGTTGTTGATAGGTAGTAAAAAGTACATATTTATCAATACATTTACTATCACATTTTCATATTTATTTCTATAATTATGCACACTTATTAATGTTTTATTATTTATTGTGTGCAGGCCTTGAGTGTTTATTTAAATAAAGAATAAAGCCTTAAAAGAAGCCCAAAAGCCCATGTTCAAGCCCAATACAAAAGTTGCAATTATCAAATGTCAAAGTTGCAAATACCATATGTAAAAGTTGCAAATACTAAAAAGAGGGAAATGATAGAGTTCTATTCTACCCTAAATGCTTGCAGGATGAGGATAAATAGAGTGCAAGGATGAAATTCGTTTTGGAAGAGATTTGGATTTAGGGTAACTTGCTTCCCAAGTTATCCCAAAATCTCAAAATGAAGAGTCAGGATGAGATCTAGAAGGATAGACCCAGATGGACGGACCAGAGGAGGCCACGCGCAAAAGCGCGTAGCCAGCAGGCATGCGGAAACGCGGCCAAAGCCGCGTTTCTGCGGCAATCCTGATGAGTCTGGCGATAAGGTTTTTTTGAGGAGTCGTACCGGGACTCTACTTCTTCCAGCTCTTATAAATACCCCTGCAGAGCAACAGAGAAGGGCGTCCAGCGCAGTACAGAGCCAAATCTAGGGTTTTTCTTAGGCTTTCTTGTAGTTTGTAAATTAGGTTTTTTTTGTAATTTTTATTTTCCTTTATGTAATTGAGAGTAGAGGATGCTTTCATGGAGGAAGGAGATCATGCTTGTACTGAGGTGACATCGGTGTAAGTCAAACTTTTTTTTCCATTGTTAATAGAATCAACTCAAGGTTTGTTTTTATTCTTCTATTCTTGTTTTATTTTTGTTCTTCTATTCTTGTTTTATTTTATTTTTTCTCTCTGATGTCTTGTAAACCATTAGATCTGATCTCTTCGAGACTGCTTAGCCGAAGAAGTGCCCTTGATGGCCTATGGTGATGAATAAGCCTTCTCTTACTAGTATAGTTTGTCTTTTCTTTTCGTAGTGTAGATCGAGAAGGGGAAGATCCTATACGCCATGCTTGATTGCCTTCAAAGACAAGGTAAGTCGTTGCAACGGATCAAAGGTAAACAGGGCAGAAGAGGTAGGTATGTGTTTTTTTTAGTTTATAGTTTTCTTTCTTTTATTTCTTTAGTTTAGATAACCAACACAATATCTTTCTAATCTCTTTCACACTTCTTCATTGTAAATACCATTGTAAATAACAAAATAAATAAAAAAGAGATAACTTACTAAACAAGCTTCCACCGCTAGTCCCTCCCTGAGGATCACGACCCGCATAGCCATTGCTACAGCGGATAGAATTGAGCACCTTGCACATCTCTATTTCTAAATCTAAAATTCTATATTTTGTGTGCAGGAAAAATCTCAATCAAAATTTTGGCGCCGTTGCTGGGGAGGGACGGTAAGCATTCTCTAAAAAAATAAATAAATAAATAAGTAACTAATTCTTTTATTCTTTCTATTTGCAGGTTTGGAGAACAGGAAAAATAACAACAGAAAAGGACATATAGCAACTCTGTGCCTCTGCCCTTGAAGGCAGAGCAACAGGGCCTACTACAGAGCCGCGGGTCCGCGGCAAAAGCCGCGTTTCCGCGCCTGTGTAGTTCACTACTCACTCTTTTTTCTGCAGGTTGCTTCAAATTGAAAGATTTGTTTACTGCTCTATTAACTTTTCTCTGTGATCACCCTGCACACTGCTAATTAATTAATAGTAACCTATTTGTTGAGAAAATAAAAAAAATTAGACTCTTGCATATAGGCACGTGTCTATTTAATTTTTAATTTCTGTTGAAGAGTGCTGGAGACAAGGTACGTTTGCATTGCATATAGACTAGGAAGCACCCTTGGCTGATTATCTGCTTTGAGTGAATATTTATCTATTGCTTTACACGTGCACTAAATTGACTTAAGGGCTTGTCCTATAAATAAGATAAGGTGGGAATTTCATCATCCTTCCTTGGCCCACAAACAATCTCCTCACTCACTAACCCAAGCCTAACTAAAAATGAGTAGACGTTGGCCCTAGGGACATCTCGGACTCAATTAGGAGATTATCCTAAGGGGGAACGGTGTTGGAATATGACTCCTGTCAAATCAGTGTCTAGGAAGGGGATTGAGGGCCGAAAGCCCGAAGATTGGTGATTATTTAATTAAGGAACGTTTTGACGGAAAACCTCCCACCAATCTTTTCCTGACCTGGCTGATTAACTTGTGGTCAAAGTCTACACCCTACCTCCCATGGACAGTCTAACCAGTTAGGAGTTGTTTAAGTCATAGGTCTACCCTAACTTAGGTTAAAATTTTTTTTCTTTTTTGCTTATTTGTTTATTTTCTTTTTCTTTGTTTGTGTTTGTGTGATATGGCATATAACAACAATTTTTCCAATTTTAATCCATATTACACACCAACCTCTCTTTCGGATATTACCAACCCGGCATATCATAACTTTGACCAACCTAGTGTGCCGGATGGTCTTATCCGAATGAATATAACCCATGCCCCCCATCTTATGACCATAATTTCCACAACAATTTCAACTCTCCACAGAGTTCATGGGGTTTCGCTTCCCTCGAGTCCAATTTTCAACCAATTTGTCCTCCGTATCCACCTTGTCCACAATATTTCCAAGATTCATACTCAGATCCACCAATTCAGAATAGAAAACCATCTATCTTGGAAATGATGAGTATGCATGAGTCCAAGCAACAATCACCATCAATCTTGGACATGATGATGCGTGAGTCCAAGCAACAAACACAGAATCTGATCGACTCACAATTTCATCACGATTGTCCCAACAACACTTCCCCTTTTCAAGTCCAATCACACCAAAATGATGCACCAATCGACTATGAAAAGATGCTTGAAGCCATGACTCAGGCTAGATTATCTCGTGATCATGAAATAGATATGATGGTTCAATCTTTACGTTCTCACCGTTCGGTCATTTTTGATATCGCTGACCACTCTGTTAGAGCCGAAGAGTCACGTTGCTTTGGACAACAAGATTCTAATTCAGTACAATCATTTGAACTTGCCCAAATTCTAATTTTTGAAAATGATATTGATAGTTTGGCATGTTATTCCTTTCCTGAAATAGAACTTAAGCATGAATATGATCATGATCCCCAACTTGGTGATTCAATTTTACTTCCTGATTCAATAATGACTCTGGTGTCTCCACCTGATTTCAATCTTTTCCCCGAGTCAACATTGGATCCTGTGCCAATTCATCATGAAATTGAATCACCCATCTTTGATGATCATATTAAACTTGACCAATTTTATAATTTTGAAAGTCCCATGGATAAATTGGCAAGTTCTCATTTTTATGATATTGAACTCAATGAGATATGTGACCTAAATTCTCAAATCTGTGATCAAGTTCAAATTCCTTAATCATTATTGACTCCTGTTTTGTTACCCGACTTAGGTAATATTTTAGAGTCAGTTTTGATTCCCACACCTATCATTCCTGAACTTGAATCACCAATATTGAGTCACATTCCATTGTGGGAAAATGATTGTGGACTTGAGTTTCAACTTCTTGACTTGGACCCACTTCTTGAACCAAGCTCGACTCCTGAACCCTTACTTGATTTAAGTTTCTTTCCTGAGTCGGTATTCGTTCCCGTACTTCTGATGTCCACGTCAATCATTTCATCTTTTCACACTCCATTTTGGGACAAGGCGGTTGACACAGTTGACTCTGAAAATAATTATGAAATTTGAAAATTTGATGGGGTGGAATTGTTAAAAAATGATCATACATACATTTTAGTGGGTTATACAAAAAAGATTTCTGGTGGGTTCCTCCGAATTCCACGTAAAGTAGATTGGGCCACATTTCGTGGACCAATTAGACCACCACCGGAACCACCACCTTGAGGTAACATCTGCCTTCCCTTTCTTCTTTTTCATGCATACATGCATTCATTCATACATTGAGGACAATGCATGAGATAAGTGTGGGGGGAGGCTTTACTAACATACTAACATAGGTAGATACTAATAAAAAAATTTAAAAAAAACAAAATTTTAAAAAAAATTTGAAAAAGGGACAATATTTTGACTTATATTTTGAAAGAAATTTAAGTTAGTCTTAAGAATTAGGAAAATCATGATTAGGATTTCTAAAAACTTGGTCAAAATAAATAAATTGTTGAATTTTTAGGTATAGGAGGAGAAATTGAATAAGTAATTAGTCTTAATTTTTACCTTAATGAAATTGCATACCTAATACATTTACATATCTAGGATTCTAAGACAAAGACTCTTGTGCCCTATAAAAAAAAAAGAGGAAAATTCACTGATTAAGCTGGATACATGTGCCTCAAGAAGCATAAGTATTCACGCCTAAAGGTGATTTTATAAATAAAGTCCTTAGTTTTGTGGCCTAGTTCACTCGAATCCTTAAGTCCGTGGGGTGTTTTCTCACCCGGTGCCCTAAAACCAACCGGTTTGGGAGCCACCGACTTTAAGTTCGCTACATGGGTGGACTAGAAAGCCTAAGAAAACTAAGAAAAAATTACTTATATATATACTAACACATCTAATAGTCAATTAGTTAGGTATGAGGGCCTCAAGAAACCTTCATGCTTACACGAAAGAAAATTAGATGAGTTATACATATTTAAAAAAAAAGAGAAATATATATATAATAATAATAATAAAGAGGCATGAGAGTCCAAGTTAAGGAATTCCTAGTAAAAATTCACAAGGATGCATATGACTTAGGGTAACGAAAAAGACTATACAAAAATTCAATTTTGACCCTTACCTAAAAAGGAAAACAATTTACTATATAAAGACTAAGTTTAAGAATAAATAAAAATGATAATCCTAAAAACTTATAGATTACTTAGTCTCTTCAAAAATATTTCAAATATATTTTTTATGGATTTTGTGAGTGTAATCCCGCTGAAAACCCTCACGAGACAACACTCGTCCTCTAGGGTAACCTAGAGGTTTAACGGCTTGTTGCACATGCTAAGTGCAATCGTGATTCCTACGAAAGTGAGTTAGCTAGATTAGTTTTTCTTTTTTTTTTGATTTTTACTCGAGGACGAGCAAAAAGATAAGTGTGGGGGGTGTGATAGGTAGTAAAAAGTGCATATTTATCAATACATTTACTATCACATTTTCATATTTATTTCTATAATTATGCACACTTACTAATGTTTTATTATTTATTGTGTGCAGGCCTTGAATGTTTATTTAAATAAAGAATAAAGCCTTAAAAGAAGCCCAAAAGCCCATGTTCAAGCCTAATGCAAAAGTTGCAATTATCAAATGACAAAGTTGCAAATACCATATGCAAAAGTTGCAAATACTAAAAGAGGGAAAGGATAGAGTTCTATTCAACCCTAAATGCTTGCAGGATGAGGATAAATAGAGTGTAAGGATGAAATTCGTTTTGAAAGAGATTTGGATTTAGGGTAACTTGCTTCCCAAGTTATCCCGAAATCTCAAAATGAAGAGTCAGGATGACAGATCTAGAAGGATAGACCCAGATGGACGGACTAGAGGAGGCCACACGCAAAAGCGCGTGGCCAGCAGGCACTACTTGGCCGCGAAAACGCGGCCAAAGCCGCGTTTCCGCGGCAATCCCGATGAGTCTGGCGATAAGGTTTTTTCGAGGAGTCGTACCGGGACTCTACTTCTTCCAGCTCCTATAAATACCCCTGCAGAGCAACAAAGAAGGGCGTCAAATGCAGTACAGAGCCAAATCTAGGATTTTTCTTGGGCTTTCTTGTAGTTTGTAAATTAGGTTTTTTTTCTTTGTAATTTTTATTTTTTCTTTATGTAATTGAGAGTAGAGGATGCTTTCATGGAGGAAGGAGATCATGCTTGTACTGAGGTGACATCGGTGTAAGTCAAACTTTTCTTCCATTGTTAATAGAATCAACTCAAGGTTTGTTTTTGTTCTTCTATTCTTGTTTTATTTTTGTTCTTCTATTCTTGTTTTATTTTATTTTTTTCTCTGATGTCTTGTAAACCATGAGATCTGATCGCTTCGAGACTGCTTAGCCGAAGAAGTGCCCTTGATGGCCTATGGTGATGAACAAGCCTTCTCTTGCTAGTATAGTTTGTCTTTTCTTTTCGTAGTGTAGATCGAGAAGAGGGAAGATCCTATACGCCATGCTTGATTGCCTTCAAAGACAAGGTAAGTCGTTGCAACGGATCAAAGGTAAACAGGGCAGAAGAGGGAGGTATGTGTTTTTTTTAGTTTATAGTTTTCTTTCTTTTATTTCTTTAGTTTAGATAACCAACACAACATCTTTCTAATCTCTTTCACACTTCTTCATTGTAAATACCATTGTAAATATCAAAATAAATAAACAAGAGATAACTTACTAAACAAGCTTCCATCGCTAGTCCCTCCCTGAGGATCACGACCCGCATAGCCATTGCTACAGCGGATAGAATTGAGCACCTTGCACATCTCTATTTCTAAATTGCTTTTCGTGACCGTTATCGTCTTTTTGGGTAAGCAGAGCACTAAGAGAATGGTCCATAGCTTTCACATAAAGTAAAAATGGTTTTCCTGATGTGGGAGCTACCAAAACTGGAGGTTTTGTGAGATATCTTTTGATATCTTCGTAAGCTTCTTGACAAGCTTGATCCCATACAAAAGAAACACCCTTTTTCATGAGTCGGGTGAACTGTTGACAGCGGCCTGAGAGATTTACGATGAATCTTCTGATATAAGACAGTCTACCTTGCAGGCCTCTAAGTTCTTTGAGATTCTTAGGTGGATGCATGCTCTGAATGGCTTTGACTTTGTCCAGGTCAAGATGAATTCCTTTTGATGTAACAATAAATCTAAGGAACTTGCTACTCGAAACCCCCAAGAAGAATTTTGTCGAATTCATTTTCAGTTGATGAGCCCACATTATGTCGAACGTCGTCCTCAAGTCGTGAAGGCGGTCATTCTTATCACGACTTTTGATAGCAATGTCGTCGACATAACATTCTACCGTCTTTCGAAGATGATCGTGAAAGATTGTATTCATTGCCCGCTAATAAGTTGCTTCCGCGTTCTTTAATCCGAAGGGCATCACGGTATAACAGTATACCCCAAACAGTATCCGGAATGAAGTATGTTTTTCATCCCCTGGATACATCTTAATTTGATTGTACCCTGAAAAGTCGTCCATGAAAGATATCCTTTCGAATCCACAGGTATTGTCAATCATGACATCGGTGATGGGTAATGGGAATTCGTCTTTAGGAGAGGCTGTATTGAGATCACGGTAGTCGATACAGATTCGTATTTTTCCATTTTTCTTGAGAATGGGAATAATATTAGCAACCCGATCTGGATGCTGTTCTTCCCGTATGAAGCCGTATGCAATGAGCTTATGAACTTCGGCTTCAATAGCCTCCATAATGTTTGGACAAAACCGGCGTTGCTGCTGCTTGACTAGCTTGGCGTCAGGTTTGATGTTCAAACGATGCATGGCTACTTGTGGATCAAGTCCGGGCTTGTCTTCATAGTTTCATGCAAAGACATCTATATACTCTCTTACGAGTACTATCAATTTTTCTTTTTCCATAAGTGATAAGCTTTCACTTATAAAGATGAGTTTAGGGTGATCTCGACTACGCAAGTTAACTTGGATCACTTTATCTTCAGTAGGTGGTTTACGCTGTTCAAATCACTTTTCTCACTGGAGATCCAATTGCTGAGCTCATGATTCCCCATCAGTAATTTTCGTTGGCTCCAATTGGCTGCTTGAAGTCATATTAACGGTGAGCTCCTTGAACAACGTTTCCACACTGACATCCGAGTCCCATTCGGAAGAAGAGGGAGAGTGTGATGAGATCGGTTTGTTATCATCAGATTGAACCATTGCTGGCGGTGTGGGTGTAACGTATCCCAACCCCCTACGTGTGTTATCATAGTAATTTGCCAGTTTCCCTCTTGGCAAAAAATCACGTCTTCATTTTCTAAAATTTAGGCCCTTCCCATGCTGCAGGTTGTACCCCATTTTTCTCATCATATGCTGCAGTGATCGTACATAATGAAAAAATTATGGGGTGTCTGATTTCAAACTTGAGTCTGCGGCTGCAGACCTTCACAGTTGGGTTTTACAGTATTATTGGTAATTGACCGTCTTTGGATGGAGGAACCACTAAAATGGATCCTTCTATAGATTCCACAGATGCGTTTGATGCACTTGATTTATGTAAGGGCATGTGCAGAGAACTATCCATAATTGATTCAAGCAATTTGACACTCATAGGATAATCAAAAGAAATATTGTCATTAATTACCCATTCGCCCTCATCTTCAGAAAGAGCGTTACATTGGGGATTATTGAAACATGCTATAACTGGTTCACTGACCACGATAGCTGGCATGTCTGCTTCAGACTCTGAATCCACTTCGTTGCCACTATCATCGTTGTCTGGCAACGTTTCTTTTGATGTTTTGTCAATCTCCTGATATAGGAGGGCATCGGCAAAGTAGTTTTTCACCCCTTTGAACAGCTATTTCTCAGCGAAGACAGTTCGTACTGTTGCATCATCTTCAGCATACTTGAAGCACTGGTGCAGAGTAGAGGGAACAATCTAGTTGGCATGGATCTAAGATCGTCCTAGTAACAAGTTGTATGACGTTTCAACGTCAATGACATAGCAGCATGTCACTTCTGAGCTTAGGCTCCCGATTCGACAACGGAGTCGGATCTTTCCAAGTGGGTGACTACTTCTTACATTAAAAATCGTATATTATTGTAATGGTTGCGAACAACCTATATAGTGGTATGCCGAGGAAGTAGAGGAGCCTTTTGGGGATGATGTTGAGTGCAGACCCCGGGTCAACTTGTACCCTTTCAATGCATGTCGAACTGATGTAACCGATGTAGTACAGAGGTCGATCGTTCTTGTTATTCTTGAGAAGCATATCCTCCACTGTGAAAGTAATAGCAGGCACTTTCAAATGTACATGATGACATTTAGAGTAAGAGAGCTGAGTGTCATCCTTAGGGATTTTCTGTCATACATGTTAGAAATGATTCTGAGTTAGCTAATGCATCCCTCAGTGCTTTTCTTGTCTTCTTTGAAAGACGGAGGAGCTCTACGGTGATACGAGCTGAAATATTAGCCAGCTGGACCAATAGGTCAAAGCAAAAGGGTGTGTCAAGTCCTTGATCTGAAGGCTTCTTCAAGACATGATCAAACCAGAATTCTTTCTGCTTCTCCTTTCCCTTTGTCGGGATCGGAGCCGGTACGGGTATTTGTACTGACATCGTTTGCTGTTGTGTCTCGTCAGTAACTTTCTCATACTGTCTTAAGTATGATTTTCCAGACCGAGAACCTGTCGGCTGAGGTCCATCGGCTTGTGTTATGCAAGTGTGCTTTTCCCCCTCAGAATCACTGAGAGAAGCTGATGTCAGATTACCATCATCCGGCAAGATAGAGATAACATTGCAAGATTTATCTTTTGGCTTGGATTTCTTCGAATCCCATTGCTCGTCTTGAGTAAGGTCCGGGTGTATCCACATGATTTTCCCTGTTTCCAATGTCAAGGGAACAAAACCCTTACTCTCTTGAGTTTTGGCTGCAGGATGCTTTACCTCTAGTCGTGCTTCAGGGATTGGAAGGTTCCATCAGGAACTGTGACTTTTGGGGTTTTGCTGAACTCGAGGGTCACCATGTTTGTAGTGACTTTCTTTTGTTCTGACTTCAGAGTCAGAACTCTGGCTTTGACTAAAGCTTGGATCTTGTCTTTGAGGACAAAGCACTTGTCAGTAGGATGATGAATCATCCTATGAAAGAGATAATAATTAGGATCTCTTGTGCGTCTTATTTCGTTAGGGCATCGAACATCTGGCAGCTTTAATTTATTCCCCTTGTGTAATAAATGGAATATTGCAACAACCTGCTCGTCTTTGAAGGAGTATTGTTTTGGAGCAACTTTAGACTCCTGATTATTGAAGCCGCTCTTCTTGGCCTTCGAATGAATATCCCCCGACAATTCGACGGACATAGTCTCTTTTCCTTTGGCTTGAGAAGATTGTGCCATGTCGCCGCGTCCCTTATTATTCATACCCGATTTGCCTTTAGGGGTGGATGGCTCGAACTTTTTAGCCGACTTTTCGGCTATGTCAGCTTGCTCGACCAGTTCTTTCTAGGTATGGGCTTTGACAGCTCCCATGTGAATTTCTACTTGGTCTAAGAAGTTATGCCTACGTGTTTGTAAGAGCATGGGTAATGGCATCCCTGCTGGGCACATCAGAGATAAGTTTCTGAATCGCTCAATGTAGTCACAGACAGATTGCCCTTCTTTTATACGATAGAGAGAGTTTGTCCATGGTTACCTCGGTATCGTCCTCATAGAAATGAGAAAGAAATCAGGTTTTCAGGTCAATCTAAGAATTGACAGAGCCCAGAGGGAGACTTTGGAACCAATCAAATGCTACCCCCTTTAAGGTACCGATAAACAGTCTGGCCATGATAGCATCATTGTCTATAACATTACCGGTCTGAGACTGGAAGTAGTAGATGTGCTTATTTGGTGAGCTTTTTCCATCATACGTATGTAACGTTGGTGGTTTGAACTTTGACGGGTATGGTACTGAGTCCCATTCTAAAGGGTAAGGACGGACTGTCTCTACTTTCTTTAGTTCACCCCTCTGAGCTAGGGACGCGATCTGAGCTTGGATGCCTTTAAGAACTTCAGCGTCCATAGAAAAACTTTCCTTTGACTTCTCAGTCTTTGGTTATTCATCGCTATGATGTTCTTTCTCATCATGGTTACTCCCGATATCATTGTTATTACGGTTGATGAGGAGCTGGGAGAGCATCTGTTGAATGTTATCTAAGGCTTCTTGCTGAATCTTAGAGATTTGTTCTGGAGCTTCTAACCGTCGACGGAGGTCGTCATTACTGTTGTCAGCCATATGGACTGACGCTCTATCTGTCCGTATCGAGTTGACAATGGTCGAAGAGGCATACCCACAGTCTTCGTCTTCCTCATCAGAACATTGGGACAATTTTCTCATTAGTTATGGTGAGGTTACTGTGGTTGAGGAGGATGACTGCTCATAATTGTAGGGTATTGCAACCCTAGTTCTGGTATTTCGAAAGACACCTTCTTTGTACACCAAGACTTAGCATAAGCCGGACTCTAAGCTAGATCTGGAGAACTAGAGGAAGGAGAGTTAGGGGCATGCGACGCTAGTCTGCCCTATATGGTGCCCGCCCTCTTCCGATCATATTGACAAGCGTAAAGGGCAGATCTGATAGATCTTGCGATACATTCCTTTTGCTATGCTTCACGGGAGCTTGTTCCGATAGTCAATCAAAAACTGATCGTTGACTTGGAGGAGAGGCGGGGATTGGTCCTAGCTGATAACGGACTGAATGGACTGTCACCAACTGACATCCCACTTGTTGACAATAAGAGGGAGAAGTCTGGAGTAAGTCTGACTTCCGTTTGTTCATTAATAACTCTTGCAAGTCAGACGTAGTCGGGCCTAAGCGACTCAGCACAGAGGCTCTGTTTCATCCTTGCAGAGGTGATTAGCACTAAATAGTATTTTAGTTCTAGCTTCGCGGCTAAGAGCTTTGAGAATGCCATTGGGTGCTGAAGCTGCATAAGCACCGCTATCAACACTTAGGGACGATCCCTTAGCTTCGCTGCAAAAAACGAGCTTAGCGGTGGAGGAACTGGGGAGCAAAGCACACTGGGGCGCTTTGCTCGCCATCTTGCTGTGAAGAAGGTTAGCACCGCTGGGTGCTTTAGTCCTAGCCTGGTGGCTGGGAACTCCGCGCGTATCCTGAGGTACTGACGTTGTGTTTGCCACGCCATCAGTAGCTTCGCTCATAAGAACGAGGTTACTGAGAGGAGTTACTGTTCCTGGATTGGGCGCAGGTAGAGTTGCCACCCTAGCCTCGCGGCTGATAGTCTCGATGAAGTAGGCAGGCGTTTTATCTTTGTCTTCGCGGGCTAGACGAACTTGTGGCGTAGCTACGCCTGAAGCTTCAAATGGAGCTTTCTGTTTCGGCCTCCACATCTGCTTTGGAAGAAGGGACTTAGGTTCGCAGGGAACCTGGCTAGCTTCGCGCGAGACTGAGAGGAGTTGGAAGGATTCTGCCTCCGGTTTATGCTCTGAAACCTTAGTCATTGTGACCTTTCTATGCTTTCGTGTATGGAGCATTGGACTACCTCCAGCGAGGATTTCTTCGAATTTTTCTTGGTCGAAATGAACGACCAAATTTTTGACAGTAATAGACTCAGAATTCTGACCGTTGCATTGCGGTCCTGCTTCCTTGTTGCGCTAGAGGACTGTAATAGGCTCGCAGAGAGCCTTATCTGTCTTCACAGAGACCTGCTCTGAAGAATTAGCCAGAGGGGATCTGGCTACGCCAACTTCCTTGCGCGTACGTAGGGGAGTTTTGCTACAACCAAGAAGAAGTTGTTCAAACTTCTTTTGGCCAGAGCGAATGACTGGCGTTTCAGCAATAGACCTAGAGGTCTGATCGTTACATTGCGACACTTGATTCTCAGCAGTGGAGAATGAAATCCCCAGCGGAGTCGCCATCTTATTTTCCATTGATTTTGCAAAGGGAAAATTTACAAAAAAAGGGTCGAGAGCTAAATTACAAATAATTATTTGCAAGAAGAAGATTATAAGTAGATCTCCTCTAAGATTTCTAGGGAAGTGTGCCGGTAGGAATCTGATCAGCGCGCGTTCACTTTATCCCTTTGACAATGCGATCGATCAGACAATCGGACTGCTGCCTGATGGGATTCCCTTCTCGCCTAGTTCGGGGAATCGGAGAACAGAAGGTTGGTAGAACCCTCTTGTTACTTCTCAAACTGCCTCCACTTGGGAATTCCTTCTCGCCTGGTTTGGGAGATTCCTTGCGAGGGAGGAAGATCTTAGGGTATTAGTACCCTGATTAGAGAAGTAGCTCTCTGAATTCTTAGAAGCAAGAGAATAGATCTCTTGTTGGCTTCTGCTTTCTTGTCCGCCAGTAGTCCTCTCTTCAGGGGGGTCTCGGTCTGTCCGTCCTCCCTCTCCCCTTTGCCTATGTTTGGCTATTTATAGGGAGAACGGGGGTATAATGACCCTAAAAATCTGAAAATAGATTGAGTTAATCTGTTTTGTATCTGGAAAGTAGCCTTACCGCGAAGCTAGAAACCACTTTTGGGAAGTAGCGAAGAACACTAAATGAGGAATATTCCCTTTATCTCTTCAATTAATTAGGAGATATCCTTTTATGAAAGATATCCCTTTAACTGATTGAGAGATCTCACCCAATCTTCTCACCTGATTGGGAGAGTCAAAAGATTATGACAAGCAACTGCCAAATTTGATCTCAATTAGATTCGATCTTAATTAGATTTGATCTCATCCAGAGATTTAATTCGTCAAAGATGACCATAAAAGATCCGCAGCGAAGCTGCCGCGTTGAGCTCACAACAGAGTTGGGAGAAGCATCTTGCGAAGTTAAAAGAAAACTCTTCAGCGGAGCTTGATAAACTTTGTGGCGAAGTTACCAATCAGCCTTTTACGTGACTGTACTGAGCTAACTTTCTGCGGAGTTAGCTGAGCATTTGCAGGCGAAACTGCAAGTCAACTCGCAGCGAAGTTATGAAGGATCTTCCTGCGATGCTAAGAAATTTTAGCTTCTCATGCGAGACTTATCTTGTGGGCTCGTGAGGGGACTAAGTGTTGAGCTAACTTAATATCCTTGGACCTGTCTGGACCTTCTCACAAGCTTTTCTTGGCTTACTGTCTGCTTCACTGGATTAGAAGAGTCCAAATCGTTGATTGTCGCGTTGAGATGGGTAACGAGCTTGTCTGCCACTTGTCTTTTATAAATGTCAACAAGTTAGACATTGTTTAGGCCAATTAGGAATCTTGTCTTTTTAGAGTGTCAACAATATACGCTTGGGTTGGTTGTTTGCTTACACTTGTATTCAACCAAGAAAGTCATAGTGGCACCTCAACTCTTAATCTAAAGAAATCCTGAAGAGATAGTCCAGAACCCTTCACTGGGAATTTGGTTACACTTTTGTGTTATACTTTGTGTGTTTGCACAAAAGTTTTTAGTTTGCATAATTAGTTTCAATTCCGTATTGTTGTGCATTAGATTAGCTTGTCACCTATTCACCCCCTCTAGGTGACTTACAATTAGTATCAGAGCTTAGTGCTCTTGATTTGGGTCCAACAACCTTGAGTTAAATATCCTCATTTAGCTAATCACAATATTTGTACACACACATGGATTTCATGTCACCTCTCTTGTTTGACATTCTTGACTTCCAAATTGGAAAGTTAAGATGTCTATGTTTCTTAAGCCTCTAGGGATTCATGTTTATTTTGCCACTATTAAAGATTTTTATTTTATAAATGGCAAAAATCTTAAGGCTAATGCAAAAGTTCTTTATGCTTTAAAGAGTACCCTAAATAATGATTATCTATCTAGGGTGTCTAACATTGATTCGATTTTTGAAGTATAGAACACCCTTTGCTCTCTTGAGAAACACACACCAAATGAAAAAAAGAGTGACTCAGATGACGAAAGTGCTACTTCCAATATGTGCTATATGGTCCAAGGGGATAGCCCCTTGAGGTAAATTCTGAATCCGGGATAGAAGAAGATATTGACATGCCTTATGATGAGCTTACATCTTTTTATTAAAAACTTCTTCAAAAATATGATTTGTTAAAAGAAGAAAAAAACTTAGTTTTAAAAGAAAATAAAACTTTGTTAATGGAAATTTTTTTTTTGAAAAAGGAGAATGTTTCTTTAACTTTAAAATTAAATGAAATTGTGAAGGAAATAATTCATTGAATAATAAAATTATTTTGGTGGAAAAAGAAAAAAATTATTTTAAATGAAAATAAATCTTTGAAAAAGAAAAATATTTAAAAAGAAAAAGAAAAGATTTTTAAAAAAAATAATTTGATTCTCATTCTTACCATGTCTCTTATGCTAATATTGTTGCACCTTCTTTTGATAAAAATGAGATTCATGTCTTGAAAAATAGAATTGATTGTTTGAGCTCAACTTTGAGTAATTGTGCATTTAACCATAATAAATTGAAATCCATGCTTTGCAAGAAATAAATTTCACTCATTCATGCACAAACCCCACGGCATACACCTGTACATCATGCTCACACTCACACCATACATTTGTATGCTAGAGTGTACAAATATACACATTGCGGCTCCAAAGACCATTTGGCAAAATTTTGTTATGATAGAATAAATTATTTAAATTTTGTAAATAAAAATGTTTGGGTTTCTATTGTTTTAACCCTCATGGACCCAAAAAAAAATGGGTACAAAAATTCCCACCTCTTGTGTTTGATGTAGATGTGGGCTCTCACAAATCGTGAGAAGATTGGTGTTTTGGTGGTGAATGCATGAGCTAGATGTACATACTAAATTGATGCATCACTATCAAAGAAGTTTGGTGGGAGGACCACCATGTTTTGGAGACCGAGAGATTGGTTAATTAGTTTTGGTAAGTATCTCTAACTCATTTACATGCTTTTGTATTAATGTTTTTAACATATCATGATTTAATGCTCATTATCTTAAATGTAGTGTTATTAGACAAGTGATATACATAAATAGTTTTTTAGATACACCCATGTTCATATGGATTCATATATTATATTCTTACTATTGTTTAACTACTATGTATACACTAATTCGAAAAAAACGTATATTTAGCCTAATGAACATGTTTGCTTTACTTGTTTAGATGTAGTTTTCATTAAAACTTATATTTATACTTATAAAAATAGTGAGCTACACTTGACTATTATTTGTTTGTGCTTCAATGCTCATTTGTACTCATTACATGTATATGTATAACCTAATTTTGATGATTTTTTTATTTATACTTGTTTTTTTATTTTTGTACATGTTTAGCTTCATGTATCTGTTATTTTTATCTAAAATTAATAGATATACATATTTATCATTGAGTCACTTGCCTTCATGCAAAATTTCATTTTTGACTCATTTTTTTTGGAATATGTATGTATAATTTTAGATTCGACAAAACATACAAATACCTAGAAGCTTGTTTAATTTTATAAAAATTTTCATAGGTTTTGATGTTTTGAGCTTTATTGTTTATTCCATGAATTTGTTGTTCACATGATTCTTGTACACTCACTTTTATGTTTACTCATGACTTTATTTCATGAGCACATTTTTAAACTTTATAGAATTTGAGTGACAACTCTTATGTGATATACATGTTTCATGGATATATATTTGTTTCTTTCTTGAAAGATTTCGTTCTAGTTTTTAAAATTATTATAAAACTGAAAAACACCTAGAGGGGGGGTGAATAGGTGTTAATGCTAATCTAGTGATCATTTTAAATAAGTAAGTATGAATGATGCAAACGGTCATTCAAAATAAGAAATTGAAGCCGAATTCCCCGTGAAGGGCTCTAAAACTTCTCCTCTATGATTCCTCTAGATTATGAGTTGAGACGCGTAATTGCTTTCTCGTTGAGATGAGTAAAGACCAAAAAATGCAAGTAAATGAAATGAGTGCAATAATGAAATGCAAGCAACATGTATTACAAAATAGAAATGTAAAGTAATGAAAAGCAACAATCGCAAACACAAGTAATTTGTTATGAGGTTCGAGCCACTGCTCTACGTCCCCGCCTCCACCACCGTGAAGGATTTTCACTAAATCCACAAAGGGAATTTTCACACCGGAATCTTTACACCCAAGGGGATTACAATTGGTTTATACAAGAACGGAGTACCCAACTCCCACCAATCCAACCTCTACACAAGAGGGATCTCAACACAAGAAAATGAAAAACACCTAGAGGGGGGTGAATAGGTGAAATTGCTAATCTAACAATCTTTTTAAAACTAAGATGGATGAATGATGCAACGATCTCTCAAAACAAGACTAAGAGCCGAATACCCCGTGAGAGGTTCTGAACTCCTTCCTCCTGATTCCTCTTGAATGGGTTAGAGGTGCGCAATGTAACCTTATTGTATGAGAATTGATCGAACAAGGAATGAATAATATGCAATGATGAAATGCACACAAGATATATCACAAGTATCACAAACTAGAGGCAATAACACAAGGTAAGAAAACTAGATCTCAAGCAAGTAATTGAAGGCAGTAGAGTGCAAGAGAAATTTAAAGCAAAATGGACACAAAGCAATCGCAAACACAAGATGTTTGTTTCGAGGTTCGAGCCACCGCTCTACTCCCCGCCTTCACCTCCGTGAAGGGTTTCCACTATCCACCGAGGACGCTTACAACGGTCTACCAAAGACCCGAGCACCGAGCTCCACCACTTACAATAACCTCTACCGAAGAGGTGTCTCCACAAGAACAAGAAGAAGGAATAAGTAGCCAAGTGATCACCAAGAGGATCACAAACTTCTTACAAACACTTTCTCTTTACAACTTTCTTATAGAATGAGGATGGGAATTTTGGCTCTAAGAAGTGTAGTGAGAAAAACTCAGTTGTAGAGATGATTTTTGCTAGAGAAAACAACTGAAAACAAGCTCAAGAAAGAATGAGAAATGGAGAGCTTAAAAACTTTTCTTCTCTTTTGAAAACTTTGAAAACTTGAGGATTTTTCTTGGTGAAAATGCAAGAGACCCATCTCCTCTATTTATAGGGAGAGAAAGGGTTAAAACTCATTTATTTTAAGTTTATTTGCTCTGAAAAAGTTCTATAAAACCCAGAAAAAGTCTGCCAAAAAACAGTCCTAAAAATAGATTTCAGAATTGCACCAAAGAGGAAAGAGCCGTTGGAGTTCTGTAGGCCTGGCTGTCGACCGGTCCGGTCGACCATCCGCCTAGTTGGCAGTAGCCGTTGGGCTCAGGTCAACCGCTCGGGTCGACCGTCCTCTAAGAAGAAACACAGGTTTCTGAAGGCGGTCGACCCGGCGGTTGACCCAGAAAACCCGAGAGCAAACTGCAGACAGTCGGTCGACCCGGGCGGTCGGCCGACAGACATGCACAAGCGTGCATGTCCTGTGCAGGTGCCGGTCGACCGGTCTGGCCTGAAACAGAAAATCAGAAGGAATTTTGAACTAGGAAATTTTTGAAGATAATTTTTGAAGTAAAGATAACTAAGTATCATGCTAGAAAGAGTATACATGATTTTTAAACATGATATATATACCTTTGTAAGACTTAGATTCATGTATATTTGTTGAAGCATGAAACTTAGAAACACAAAGTTTTAAACATGAAAACTTGTATACAAAAATGTGTGTGTGTATCCTAGAGCCAATTTTCCAAACTCAAACTTTAACAAACTATTTCTTACATTGGTTCTAAGAACTACAAGTTCTTCAAGTGGACTTCTCCATATGATCTTGAAAACTTGATTCTTGAGCCCGAATTGAGGTGACTTGAGTCAAAACACCTTCCTTTAGGGAAGAAACCTTCTAGTTTCATTAAAACCCTGAAACACACTTAAACAACAAGTATTATTAGTACAAATAACTAATATGTTTTGTAATCATCAAAACACACTAAAAACGGGTGATTGTAACCTTGGGCCAACAATCTCCCCCTTTTTAATGATGACAAAACATATAGGTTATTTAAACAAAAATGGAAGAAGAGCTTGGAAGCTCCCTCTCAAATAATGCTATGTATAAAGAATGACTATGTAAAGCAAGATACATAAAGCATTGAAAACACAATAGTTTTTGTCAAAAACTCAAATAAACACTAAACAACAAACTTATTCTTTTTAAACAACAAACTTATTCTTTTTCTCCCCCTTTTGTCATACATCAAAAAGGGTCAATCAAAACAAAAACAGCAAAATGTTTTAAGAATCTATAATGCAAACATTCAACTCACCACAAATAAAGGAAAATCTAGCATAATCCAATCGTTTAGTAAAAATATCGGCAAGTTGAAAATCGGTAGAAACATAATCAATATCAATATCACCTTTCTCATAATGATCTCTAAGAAAGTGATACCTAATGTCAATGTGTTTGGTTTTACTATGTTGATTTGTATTCTTTGTCATGTGAATTGTACTAGTATTATCACAAATATTTTAACATGATCAAAGTGTAAATCATAGTCGAGGAGAGTATGTTTCATCCAAAGAACTTGTCCACAACAAGCTCCGGCTGCAACATACTCCGCCTCGGCCGTTGAAAGGGCTACCGAATTTTGCTTTTTGGAAGACCAAGATACAAGACAATTACCTAGGAATTGACATGTTCCACTTGTGCTCTTCCTATCTACCCTACAACCCGCATAGTCGGCATCCGAAAAACTCTTCATTTCAAATAGTCCGGTTTTCGGATACCACAAACCCATTTCAATAGTGCCCTTAAGGTATCTAATTATGCGTTTAACCGCAATTATATGAGACTCTTTAGGACATGATTGAAAACGAGCACAAAGATAAACGGAAAACATGATATCCGGCCTACTAGCCGTCAAATACAATAAACTACCTATCATGCTACGATAAAGTTTAATGTCTACACTTTTACCTTATTCATCCTTATCAAGCTTTGTGGTTGTTGCCATGGGAGTTTTGCTCACTTTAGATCCTTCAAGCCCGAACCTTTTGATTAGTTCCTTTGTGTACTTGGCTTGATTTATGAAGATCCCATCCTTCCTTTGCTTGATTTGGAGTCCAAGGAAATAGTTGAGTTCCCCCATCATAGACATTTCAAATTCTTCCTTCATGCATGATTCAAAAGCTTGGCAAAGAGATTCATTAGTAGAACCAAAAATAATATCATCTACATAAATTTGCACAATAAGAATATCATTTTCTACATGTTTTGTAAACAAAGTTGTGTCAATTTTTCCTTTCTTAAAACCATTTGAAATTAAAAATGAAGAAAGTCTTTCATACCAAGCCCTAGGAGCTTGTTTTAAACCATAAAGAGCTTTATCTAATTTAAACACAAAATCCGGATGTGTAGGATCAACAAACCCGGGGGGTTGTTCAACATACACCTCCTCTTCAATAAAACCATTTAAAAAGGCACTTTTAACATCCATTTGAAATAATTTAAAATCTTTATATGAGGCAAATGCTAGTGTCATCCGTATGGCTTCAAGCCGTGCTACGGGTGCAAAGGTTTCTTCAAAATCGATTTCTTCGATTTGAGTGTAACCTTGGGCAACTAACCTAGCTTTATTCCTAACAACGTTACCCGATTCATCCAACTTGTTCTTAAAGATCCACTTAGTACCAATTGTTGGTCTATCGTGGGGCCTAGGGACAAGGTGCCAAACTTGGTTGCGCTCAAATTGATTGAGTTCCTCTTGCATGGCTAGCAACCAATATGAATCGGCCTCAGCTTCTAGGACGTTCTTGGGTTCAACATGAGAAATAAATGCATAATGTCCACAAAAATCATGAAGTTTAGAGCGAGTGGTTACCCCTTTAGATACTTCACCTATGACGAGGTCCTTGGATGATGAGGATTGTATCTCCAATCCTTTGGAAGTTGTTGAGTAGGTTCCACTTCACTGGATTGAATTTCATTTCCTTGAGCCTCTTCTACTTTAGCTTCACTTCCTTCATCATCCTTTGGCTTGTCTCCCATAGTAGGTGTATCCTCCAAGGTCACTTTCTCCAAGCCTTCATCCAATGCATCTATTTCTACAACATTCTTAACAAACAAGTTAGATTCTTCAAACTTAACATGTATAGATTCTTCAATAGTCAAAGATGATCTATTGGAGATTCTATAAGCCTTTCTAGTGTTAGAATAACCAACAAAAATAGCCTCATAAGATCTAGCATCAAATTTTCCTAAATTGTCTTTTGTATTTAAAACAAAACATTTGCATTCAAAAACCTTGAAATATGAAACATTTGGTTTTCTAGAAAAGCACATTTCAAAAGAAGTCTTTGAAGTATTTTTACACAAGAAAACACGATTTGATATATAGCATGATGTATTAACGGCCTCGGCCCACAAATAATGTGGTAGACCATATTCACTTAGCATTGTCCTAGCCATCTCTTGTAAGGTTCGATTTTTTTCGTTCAACTACTCCATTTTGTTGTGGAGTTCTAGGACAAGAAAGTTCATGCTTAATTCCGTGTTCTTCACAAAAAGTGGTAAAGGGTAGGTTAATGAACTCACATCCTCTATCACTTCTTATTCTTAAAATTGAAGAATCTTTTCCTTTTCAACTCTTTTCTTAAAGGCTTGAAAATGTGAAAAGGCTTAATTTTTGTGTTCAAGAAAGAAAACCCAAGTAAAACGTGAAAAGTCATCAACCAAAACAAATGCAAACCGATTCCCACTTAGACTTTTGATTTGAGTAGGACCAAATAAATCCATATGGATCAACTCCAAGGGACGTGATGTCATGATATCCTTAATTGATTTGAAAGAAGACTTGGTTTGTTTCCCAAATTGACATGCGTTACAAACCCGGTCCTTTTCAAAATTCAAGCAAGGAATACCTTTCACCATTTCCTTTGTGTTTAACCTAGATATATGGTCAAAAGAAATGTGGCCTAATCTTCTATGCCACAACCAAGAGTCATCATCGAGGGCTTTTAAACAAGTAATATTACAAGACATATTAGACATATCAATCATATAAACATTGTTTTCACGAAAACTGAAAAATACACAAGTATTAGATATTCTATCAATAACTTTACAAACTACATTATCAAAAACAACATCAAAACCTTTATCACAAAGTTGACTAACACTCAAGAGATTATGCTTGAGGCCATCAACTAAAACTACATTTTCTATTAAAGGAGATGTACCAAGTTTGACATTACCGATACCGATGATTTTACCCTTGGCGTCATCTCTGAAGGTGACGGTGCCACCTTCATGGTATCTTGATAGGGTTGCAAAGTTGTTGATGTCCCAAGTCATGTGCCTTGAGCAACCACTATCAAGATACCACAATCCTCTACGTCATTGGGCCTTAGAAGATACCTACATTATTAAACAAATTCATTGACTTTGGTACCCAAATTTTCTTGGGTTCTTGAAAGTTAGTGTTTCAAACCCAAACATTATGACGAGATGCATTTAGTCTATCATAGCAAAAATTGGCTAAGTGTCCTTTATGGCCACAATATGAACATGAATACACTTTACCATACATGAATGCATGATGTGTGTGTGAAGTGTGAGCATGTTTGTGGGGCTTGGCATGTGTAGAGGTTGTGTGGTATGAACATGAGCATGAGCATGGAAAGCATTTTTCTTAGGGGCTTGTTTCTTAGAAAACATGACCTCAATTTTCTTTTTATCAAACTCACAATTTTTTAAAACAATTCCTAATGAGTCTATTCTTTCTTTAAGCATGGTAATCTCATTAGAATCAACTAGTGGGGACTTGCCTTTACAAGAAATCTTGTATTTATCAAAATCATTTTAGTAGAAACTAAAGTAGATAGCAAGTCATCTTTTCTTTGGAAAGAGTAAAAACTTGATGATTAAGTGACTCATTTTCCTTTTTCATTTTTAAATATTTTTCTTTAGGAAATCATAATTATGTGATAACTCTACAAATGCTTCTCCTAGTTCATCCATGAAAAGTTCATCATTAGGAGAAGTGGAAGGGGTTACCTTGCTTGTGCTTTCATTGGCCATGAAGCACATGTTGGCGGTGTCGATTTCCTCCTCGGATTCGCTCTCGGAATCCCATGTAGCATTCAACGCTTTCTTCTTGTGAGGCTTCTTTGAGGTGGAGGGCTTCACTTTATCCGGGCACTCCGTAACAATGTGTCCCGGTCTTTGGCAATTAAAGCAAATGATTTTTCTTTCTTCTTTACCTCCTTGCCATCTCCTTCTTCCTTGAAATTTAGCCTTGTTGTACATCCTCCGGATGTTCTTCACAAGAAGTGAGAGCTCTTCGACATCTTCTTCTTCATCGTCTTCGTCGGAGTGTGTGGATTGACTTTTGAAGGCTATATAGTCTTCTTCTTGGAAGGAGCCATGTCCTCCCTTGCTTTCCTCTCCATCTCATGGGTTTTGAGGTTCCCAATGAGACCAATTAGCTCTATCTCCTCCTTGTCATTGAGTTCCTTCAAGGTGGTTGCTTTTATTCCCATGAAGGAGGAAAAGCCCGGATGATCTTTCTAACTCTTTGATCATTGTCGATAGCATCACCTAGAGAAGAAAGTCCATTAGTGATCTTTGTAAATCTTGTAACCATATCATCTATGGTTTCATTTTCTTGCATGCAAAAGTTTTCATATTGGGACCGAAGAAGGTCTATCTTAGCCCTCTTCACTTGTGAAGTCCCTTCATGTGTAACTAGCAAATGTGTCCAAATTTCATATGCGGACTTGCAATGAATAACTCTAGCTATATCATCATCATTAAGGGCTTGAAGGAGTGCATAATGAGCCCTAGCATTGGCATCAAACTCCTTAGTCTCAATTTCAGACCAAGTAGATTCATCACCGGGGGGTACACTAAAGGGTTTGGTCACGGTCTTTGCAACTCGACTACCTAGAGATTGCAAGAAAACGGTCATCTTAACCTTCCATATGAGAAAGTTAAGTCCATCAAACTTAGGGGGTGTCTTAATACCATCGGCCATCTTTACTAAGTGAGAATGAATGAAATATGAATGAGGTGATTAGCAAATATAGGATCTCTCTAAGGTTGTAAGCCAAGAGCCTAGTAACCAAGCTCTGATACCAATTGAAAAACACCTAGAGGGGGGGTGAATAGGTGTAATTGCTAATCTAACAATCTTTTTAAAACTAAGATGGATGAATGATGCAACGATCTCTCAAAACAAGACTAAGAGCCGAATACCCCGTGAGAGGTTCTGAACTCCTTCCTCCTGATTCCCCTTGAATGGGTTAGAGGTGCGCAATGCAACCTTGTTGTATGAGAATTGATCGAACAAGGAATGAATAATATGCAATGATGAAATGCACACAAGATATATCACAAGTATCACAAACTAGAGGCAATAACACAAGGTAAGAAAACTAGATCTCAAGCAAGTAATTGAAGGCAATAGAGTGCAAGAGAAATTTAAAGCAAAATGGACACAAAGCAATCGCAAACACAAGATGTTTGTTTCAAGGTTCGAGCCACCGCTCTACTCCCCGCCTTCACCTCCGTGAAGGGTTTCCACTATCCACCGAGGATGCTTACAACGGTCTACAAAGACCCGAGCACCGAGCTCCATCACTTACAATAACCTCTACCGAAGAGGTGTCTCCACAAGAACAAGAAGAAGGAACAAGTAGCCAAGTGATCACCAAGAGGATCACAAACTTCTTACAAACACTTTCTCTTTACAACTTCCTTATAGAATGAGGATGGGAATTTTGGCTCTAAGAAGTGTAGTGAGAAAAACTCAGTTATAGAGATGATTTTTGCTAGAGAACACAACTGAAAACAAGCTCAAGAAAGAATGAGAAATGGAGAGCTTAAAAACTTTTCTTCTCGTTTGAAAACTTTGAAAACTTGAGGATTTTTCTTGGTGAAAATGCAAGAGACCCATCTCCTCTATTTATAGGGAGAGGAAAGGGTTAAAACTCATTTATTTTAAGTTTATTTTCTCTGAAAAAGTTCTATAAAACCCAGAAAAAGTCTGCCAAAAAACAGTCCTAAAAACAGATTTCAGAATTGCACCAAAGAGGAAAGAGCCGTTGGAGCTCTGCAGGCCTGGCGGTTGACCGATCCGGTCGACCGTCCGCCTAGCTGGCAGTAGCCGTTGGGCTCGGGTCGACCGCTCGGGTCGACCGTCCTCTAAGAAGAAACATAGGTTTCTGAAGGCGGTCGACCCGGCGGTCGACCAGAAAACCCGAGAGCAAACTGCAGACAGTCGGTCGACCCGGGCGGTCGGCCGACAGACATGCACAAGGTGCATGTCCTGTGCAGGTGCCGGTCGACCGGGCCGGTCGGCGGTCTAGCCTGAAACAGAAAATCAGAAGGAATTTTGAACTAGAAAATTTTTGAAGATAATTTTGAAGTAAAGATAACTAAGTATCATGCTAGAAAGAGTATACATAATTTTTAAACATGATATATATACCTTTGTAAAACTTAGAGTCATGTATATTTGTTGAAGCATGAAACTTAGAAACACAAAGTTTTAAACATGAAAACTTGTATACAAAAATGTGTGTGTGTATCCTAGAGCCAATTTTTCAAACTCAAACTTTAACAAACTATTTCTTACATTGGTTCTAAGGACTACAAGTTCTTCAAGTAGACTTTTCCATATGATCTTGAAAACTTGATTCTTGAGCCCGAATTGAGGTGACTTGAGTCAAAACACCTTCCTTTAGGGAAGAAACCTTCTAGTTTCATTAGAACCCTGAAACACACTTAAAAACAAGTATTATTAGTACAAATAACTAATATGTTTTGTAATCATCAAAACACACTAAAAACGGGTGATTGTAACCTTGGGCAAACAGAAAGGACAATTCACTTGATGATCAAAAGACCACAAACTCTCTCTTACAACTTCTTATAGAGTGGAGATGATTTTTGGCTCAAGAAGTGAAGTGAGAAAAATTTCAGTTGTAAAGAAGTAAAAAAAAGGGCTTTGAAACAACTGAAAACTTTAACCAAGAAAGCACTTTAGAGAATGAAAGCTTGAAAACTTTTCTTTTCTTTTGAAACTTTAAAACAATGGAGATTTTTCTTGTATTCAACAAAAGACCAATGACATCTATTTATAGGGATTTGATAGGAGCATTTCATCATTTAATCTAGGTCAATAGGTCAAATTATAGCCACAAGAAAATCAGAGATAGCTGAAAGAAATATCAAAATCAAAACAGAAAACAGATTCTAAGAAACTAGCCGTTGGGGGCTGCTGGCAGCTGTCGGTCGACCGGGCCGGTCGACCGGCAGTTTATATGGCAAAAGAGCCGTTAGACTCGGTCGACCGCTGGCTAAACAAAAAGAATTATTTGATCTGTCGGTCGACTGGCCTGGTCGACCGACAAAACCTAAGAGCAAGGGTCTGTCAGTCGGTCGACCGGTCCGGTCGACTGGCAGACGTACACAGACGTGCACGCCAATGCCACAAGGCCTGATCTGGCCTGAAATAGATCCGGTCGACCGCCCGGTCGACTGTTAGGCCTGAAACAGATTTGTTTGGAAATGTTTTGAACTTTGAAGAATTTTAAAATATTTTTAAATGGTTTAATGTTTAAGTAGCATACTATAGGGGATAAGATATATGTTTTAAACTAGATGTAAAAATATGAAATATTTTGAGACATGTATATCAATCAAGATATGCACCTAATCCAACTAACCAAAACAAAACTTGTATTTTGAAAAGTGAAAGTATGTGTGTGTTTTCTTGAGCCAACTTATCATAACCTTACTCTTTAACATACTAATTCTTACAATGGTTCTAGGTGACTACAAGATCTTCAAATTTGGACTTCTCCATATGCAATGTTAAATAGCTTGAATCCTTGATCCTGAATTGAGTCAATTTGAGTCAAAAATACCTTCTTTTAGGGAAGAAAATATCTTGAATCCTTAGAACCCCGAAACACACTTAAACACTAAAATATAATTAGTACAAATAACTATGTATGTTTTGTAATCATCAAACTCTAAAACCGGGTGATTGTAACCTTGGGCCAACAATCTCCACCTTTTTGATGATGACAAAACATATGAGTTATTTAATAAAAAATGGGAAAGGAGCTTGGAGGCTCCCCCTCAAATCATGCTATATATATGAATGCCTATATACATGAATGAATTTTATAAAAGTAAAAACAAAAACTTGGCATAAGAAAGAAATAATAATTCAAAACATATAGCTCAAAAGTAAACAAACAATAACTTAAAACACAAAACACATAACTCAAAACTCAAAACTCAAGACACAAAACACATAACTCAAAACTCAAAACTCAAAATAATAAATTAACTTTTTCTCCCCCTTTTTGTCATACATCAAAAAGGGTAAACATTGTTAAAAAAAATTTATGAATCCATAACACAAACATTCAATTCACCACAAATAAAAGAAAATCTATTATAGTCTAGTGGTTTTGTAAAAATATCGACAAGTTGAAAGTCGGTAGAAATATAATCAATTTCAATATCACCTTTCTCATAATGATCTCTAAGAAAGTGATACCGAATGTCAATGTTCTTAGTCTTACTATGTTGATTTGCATTTTTAGTCATATGAATAGTACTAATATTATCACAAAATATTTTAATATGGTTATAATGCAAATCATAGTCAAGGAGAGTATGTTTCATCCAAAGGACTTGTGCACAACAAGCCCCTGCCACAACATACTCTGCCTCGGCGGTTGAGCGGGCTACCGAATTTTATTTCTTGGAAGACCATGAAACAAGACAATTACCGAGAAATTGACATGTTCCACTTGTACTCTTCCTATCCACTCTACAACCCGCATAGTCGGCATCCGAAAAAACTCGTCATAAAAATTGTCCGGTCTTCGGATACCACAAACCCATTTCAATTGTGCCCTTAAAGTATCTAATAATGTGTTTTACCGCAATCAAATGGGACTCTTTAGGACACGATTGAAATCGAGCACAAAGACATATACAAAACATAATGTTCGGCCTACTAGCCATTATATATAACAAGCTACCAATCATGCTACGGTAGAGTTTAATGTCTACATTTGTACCTTGTTCATCCTTATCAAGCTTTGTGGTGGTAGCCATGGGAGTTTTACTTGTCTTAGCCCCTTCAAGCCAAAATTTCTTGATAAGTTCCTTCGTGTACTTGGCTTGATTGATGAAAATCCCATCCTTCCTTTGCTTGAATTGAGACAAAGGAAGTAGTTAAGCTCGCCCATCATAGACATCTCAAATTCCTCCTTCATGCATGATTCAAAAGTTTTGCAAAGATTTTCATTAGTAGAACCAAATATGATATCATCAACATATATTTGAACTATAAGTATATCATTTTCAACATGTTTGATAAACAAAGTAGTATCTATTTTTCCTTTATTAAAACCATTAGAAATAAGAAATGAAGAAAGTCTTTCATATCAAGCCCTAGGGGCTTGTTTTAAACCATAAAAAACTTTGTCTAGCTTGAAAATAAAATCCGGATGTGTAGGATCAACAAACCCGGGGGGTTGTTCAACATACACCTCCTCTTCAATAAATCCATTTAAGAAAGCACTTTTTACATCCATTTGAAAAAGTTTAAAATCTTTATATGAAGCAAATGCAAGTGTTATCCGTATGGCTTCAAGCCGTGCTACGGGTGCAAAAGTTTTCTCAAAATCAATATCTTCGACTTGAGTGTAACCTTGGACCACTAACCTAGCTTTATTCCTAACAACATTATCCGACTCATCCAACTTGTTCTTAAAGATCTACTTAGTACCAATTGTTGGTCTATCGTGGGGCCTAGGAATAAGATGTCAAACTTAGTTACGCTCGAATTGATTGAGCTCCTCTTGCATGGCAAGCAACCAATATGAGTCGCCCTCGGCTCCGAGGATGTTCTTTGGTTCAAAATGAGAAATAAATCCATAGTGCCCACAAAGATCATGAAGTTTAGTTCGAGTAGTTACCCTTTTGATACTTCACCTATAATAAGATCCTTGGGATGATGTGGAGTGAATCTCCAATCTTTTGGAAGTGGTTGAGTTGTCTCCACTTCAACTTCTTGAACTTCATTTCCTCATCATCCTTTGACTTGTCTTCAAGAGTAGGTGAGTTCTTCAAAGTATTTTTCTCCATGTCTTCATTTAGAAAATCTATTTTACAACATTCTCAATAAACACATTAGATTCCTCAAACTTTACATATATAGATTCTTCAATAGTCAAGGATGACTTATTGAAAACTCTATAAGCTTTACTAGTGTTAGAGTAACCAACAAAAATTGCTTCATATGATTTTGCATCAAATTTTCCTAAATTATCTTTAGTATTCAAAACAAAACATTTACAACCAAAAACTTTAAAGTATGAAACATTTGGTTTTCTTAAATAATAAATCTCAAAAGATGTTTTAGAAGTGTTTTTACATAAGAAAACCCTATTTAATATGTAGCAAGATGTGTTAACAGCCTCGGCCCATAGATAATGAGGTAGACCGTACTCATTTATCATTGTCCTAACTATCTCTTGTAATGTACGATTTTTCCTTTCAACGACTCCATTTTATTGTGGAGTTCTAGGACAAGATAATTCATGCTTAATTTCATGTTCTCCGCAAAAAGTGGTAAAGGGTTGGTTATTGAATTCACCACCTCTATCACTTCTTATTCTTAAAATAGAAGAATCTTTTTCCTTTTCAACTCTTTTCTTAAAGGCTTGAAAATATGAAAAGGCTTGATTTTTTATGTTCTAAAAAGAAAACCCAAGTAGAGAGAAATCATCAACTAAAACGAAAGCAAAACGATTCCTACTTAGACGTTTGGTTTGTGTAGGACCAAACAAATCCATATGGATCAACTTCAAAGGTCGTGATGTCATGATATCCTTGATTGATTTGAAAGAGGACTTGGTTTGTTTCCCAAGTTAGCACGCATCGTAAATGCGGTCCTTTTCAAATTTCAAGTAAGGAATACCTTTCACCATTTTCTTGTTGTTTAATCTAGATAGATGGTCAAAAGAAATGTGGCCTAATCTCCTATGCCACAACCAAGAGTCATCATCGAGGCATTCAAACTAGTAGCATTGCATAGCATTTTAGACATATCAATCATGTATATATTGTTTTCATGAAATCTAGAAAATATATATGTATTGGATTGTCTATCAATTACACTACATGCTAGGTCATCAAAATAACATTAAAACCTTTATCACAAAGTTGACTAACACTCAAGAGATTATGCTTAAGGCCATCAACTAAACTAACATTTTCTATTAAAGGAGATGTACCAAGTTTAACATTACCAATATCATTGATTTTTCCTTTGGCGTCATCTCCGAAGGTGACGGTGCCACCTTCATGGTATCTTGATCGAAGTTGTTGATATCCCAAGTCACGTGCCTTGAGTAACCACTATCAAGATACCACCACTCCTTACGTCGTTGGGCTTTAGAATGTACCTACATCATTTAACAAATTTGTTGACTTTGGTACCCAAACTTTCTTGGGTCCTTGAATGTTAGTATTCTGAACCCAAACATGATTATGCGATGCATTAATCCTATCATAGCAAAATTTAACCAAATGACCCTTACGGCCACAATATGTGCATGCATAAACTTTATCATACATGAATGCATGATGAGTGTGTGGAGTGTGAGCATGTTTAGGGTGCTTAGCATGATGTAAAGATTGTGATTTATGAACATGAGTATGAGTAGCATGTGATTGTTTCTTTGGGACATGTTTCTTAAGAAACATAGCCTCTAATCTAGTTTTATCAAATTCACATTTTTTCAAAACTACCACTAATGAATTAATTTTCTTCTTTAGCATGGAAATCTCATTTTCATCAATTTGTGAAAATTTACCTTTATAAGAAATTTTATAGTCATCAAAATCCTTTTGAGTAAAAATGAGAGCTGAAAACAATTCATCTTTTTCTTTTGTGAGAAAGAAAACTTTGTGGTTAAGTGATTCATTTTCCTTTTTCATTTTTAAGTATTTCTTTTTGAGAAAATCATAGTTATGAGATAGTTCTTCAAAAGCTTCTCCTAATTCATCTATAGATAGTTCACAATCTTCAATAGATGTATCGGGAGTTACCTTGCTTGTGCTCTCATAAGCCATGAAGCGCATGTTGGCAGTGTCGACTTTCTCATCGGATTCACTCTCCGAATCCCAAGTAGCCTTTAAACCTTTCTTTTTGTATGGCTTCTTGGAGGAGGAGGGTTTGCCTTTGTTTTTCGGACATTCCGCAACAATGTGACCCGGCTTTCGGCAATTGAAGCAAATGATTTTCTTCTCTTCTTTACCATACCATCTCCTTATATTTTAAAATTTAGCCTTGTTGTACATTCTCTGAACGTTCTTTACAAGAAGAGAAAGCTATTCATCATCCTCTTCTTCATCGTCTTCGTCGGAGTAGGTGGAAGAGCTCTTGAAGGCGATTGCTTTCTTCTTGGGAGGAGCCATGTCTTCTCTTGCTTTTCTTTTCATCTCATGGGTCTTGAGATTCTCAATGAGACCGATAAGCTCCATTTCTTCCTTGTCATTGAGTTCCTTCAAAATTGTGGCTTTGACTTCCCAAGATGGAGGGAGTGCACGGATGATCTTTCTCACTTTTTGGTCGTTGTCAATGCCGTCACCTAAAGAAGAAAGATCATTAGTAATCTTTGTAAACTTAGTAACCATATCATCTATGGTTTCATTCTTTTGCATGGAAAAGTTTTCATATTAGGAACGAAGAAGGTCGATTTGGCCCTCTTTACTTGTGAGGTTCCCTCATGAGTGACTAATAAGTGAGTCCAAATCTCATAAGCGGATTTGTAATGAATGACTCTAGAAATATCATCGTCACTAAGAGCTTGAAGTAAGGCATAGTGTGCCCTAGCATTAGCTTCAAACTCTTTCGTGGCAATATCGGACCAAGTGTCCTCATCACCAAGGGGTGCGCTAAATGGTTTGGTCACCGCCTTTGCAACCCGGCTCCCTAAGGATTGCAAAAACACGGTCATCTTAGCCTTCTATATGGGAAAGTTAAGGCCATCAAACTTGGGTGGGGTCTTAATTCCTTCGGTCATTTTTACTAAGTGCATGAGAATGAAATATGAATAGAGTGATTATCAATATAAGATCTCTCTAAGATTGTTAAGCCAAGAGCCTAGAGATCAAAGCTCTGATACCATTGAAAAACACCTAGAGGGGGGGGTGAATAGGTATTAATGCTAATCTAGTGATCTTTTTAAACAAGTAAGCATGAATGATGCAAACGGTCACTCAAAATAAGAAATTGAAGCCGAATCCCCCGTGAAGCGCTCTAGAACTTCTCCTCTTTGATTCCTCTAGATTATGAGTTGAGGCGCGTAATTGCTTTCTTGTTGAGATGAGTAAAGACCGAAAAATGCAAGTAAATGAAATGAGTGCAATAATGAAATGCAAGCAAGAGGTATCACAAGATAGAGATGTAAAGCAATGAAAAGCAATAGGAAACTAATCGCAAGCACAAGTAATTTGTTACGAGGTTCGAGCCACTGCTCTACGTCGCGGCCTCTACCACCGTGAAGGATTTTCACTAAATCCACAAAGAGAATTTTCACACGGTAACTTTTACACCCAAGGGGATTACAATTGGTCTACACAAGACCGGAGTACCCAACTCCCACTAATCCAACCTCTACACAAGAGGGATCTCAACACAAGAAAAGACAAGTCACTTGCTGATCAAAAGATCACAAACTCTCTCTTACAACTTCTTATAGAATGGAGATGATTTTTGGCTCAAGAAGTGAAGTGAGAAAAATTTCAGTTGTAAAGAAGTAAAAAAAGGGCTTTGAAAATAACTGAAAACTTTAACCAAGAAAGCACTTTAAAGAATGAAAGCTTGAAAACTTTTCTTTTCTTTTGAAACTTAAAAACAATGGAGATTTTTCTTGTATTCAACAAAGGACCAATGACATCTATTTATAGGGATTTGATAGGAGCATTTTATCATTTAATCTAGGTCAATAGGTCAGATTATTGCCATAAGAAAATCAGTGATAGCTGAAAGAAACATCAAAATCAAAACAGAAAACAGATTCCAAGAAACTAGCCGTTGGGGGCTGCTGGTGGCTGTCGGTCGACCGGCAGTCTATATGGCAAAAGAGCCGTTGGACTCGGTCGACCAGGCCGGTCGACTACTGGCTAAACAAAAAGAATTATTTGATCTGTTGGTCGACTGGCCCGGTCGACCGACAAAACCCGAGAGCAAGGGTCTGTCAGTCAGTCGACCGGTCCGGTCGACCGACAGACGTGCATAGACGTGCACGCCAATGCCACAAGGCCCGATCGACCAGTCCGGTCGACTGATCTGGCCTGAAATAGATCCGGTCGACCGCCCGGTCGACCGTTAGGCCTGAAAGAGATTTATTTTGGAAATATTTTTAAACTTTGAAGAATTTTTGAAATATTTTTAAATGGTTTGATGTTTAAGTAGCATGCTATAGGGGATGAGATATATGTTTTAAACTAGATGTAAAAATATGAAATATTTTGAGACATGTATATCAATCAAGACATTCACCTAATCCAACTAAACAAACAAAGCTTGTATTTTGAAAAGTGAAAGTGTGTGTGTGTTTTCTTGAGCCAACTTATCATAACCTTACTCTTTAACATACTAATTCTTACAATGGTTCTAGGTGACTACAAGATCTTCAAATTTGGGCTTCTCTATATGCAATGTTAAATAGCTTGAATCCTTGATCCCGAATTGAGTCAACTTGAGTCAAAAATATCTTCTTTTAGGGAAGAAAACATCTTGAATCCTTAGAACCCTGAAACACACTTAAACACTAAAATATGATTAGTACAAATAACTAATATATATTTTGTAATCATCAAAACTCCAAAACCGGGTGATTGTAACCTTGGACCAACAAAAACTAGTTTCGCATTTTTCAATTAGTAGAGTTTTCAAATATGTTAAATTATTTTCAAATCATATTTTTTTGAAAACCCCTATCAACCAAAGGGCGGATGGTTGGGCGACTATGCATGTATGCTTTTAATGAATATCTTTCAAACATGTGCATGAATAGGGTATAGTTATGTGTTTGTATACTCATATGTGTTTTCTATATATGTATGCACCTAATTTCAAGTAGTATTTTCATTTTCATACATACATATATATGATTTAAATTGTGCTTATTTTACAATGTCAGATATTTTATTTAAGCACAAACTATTTATGCTAAGCTTGACTTAATTCTAAATGTTAATTTGTATCTTTACAAGCTTATGCATTGATTTCAATTGGTATTTTTTGGTATCAAAATATATTTCATTTTTACCTTCAATTAGTATCAAAAACTTACAATTGGTTTCATACTTCATGTTTTACCTTCAATTAGTTTCATACTTCATGTTTCACCTTCAAAATTTATAATTGGTATCAAATTTGTTTTGTTGACTCAAGAAATTTTAAAATTTTGTTTATGTATTATCAAAATTTTGTATCAAAATTTATTGATATGTATTGCCTATGTGCAAGGGGAGCTTAAAATCTCCGCTATATTATAGATTCATGTTGAGTGTAATTTACATATTAAAGAGCTTGACCACTTTTTATTATGTGGTACACGTGTGTAGGGGCTTAACATCTCGCTTATATATTATATATTATACTTTATGTGCGTTAGGGTCTAGTCATTCCTTTTTCATGTAATGCATGTATGCAGGGGGAGCTAACTTAATGTCTCTCCTCTTCATGAATGTATATTGCATATATATCTTTATTGTTTGATTGTCTTCACCCCTTTCTTGATGGATTGACAAAACGGGGGGAAAGAATTTAGAGAGTTTATTTATGCATACAATGCATTTGTTGTTTATGCATGTATTTGTGTTTAGTTTATGAGCCTTCATCGAATATCTTTATGTTTATTGCTATGCATGAGTTAAGGGGGAGATTCTATGAAGCTTATCTTTAATCCATGCATATATAACTTCATGAGTTTTGTCATCATCAAAAAGGAGGAGATTGTTGGCCCAAAGGCCCTTCACTCTAGTTTTAATGGTGATTAAATCATGTAGTTATAGTATTAAAGATCTTGTGTTTATATTAGTTTCAGATTTTTTATCAAGATTTTAGTCGGTGTTTAGCTTCAATAAAAGATTTGAAGTCAAGTTTTGAAACTAGCACCTGTTGATTCAAGAGCTCACGCTTCAACATCGCATCAAGTACTCAAGAGTAGTCTTGCTCTTTAGATCAAGGTTTGGACCAAGTCAAGTTGAAGAGAAGATCTTCAAGAGAAGATTTTCAAGACTTGTGTCGTGTTGGTAAGTGATAAGATTTTATGTTTTTAGATAAAATATAAAGAATAGATTAGTTATGGATTGCTCAAGCTCACATACACACACACACAAAATTTATATGTGTTTGCATAAAATAGTTTTGATTTTAGAAAATATCGTTTTCGTTTTGAGATTCAAGTAGATATCTTTATGTTTCATGAATAGAGTTCATCAAACAAGTACATGTTTTATATGTGTTTTGGATTTCATACGTACACAATGTTGGTTTAAATGTTTAGAAAAACTTATTTGATATTTCTATATCATATGTTTTAAGTTTTGTATTTATCAACACTTATTTTAGAGCTTATTGTCAAAAT
This sequence comes from Agave tequilana, assembly GCA_038442645.1. Taxonomy (NCBI): domain Eukaryota; kingdom Viridiplantae; phylum Streptophyta; class Magnoliopsida; order Asparagales; family Asparagaceae; genus Agave; species Agave tequilana. The sequence continues at coordinate 15,335 of JAVJIF010003107.1, read as the reverse complement.
ATAGTATATCTTTTATATGTATATGGATTCCATCCATACACACTATGCATCAAAATGAGTTTAAATATCTTATTTTTATATTTGTACAAGTTTATAGAAAAATTGTATTTTTCTTTAGAAGTTTGATTTTTGAAAAATACCGATTTTGGTTTAAAGCTTAATTTTTATATCACAAAAATAGTTCAAATTGTTTGAAATATGTGTTGAATTTTAGTCGCACATATTTTTCTTCAAATATTTATAAGAACTTATTTTTGTGAATTTTATGTGATTTTATGGGTATTTTAAAAGATCAAGTTTCAAACCCTAAAACTTAGCCTGAGACTACTGGTGGTCGACCAGGTAGTCGACCGATGTGCATAAGACATGCACAAGGCTCTGGCCATTGGGCCGGTCGGCCGTGCGGTCAACCGACCATAGAGTTCATTCTTTAGTTCTGGCCTCGGTCGACCGGGTGGTGACTGACAGGCAAATTGCCTTGGGGCAGTTGACCAGCCGGTCGACCAACAATCCCAACGGTCAGAAATCTGACCGTTGGCCGGTCGACCGGGCGGTCGACCGACAGACCATTCTAGGCCTATAACGGCTATATTTCTGAACCCTATAAAAAGAGGTTCTCTTGGCTAGTTTTAGATAAAATTTTAGAAAAGTTTTAGAGCCAGTTTTTTCATCTTTCTTAGGGTTTTTTTCTACATATTTTTGGACTAATACTTCTATATCAAAAGGAGAGTTTTTAAAAAATGATTTCAAAGAGATTTTCTTAAGTTTTCTATCACAACTCTATCTTATTTTTCTCACACAAACTTTAGCTTTTCATTGCTATACTTATCCTCTAGAGATTATTTATTGTGAGAGTGGTGTTGTTGGTGATCAAGAGAAAAGATCACCACGTGTTCCAATTTGTATTTGAGGTGTTGTAGAGGTTGAGGTCTCAGCGAACTTGTGGGTTCGCATTGTGACGAGTCCTTATGGGAGCTCAATGTAGAGGCGCGACTCGACAAGCTAGTGTGCTTGCGTGTGTTGTTCTTACGAGAACAAGTGAGGGACTTGTGTGTCCAAGTGTTCTTGAGGGAGCTCGTTTTAGTTGTTGATACATCGAGTAATCTTGCGGATCGTTATAGTGAAAATCCTTCATAGTGTTGAAGGCGGCGACGTAGAGTAAGTATGCTCGAACCTCGAAATAATTCTTCCGTATTTGCGATTGCTTATCTCTCTCTCTCTCTCACTTGTGTTTTATATCTTGCATGCTATTATTATTCATAACTTTATATGCTTGATATATCTTGTGCCATATTGATATATATGCTTGGGCTGGTTGTTTGCTTACACTTATATTCAACTAAGAAAGCCATAGCGGCACCTCAACTCTTAATCTAGAGGAATCTTAAGGAGATAGTCCTGAACCCTTCACTGGGAATTCGACTATACTCTTGTGTTATACTTTGTGTGTTTGCATAAAAGTTTTTAGTTTGCATAATTAGTTTTAATTCCTCATTGTTGTGCATTAGTTTAACTTGTCACCTATTCACCCCCTCTAGGTGACTTACAATTCGTATCAGAGCTTGCTGCTCTTGATTTGGGTCTAACAATCTTAAGTTAAAGATCATAATTTAGCTAATCGCAATATTTGTACACACATATGGATTCCATGTCACCTCCCTTGTTTGACATTCTTGACTTCTAAAATTGAAAAGTTAAGATGTCTATGTATCTTAAGGCCCTAGGGATTCATGTTTATTTTGTCACTATTAAAGATTCTTATTTTATAAATGGAAAAAATCTTGAGGCTAATGCAAAAGCCCTCATGCTTTAAAGACCCAAATGATGACTATCTTTCTAGGGTGTCTAACATTGATTTGGCTTTTATAGTACGGAACACTATTTACTCTCTTGGAGAACACACGCCAATGAAAAAGAGAGTGACTCGGATGATGAAAGTGCTACTTTCATATATGCTACATAGTCCAAGGGAATGATCCCCTTAAGATAAATTTCAAATCCAAGCTAACAGATGATATTGACATGCCTTATGATGAGGTTGCAGCTTTTTGTCAAAAACTTCTTCAAAAATATGATTTGTTAAAAGAAGAAAAAGACTTAGTTTATAAAGAAAATAAAACGTTGTTATGGAAAAGAAATTTTTGAAAAAGGAGAATGTTTCTTTGACTTAATCAAAGTTGCCGGGGAGACACGATAAACCTTTTTAGTTACTAATGTTTAAACTTTCTTTTTTGTTTTTGTGTGAATGTACTTAACTCAGAAAACTACAAGCTACAGTGGAATACACGCTGCCCTATTTCTCTACTCAAGAAAGCAGAGAACATAAGGTACTGTTTGTTGGCCCAAGGGTACACTCTCTGATTTTTTTTGATGATTACAAACCATATGAAGTTTTTAGTACTAATCAAGTTCAAGCATTTAAGTACTTTTCAGGACTCAAGAGGATTCAAAGTATTTCTTACTCAAAAGAAAGGTTTTGAAGTCTTAAGTTTATCAAGGATGGGATTCAAGATAGGACAATCAAGATTGATGTTTTAAAGAAGCCACATTGAAGATTGCTTGAAGACATATTGAACCTATGTAAGAAATAGTTTGTAAAATATAGAATGTAGAATTGATGCCCAATAAGTCATACACAAAAATACATGTTTTCAAAACACAAGTTTTCATATCTAGTTTTTTCGGTTTGGTATTTTACAAAGTTTGGTGTTTGATACATGCCTCATATTTTTCTATATTTATATATCCTGTTTCTATTATGTATTTCATAGTCTATGTATTGTCAAAACACTTTTTAAACCAATACAAAAATTTAAAATGAGTTCGATTTCAAAAATATCTGAAAACTATTTTTTACGCCAAATCGGTCGACCAGGCGGTTGACCGGGCCTCTTGGCTATTTTTGAGTGTTCACTTGTGCATGTTGTGCACGTTTGTTGGACGACTGATCAATCGACCGGCCAACCTAGCATTCAACCGGGCAGTCAACCGATTGTCACATTCTAGTCTCAGTTTGGATTAGTTGACTGGGTAGTCGACTAATGCCAAGGCTAGTTCAAAGTTTTGAACAACTGGTCAACGATCGATCGACCGATGTTCTGGTAGAGCTACAGTAATGGCTAGTTCTTAAAATTTAGGATTTTTAACATATTTTCCAATGGAATTTTTTCCTTTTATGGGCTTAATCTTCCTCCTAATGACCTGATAGGCTCTTCTAGCAGTGTTTATCACTTATCTATATATAGCTTATTGGGAGATGTTTAAATAATATATAGAAAAGGTTTTTACTATTGTTTTTGGGAAAATACTTGAAAATTCAGGTTTATTCAAAAGAGAAAATTTTTTAGTTTTTTTTACTTCAAGTGCTCTTATCTCCAAACTAATTTTTGCAAATTTTCAGCTCTTAAATTCATTCATTTCAATTAAATTTTCTCTTTTACAAATTTCTTGAGCTACAATTCACATCATATACCATAGGAAGTTATATAAGAGATTGTTTACGATCTTTGTGGTCACAAAGAACCTGTAAACCTCATCGATTTTGTGCTACCTCTTCTGTAGAGGATTGAGAGCTAGAGTTGTGTACTCTGATATTATGTAAACCATTGTAATTCCTTTGTGGAAGCTCCTTTATGGAAAGATCCTTAGTGGATAGTGAAATCCTTCATGCGGTGAAGACGGAGACGTAGAGCTTAGTGTTTGAAGCTCAAGATAAATCTCTTATGTTTGCGATTGCCTTTTCTCTTTCTCTTACTCTATTTCTATTGCTTACACTTGTGTTCTTATTTCTCTTATATTTTCTACTCATTACTTACATCATATTCATCATTATTACTTGTCAGTTTCATTCATTTCAACAAAAGGCAATTAAGCACCTCAACTCCTAATCTAGAGGAATATAAAGGAGAAGTTCTAGAGCCCTTCGTGAGAAATTCGGCTTCACTTCTTATTTTGAGTTGACCGTTTGTATCATCATATTTTATATTCCGTATTGTTTGCCATTAGATTAGCATTACGCCTATTCACTCCACATGGTGTACTTTTAATTGGTATCAGAGCCTTGGACTCTATTTTTTGTTTATCACCTTAAAGAGATTCTTTTGCTAATCATTTCATTTGCACTATCACTTTACTTTTCACACTAGCTTGCATGGCTGAAGGTATTAAGACTTCACCCAAGTTTGATGGCCTTAACGAAAAGTTAAGATGACCATGTTCTTTCATTTTTAGGACGCCGGGTAGTAAAGGCGGTGACCAAACCCTTCCGTGTACCCGATGGTGATGAACACACATGGTTCAAAATGGCCACCAAGAAATTTGATGTCAATATAAAAGCTCACTATGCCTTACTTCAAGCCTTGAATGATGATGATATTGTTGGGAAAATTCTTTACAAATCTGCCTATGAGATTTAGTCACACTTAGTTGTCATGCACGAGGTGACATCACAAGTCAAGAGTGTAAAGATTGATGTCTTGCTTCCCAATATGAAAATTTTGTTATGAATGAAAATGAATCTATTGATAACATGATCAGAAAGTTTACTAAAATCGCAAACGATCTTTCTTCTTTAGGTGATGCTATTGACAATGATTAAAAAGTAAGGAAGGTCATTCGCACTCTTCTAGCATCATGGAAAGTCAAAGCCACATCATTGAAGGAGCTCAATGACAAAGAAGAGATAGAGCTCATTGGTTTTATTGACAACCTCAAGACTCATGAGATGGAAAGAAAAGCAAGAGAGGAGAAGGCACCACTAAAGAAGAAATTACTAGCTTTCAAATTCACTCCTACCATCTCCGATGATGAAGATAATAACCAAGAAGATGATGAGGATTTATCCCTTCTTGTGAAGAATGTTAGAAGGATGTACAGCAAGGCTAAATTTAACAATAGAAGAAGATGGCAAAGAAAGAAGGACAAGAAGATTGTTTGCAACCATTGTCGGAACCCCGGACAGATCATTGTCGATTATCTGGGGACCAAAAGCAAACTCTCAACCTCCAAGAAGCCTTACAAAAAGAAGGTTTTGAAAGATACTTGGGACTCGGAGAGCGAATCCGAAGAAGAGGTGGACACAACTAATATGTGTTTCATAGCTAATGAGAACACACCCATGATAATATCTGAATCTTGTCTTGATTAATGTGAATTATCCATTGATGAATTAGGTGAAGCTTTTAAAGAACTTTTAAACAACTATGATTTGGTTAAAAAAAATATAAAAATAACAAAAGAAAATGAATTTCTTCAAAATAAATTAGTTGTTATTTTCAAAGAAACTTTTTTTTGTCTTTCACTCTTGAAAAGATATAAAAAGATTTTGATGCATATAAATCTCTCACAAAGCAAAATTTTTCATTATTGATGGAAATGAGATTTTTACTATGGAATAATCATCACTACTTTTCACAGAGTTAATGGGGATACAACTCCCCCGAGTCATATTGTCAACTACCTTACCAATATCCAGCTTCATATACTCCTTCTCCCGAACAACCATTAGAAGAATCAATTGACTGGGAAAAGAGGATGGAAGCCTTAGATGATCTTGAGCGACGAATTTAAATTTTAGAAGACTCAAAATCTCGTCAAATTTTTCAAGTTACAGATCCTTACTCTATTTTCAAGGAGAACATGCTGACTTAGAAAAGAGTATGAAAACCATTGTTCAATGCCAAAATGATCCACTCGATATAATAGAAGTAAGACTTAGTAGATTGGAGAACATGCGTAGGAATAAGAAAACTCTCCTACCCAATCTTTGACTATTCCTAACACTTCTAATCATATTGATGAAAATCAAGAATCATTGTATCTTAAAGACTTTGACCAAGATTCAATTTCACTACAAAACCTTGAACTTAACCAATATCAACCCATAGACGAATTGGCAAGTTTAATTTTAATGAGATTGAACTTGATTATCAATGTGAACCCGATCCCCAACTTTGTGATTCAGTTTCCATCTTCGAATCTATGTTGACTCCGGTATTCTTACCTAATTTGGACCATTTTCTGAGCCAATATTTATTCCCGTGCCTATAAATCTAGAAATTGAATCACCAATTTTGGATAGTCACATTCCATTGATGGAAAAAGAATGTGAATATCATTTCTTAGATTTGGACTCAACTCTTAAACCAAAATTAACTCTCGAACCTAAAGTTGATTTTTTCAAGTTAGTATTGGTTCCTGAACTTATCATTCTTAAGCCCAAGTCAATCATTCCACCAAATCACATTCTTTTGTTGGACATAGGTATAGACCATAATGACTCTGTGATGATTTTTTAGGACTGATCATGTAAAGGGAGTAAGTTTAACGTAGGATCTTTTATGATCCTATTCATATTGGGGACTGTAAATATGTAAATAAAAAGATATCAATAAAGATAGGTTCCGTGAACCACCACATTATCTTGATTGGGTAGCAACGTTTGACCCAGTCAGACCACCACCGGAACCACCACCATAAGGTAATATTTTTCTTCCCTTTCTTCTTTTTCATGCATCTATGAATTAATTCATACATTGAGGACAATGCATGAAATAGGTGTAGGGGAGGGTTCTAATATAACCTAGGTTTTCCTTTTATTATAAAAAGGGAAAAGAAAATTTTTTAACATTTTCTTTACTTTAAAAACTTTTTGAAAATAAAACAATATTTTGACATATTCTTTGTAAGAAATTAAGTCAATTTTAAGGAATAGGAGAATCATAATTAGGATTTCTTATACTTGGTCAAAATAAGATTATTTGTTTGATTTTCAAGGTCAGGGAAAAAATTTAAAAAAATAATTTAGTCTTGATTTTTACCTTGATATATGCATGCTTCATATACTTACACACTTAGGGATCAAAAACAAATATTCTTATGCCTTATAAAAAAAGAAAAAAAGAAAAAATATATGTATATATATTAGATTCTCTAATTAAGCTGAGTATTTGTGCCTCATAAAGCATAAGTATTCACGCCTAAAAGCGATTTATATAATAAATCTTTAGTTTTGTGGCTTATTTGCTTGAGTTCTTAAGTCCTTGGGGATTTTCTCACTCGGTGCCCTAAGACCGTTTGATTTGGGAGTCATCGATTAAAGGCTCGTTACATGGACAGATTATAAAACCTAATAGAACTAAGAAATAATATCACCAAAAATAAAAAAATAAGGCATAAGAGTTAGAGTTAAAGAATCCCGAGTCAAAATTTCATGGTCACAAAGGTGCATATGACTTAGGGTAAAATAATAGATTAGATGAGAAATACAGTTTGACTCCATGCCTTGATTGATATCAAGTTTTTGAATTAAGACTAAGTTTAAGAATGAAAATTTTGATTTTCCTATAACTTATAGATTACTTGTACTCTTACAATAATACTTCAAATATTTTTCTCTTTCAAAATGTATTTTCAAAATATTAACACTTTGTTTCTTTTTCTTTATGGATTTTGTGGGTGTAATCTACTGAAAATCCTCACGAGACAAAACTCGTTCTCTCGGAAAAACTTAAAGGTTTAACAGCTTGTTATACATGCTCAGTGCAATCACGTGACTTACGAAAGTGGTGTAATAATTTTTGGTTTAGTTTTGTTGTTTTGCTCGAGGACGAGCAAAAGATAGTTATGTGGGTGTGATCGGTCGCTGAATCTACATATTTATTATCACATTCTCATACCTATTATATATAAACTTTATTTTAATCCTATTTATTCTAATTTATATGTAGGCCTATTGCTAAAGGAAGGGAAGAGAAAACAAGCCCAAAAGCCCATCAAAATTCTGATTTAATTCAAAATTAATTCAAAAATTATAAGATCAGGACAGATCAAGGCAGATCAGAGAAGATAAAATCAGTTGAACATCAGTTAGAACAAATCTTTACAAATCGATTAGTTAAAGCCAAAGATCAAAGACAGTTTCGTCAAATCCAGGAGCTAAAGTGGGATATCCAGATGAGATAAAAGGAAATCATCAAAACCAGGAGCTGTACCCCCGGGTGTAGCCACCTGGCCACACCCAGGCCATGAAAATACGGCCAAAGCCGCGTTTTCACGGCTTTGTTGAGGAAGTTGGGGGAGCGTTTGCTCCCCCTATCTTCGTACGCTCCTCCTCGCCGTGTTTTGCCTATAAATACTGGGCTTTTCAGAGACCACAGAGAACGATCAAGCAGAGAGTAGAAGTTAGGCTATTTTGTAGTTTGTAACTTAGGTTTTTTTGTTTTCTTTCATGTAATTTTTGTTTTATTTATGTAACCGAGAGGAAAGGAGAATTTCATGGAGGAATGAGAGCAGGCTTGTTCCGAAGGTGACATCAGTTTAAGTAAGTCTTTTCTTTCATTGTTATTTGAATCAAATCAAGATTTCTTTTTTTCTTTACCCTTGTTTTCATTTGCTTTCCTCTGCTGTATTTGTGAATCCAAATGACTCTGATAGCCTCAAAGTTGCGTTGCTCTTGTAAGTTCCGTTGATGGCTTATGGTGATGGATGCCATTCCTAGTCTAGTGTAGCTTGCCCCCATCATTTTATAGTGTAAATTGGGAATGGGGAAGATCCTATTTGTCTTACTTTGCTCAGCTTCAAGCAAAGGTAAAACGTCAATACGGGTCAAAGGTAAGCATGTACCGAAGAGGTAAGTAAGTATTTCTTTTACGTTTTCTTTCTTTTCTTTTAATTTTTAGTTTAGAACACCACAATCTCAAAACTCTTTTATCACTCATTTTAATTTCTTTGTATAAATTCATTTTTTATTTTCTCCACCTTCTAAATCTATCACTTTCTTCTTAATCTGACTGTAACTTATTTTTCTTTTTCTTTTCAAGAACTAAAAGAAGATATTTAATCATTTCAAGTGAACTAAAGAGAACTTGCTAAAAAGCTTCCATCGCTAGTCCCTTCTTGTGGATCACGACCCGTTCAGCCACTTGCTATAGTGGTAGTATTGAGTACCTTGCACTTCTTTTTTGTGTTACTGAAATTCTATATTCTTATGTGCAGATAAAATCTCAATCATTTTATTTCTGCTTTAATATCATGCATGGCCAACCCTTCGTGGGCGTTTAGCCTCCGGGCTTCACCACTCCTCGGTAGCCTGGATATTATCACGTTTATATGTATGCATGTATGGTACTAACAGTGTAGATATTCTTGTACAGACTCTGGGTTTCTGTCCATTCCCATGATGGCTACCCAATAGGTTTTAGGCTTTCCACCTTTATGGGTTTCATGGTAACTATCGGGGGTGTACTTACACTCCGGACTTACTCTAGCCTTCGGGCTTTCACTTAGCCCATTCCCGGGCTGGCTACGCAATGGGTTTTAGCCTTGTACCCTTATGAGTTTCGTGGTAGCTACTGAGAATGCTCTTCAACCTTCTGGGTCTATCTTGCTCCGCCTGGTAGGCATGCTCAGCGCTCATCGCTCATCGCTCAGCGCTTTATCACTAGATTCGCCTAGGCAAAACTCTACCGAATTTTAGACTCACATTTTAAGCCGAGTCATCCTAGTAGCTCCATCAAGTGCTCACTAGATTTGCCTAGGCGGAAATCTATTAGATTTTAGACTCGCACTTTAAGCCGAGTCATCCTAGTAGCTCCATCAAGTGCTTTAATGATTAAACACTGTTTGCTATTCGTGCCTCCAACTTGCTTAGTTCTGCTTGGATATTCGCTTGCTTGCTAATTGCCTGTTTGACAGTTTATCTATTCTTCTATTAATAGTTGTGAAGAGTTTGAAATCTTACTTATACTATTTTTTCAGAGACTGTATGGTTTTTCGGTATTCGTACCAATCTCTTATATCGATACTATTTTCCTGTATCACTTGATGTGCTTTCACTTGATGTACAATATTTACCATGCTGTCTCTTAATACCTGCCTTTTATCACCAGACCCCATCATGCTATCACCTGACATGACATACGTGACTCTTATAATTATCACTATATGGGAATGATGAACTGATATCTTGATATATCCTATTATATTCCAGTACAAAACCGTACTCCTGATACACCAGTACTCCTGATACTCCTAACTTGTTCTTTCTCATTCTCATAATCTGATAATTATCTAATAAATTATAAAAAGGTCAACTGACACCGGGTCAGGGAAAACTGACAGATATCAATATATGTTTTGTGTTTATAGTGATATTAGGTACCTTGTGCAACTAAATATTCTAGTTTAACCTGACGGCCTCCAGTGACCGAAGGGAGCGCTCGCTCTCTACATTCCTGGTACCATCCTGACAGGGCATCCTATAAGACCCTCCTGAATGCCTTGCGGTAGGTTTTCATACCCTAGCAATGGAAGAATCCTGGGTCGTGGTCCCGGGTATGTACGGGACCCACTGCAAACATTATTCATTCATACGTCCATTGGCTTCCAATAACAATCATGCTTTACTCACATGTGAATATATATATACTGGGACGCTAGTCCACATGCCTTGACATCTGAATAGGACAAGTAATAATAATAAAAGATACAAAATAGTATTTCATTGTATGTTTTGCAATTCGGATCGTATGGACTTAGATTACGATGACGTGAGATATATGGTTTATAGATGAGAATTTTCTTGTTTGGATTATTCCTTCGATGTATCTTATCTCATGAATTCGTAAACTGGGTATACCGCTGTTTGTGTCGTATTTGCTTTCATTGGGTTTTATTTTAGATTTCTGGTATTATTATTATTACAATTATTATATTATATATGAATACATTCTGGCTTACCACCTCTGTACTACCCCCACTGGTCTCCTGTTCTTATCATGTTATATCATGCATGTTCCCTGCTTGATATTGCTTACTATCTCTCTGACTACTTTGTATGCCTGTGCTTACGACATGATTTTCAATACCTGTTATTTTGATTCAGATTTATCGATATACGTGTGCATGTCCCGGCACATCACTTAGCATTTACCACACCCACTCGTTGGGGAGTTTCTGACTCCCCTGAATCTGCATGTCCAAATCTCAGAGGTTGGAGCTTGTGGATTCTCCTAGTTGCTGATCAGAGTGGCGCAGCAAAAGAGTGGATCATCAGCAGACCGTCTGAGGCCCTATCCTTCCAAGCCTCCTGATCGGCTCTCGAGTTTTTTATAACTCATGAGCACTTTTTTGTATTGTTCATACTTGTATATCTCTTTGTATTCTCGAATTTGTGCCAATTGGTGTTGTAATATTCTTGTAATATTGTGTCATCCTATGATAACTTTGTAATTGTATTCATATGTTAGAATGTATAATGCACCATGTACTTCGTACTCTGATTCCTGCCTGGACTAATGCTTAGCGTATATATGTGAGAGTATTTCTGACCTACGTATATACGTCATAGTAATATCTCCGTACCTGCAGGACCGGGACATTACAAGGTAGTATCAGAGCTTAGGCGCTCACATCTCAGTACAACCAGTTGGCAAATTAATGATAAAGAAATTTGTAACTAGAATGCATGAGTACCGGTTATACAATCCAACTATAAGTACAAAGTTATATTTTTTTCTCTCTTGATAATCCTTCCCTTGAATTCTGAAGTTCTCCCATCCTTTCATACTTCAGTTTCTCATTATTCTTAGACCAACTTGAACATGAAAAGATGGAAAAATTATAACAGTTCTGGCTTTTCTTAGGGTGGCCCTAATGGAGAAAGTGTTGATTTGAGGTGATTTCTGTCGAGTATGAGGGAAAACCAGCAGAACCAACAGGAAGAGATGGAGATCTTGCATCAAAGATTACTGATGGCACTTTGCGAGCAGAGGCCAAGGAACATCTCTAAAATTAGGAGACTGCAGTGGGTTGTATTTTATGGTACCGAGAAGCCGTTGGATGTAAAATAATGGTTGATAGAAGTAGCGAACTTTATGAAGGCAATCCAAATCCCAAATGAGGACCAGGTGAAGTGGCTAAGATATAGCTAAGAGATGTAGTAAGAACCTGGTGGTTGGTAGAGGAAGAGAAACTGGAAAAGCCCGTCACTTGGGATTAGTTCTCTAAGAAGTTTCTATAAGAGATTCTTCCTAGATAGTATAAAAAGATATGAAAGAATAATTTATTAGATTGCAGTAGGAGAATCGAATTGTAGACAAGTATGCTGCAAAGTTCCTAAGACATAGTCAGTTTGCACCGTAGATGGTGGCTAACGAAGAATACCAGGCAAGTAAATTTCAGTAAAGCCTAAAGATGAAGATTAAGATTTTCCCTATACGCCAGAAGCCCAAGACGTATTCTCAGATTTTTCACCATAACGCGAAAGGTAGAACAATAACTGAAGAAAAAAAATCAGGATAAAATGCAAATGAAGTCGTCTAAGAGACCCTCTAAGTTGAAGGAAGTTAAAGACTCATACTGGCCCCTGGATACCCCGCTAGACAAGCAACCACTCTAATCTCGCCCTCAGCATATGATACGTGGGTACTGTCTGAAGACCAAGCACTTACAATGCAACCGCCAGAAAGCTTATGAATTATGTTTGTGTGCGGATCCAACGATCGTTTAAAGAGTAATTGTTTGTTCAAGAAGGCAGAAAATACTGCACCAATCCGAGCGGAACATCCGGTACCACCGTTGAGAGAGAATCCAGAACCTACTGGCAGAGAAACCTCACTTCATCCCTAGCAACAAGCATATAGTCAGGTACAAAAGAGACCAAGAGTTAGGACAAATTACAAAAGGAGGTAACATATAATTTGACTAAAGAGGAAGTCAAGTTATTGAATGTAGTAAGAATAGGAAGGGACGCCTAATGTTTGAAAAATGTACCACCCGTAACTATTATCCCCATTTTATCATGTCTTTGAGTTGGTAAGTTTTCTATATTATATCCTCTTTATTGTACTATCATTATCAATCTTAGTTTTTCCGTGTTTGCCTCTTTTTACCATGCTATTCCTATCTCTTCCACGTTCGTATCTATTTCATCTTTTCATTTTTAGTCCTGTCTTCTTTATACCAACTTAAATTATGGATAGACTAGTGAGGTAACGACAAGACAGATATGGTTCACTCTCTCCCTATTCGGTCATTTTTTTATTCTAGTACACCAGATTGTTTTATATCGGGTAGTTCTTCGGCTCCACACTCTATTCTTATATAGTGAGGTAATGGTAGGACAAATGTGGTTCACTCTTACCCTAATCAATCATTCTTTAATTCTAGTACACCAGATTGTCTTATATCAGGTTGTTCTTCGGCTCCACACACACACTATATATACATATACATATACATATACATATACATTATATATATATATATATGAGAAAAATGGGAATCAGCTGACATAGTAACTTCGTCCTATGTCACACTTAAAAATCATATTTTCTGAATTTTTTTCAGGATCCGACCGCACATTATCATCTTCATGTTCAAATATGCACACATATAGAAAAACCAAATGATTTAGAGTTCGTTTACACATTGATCTGTTATTCTACTATTAAAAATCGTTAATGTTTGAATCTAAAGAAAATGAAGTAAACAAACTTCAAATCAGGTGATTTTTTTATATGTATATATCTTAGAATATGCAGATGATAATGTGCGGTCGGATCTTAAAAATTCAATCGAAAACTTGAGTTTTGAGTGCGACATAGGACGAAGTAGCCTTTTGCGTCAGCTGATTCCTATTTCTCTCTCCCTTTCTCTCTCTCTCTCTCTATATTATATATATATATATATATATATATATATATATATATTTATATATATATTTATATATATATATATATGGGCATTTTATAGGGATTAGCACAGAAAGTGGGGATCAATACAGAATGTAGCGTCATCATCATCTATGTAATCAGTCAGATTATGCCACTACATGAGAGGAGCGTCAGTATGACATGAAATTTTTGAGCAAGGACTTCTGTCAGACAGTTACGGTAGTTTTTATTTATATTATTCTAGTAACTATGATCTCTTCAATCGACTTCATTAAGCTCAGACATAATTGAAAGATCACCCAGAGGGGGGGTGAATAGGTGATTATGATAATCTAGTCAACTCAATGCGGAATTAAAAACTAATTTGCAATTTCAACAAGAGATGCACACAACCAAGCCAAGCATATAAGTATGTATGAGCAATATGAATAGATGCAAGGCACAAAGTAAAGAGAGAGAGTAAGAGTCAATGAACAAGCGCAAACACCAAGATATGTTTCGAGTTCGAGCACCCAGCTCTACATCCCCGCCTTCACCCAGAAGGATTTTAAGTCCACTAGCTTGTCCACAAAGGACTCCCACAAAGGGAACCTCCACTGAGGATTTGGGGCAATCACAATACAAGGAGTACCCAACTCCTCTCCTTACAACACAATCTCCTCCTTGAGGCACAACTCCAAGCCAACAAACAATCACCTCACAACCCGAGGGATTAGCACAAAGCCAAGCAAGGATCACCTCACAACTTGAGGGATACAAACCACTTGCACAAACAACCTCCTCAACCTAAGAGGGAAAAGCACAAAGCAAAGTATAGAGGGTTTACAACTTGGTGGTTTCAACAACAACCACAAACAATCACTTTTCCCGCACACAAAGATCCTATGGAGAAGATAGTAGATTCTTGCTCAAGTGTGGAGAAAACAAGGGATTTGAAACCAGCAACTCAAAAAAATCTTTGGGAAATAATAGAAAATGAAGATAGAGAAATTCAAACAAAAACTTTTCCCAAAGTCCCTTTTCTTTGGTTTTTCAACCCTAATAAAACACCAAAAAGATTGTTCAATTTGAATTCAAAAACCTCTTTTAATTGTTGTGAAAACACCAGAGAGTAAGGAAAAATTCGCACAAAAAATCTTTTTTTTTTTTTTGAAAAAACTCTTTCCAATGGGGTATTTATAGACCCCAGAAAAATATAGCCGTTGGCAGCAGAAATGCCAGAAATACACTGCCGGTCGACCGGTCCGGTCGACCGTCCAACGGTCAATTTTTGCCCGTTGGTAGCTGCCGGTCGACCCAAAAAACAGAGAGCTCTGCTCTCAAACCGGTCGACCGGTCCGGTCGACCGTCCCAGTGTCTCCAAACGTGCACAGATCTGTGCACGTCGGTCGACCGGCCCGGTCGCCGACTTCATCCTAGTCGACTTGGTCAGTTGACTTAGTCGACTGGTGAAGCCCGGAACAGAAAAACTGGGTTAGAAACATATTTAAAAATTCTTTATCATTTTTAAAATCACCAAAAATAGTTTTATCATTTTGCATTGATATATAAACATGTGGTAAAAAGTTTAGCTCAAATATCAATAATATGAACTATTTTTGTGTCTTATCATTTTTACCAAAAACCAAAATTGTATTTTCTAAAACTTGGATTTTGAATAGA